>BPTQ01000001.1:45302294-45790301 GCA_019973895.1 Chrysanthemum seticuspe
AACACGTAGTTAAGAGTCAAAACTCGAACCTTCGGTAACATTCGTATGAGCAAATTGCTTACAATGGCTTCCAAGCTCAAAACTGAGAATTGATGCACAAACACACAACCTATAGCTTTCCACAAAGCTTCTAACCCAGGACCATCCACAATCTACCCTGCTCCAGCTGTGAACACCATTTCCATGTGATTTTTGAATTTTCAACTATTTTATTTGGATTTTTGGTATTTTTGTGTTTTTGCTTCTAAACTGGATTTTAAGGTATCTAATAGCTTTTAAAAGCTATATAGGAGCTTATGTGGCTTATTCAGTCCATAAGAACATCTACAAACAATATTTGATCATTCATGAGATTTTCAAAATAAGGAAAATTTGCATAATCTGAAATATAACTTGATACTGGAATTGAGGTTTCACAAAAGCTTAATTATGTAATAACAACTTGAAATACAGAGTTTAATAAGCTAAAACATACACTGAGTTAAAAATAAGCTAAAACGACTTAAGAAAATGGAAATTATTCTAGATATCTTGATACAATGCATCTCCCCACTCCTTTATAGACTTTTTGAACTCTGATGACATCTCTGATTGTTTCCCACCAATTTCCAGCCATTGGATCTCTCTAATTCATCATATCCGTCCAAGTGGATTTTTGGCGCCAAAATAGTCAAGAGCAGTTTTTGAGCAGGTTTTAGTCAGTAAATGCAGTGGTTTGAGGCAATTAAGGGTTTTTGGGTGTTAGTGGAGGTGGAGGGGACAAGGTAAGGTGGAGGGATGGAGAAAAAGTGGGAAAACCATTACTGGTTTTGGGTTTCAGCTTGTGGAGAGGAGATGAACAGTAGGGCGGTATTTTGCCCGTTTGACTTTTGTTGACCGTTTAATATTATTAACGGGGGTCCAAGGGTTCAAGTCCAAGGGTTCAAGTGGTGCTGGACTGGCATCAAGGGATATTGGCAGGGGTCTATTTGGGGTTTGGCTGGGCTCAAAATACAAGGGGGGTCCGTTTGGTTTTGTATTAATAACAAGGACCATAAATGTAATTTCACCAAACTTTGAGGACTAAACTTGACACTTTTCCAAAGATATCAAAAGGACCAAACTTGATAAACTTTGATAGTACAAGGATAAAATTTGATCATTTTCCATTTTAAAATATCCAAGGACTAAATTTGACATTTTTCAAAGTTTAGGGACTTTTTCTGCCATTTGACCAAAGAATCATTCAAGGACCAATTTTAACAAATTAGAATATTTCAGGGACCTTGAATGACAAAACTTCACATTTTTGAATTCCAGGGACTAGATTTGACAACTTTTAAAACTTGGGGGACTAAAACTGCCAATTTTGCAAACTTGAATCATTTTTCATCTGATTTTGATCTTTTTGCATTTAAAACACATAAAACACTGATTTGTGATATTTTCATCATTTTGATGCATTTTTGAGTGTTTTCAGATGATTTTGCAGTTTAGATTGTACAAAAATGATGAGTATTTAGACACTCATCAGTAGTGCAAAGGTAAAGAGTAAGAAACACAAAACCACGACACGAGTCTTTATAGTGGTTCGGCTACAAGGACACCTTCCCTGCCTTACTCCACTCCCCGAGTCACATACTCGATAGTTCGTAATCACTACACGACACAACTCCTTATGGCGGAGAAGCCTTCACAACGTCGCCTACTCTTTTTCTGGTACTAGGCTAGACACTGGGTTCCTCCACAAGGTAGAACCACACCTATCATAACATCTCCTACACTTTATCCGATACAAGGCTAGATACCGAGTTCCATTACAAAGGAGAAACTACTACCCAATACTACACAACACCTATCCCAAAGGAGACCCACTCCTTATTACAACATTATCAAGGATATCAATGTCCTTGGATACAACCTATCTCTATTTGTACATCGATATACCTTATCGATTGTACACCCTTGGCATCCTTCACTAATGCCTTTGACTAGACCCTCTTGGCATCATTCACTAATGCCTTTAACACGGACGTTCGGCACCTTTCACTAATGCCTTCGTCTTGACTCTTTTGGCATCCTTCACTAATGCCTTTGACATGGACGTTAAGCACCTTTCACTAATGCCTTTGTCTTGACTCTTTTGGCATCCTTCACTAATGCCTTTGACACGGACGTTAAGCACCTTTTACAAATGCCTTCGTCTTGACTCTTTCGGCATCCTTCACTAATGCCTTTGACACAACACTTCTAAGGAGGAAGAAAGAACTATCAACAAGAGAACCTCAGTAGTCTTGATGATGACGAAGCATGGCAACTCATGGACTTGAGCTTGCTCGACTTCAAGAGGTGGTGATCTCGCCTTTAAGAGGAACCTAGAGAATCACACAAAAACAAACATAAACTACATAGAAAGATCCTTTGGATCTGAGGTTAGAGAGTTTACAATACTAGGTGAAAGTATATGTAGGAGTGGCCACCCTAAATGAAGAAATGGCTCACTATTTATAGAAGAAAATAATTTATTGTTCCACGGATCCCTTACTTGAGGGATCCGTCCAGTGTAAACTGGAGGAACCGTGGGACGCTCCTCTTTGCCCATGGGTTTTGGGTCATGGTTCATGGGTTATGGGTCATGGGTCCTAGACTTTGGACCATGAGTATCCAAGTAGATATAATGTATCTACTAGATGCAATGCATCTAGTCCATGGGTCATGGGTTAGCTCCATGGGTCATGGAGAATACCCATTATGACTTATGCATTATGTCATGCAATGGGTTATGGGTTATGCTCCATGGGTATGGGTCATGGACATTGGGTTTTATCCAACTACATTCAATGTATTTAGTCAATGGGTCAAATATTTAAACTTCTACCCATTATATTACCCATTCTAATACATACTAATTATGTATATATCTACCCAATATGTAAACACTAGTTGTTGTACATATGTATTACTAAATCATAAAATCACTATTACTTGTTTAGTGTTTTATGTGAAAACGTAAGTGTGTTAGTAAACTATAGCTCAAACCAATTACGTATTTTATTTGTTTCGTTAAAATGATTTTATGTTTGTTATCGACAAAACATTAGAAGATCGTAAAATATAAATAAACGTTTTTAAGGCTTATTTGTATTAACAATCTCCCCCTTTTTGTTGATGACAAAACATAAGATTATTTTAAGGAAAAACTAAAATTCGTAAAAGTTTGAATTGTAGTTTTTACTCTCTTCTCCCCTTTTTTGTCGAAACAAAAAGAGCGTCGAAAAGAAACTAACACATTGTTTTAAGAAAAACATGTAAAAAGAAAGAAGATAAAAAAATATGTAGAGAGCAAGAGACGGGAAGTGTTCTCGTATTAACTCCCTCTTGACAAGTCCATCCCTTTGTGAGGGTGTCAAGTAAGAAGAAATACTAAACTAGTGCATTGCAACTATGTTTGCAAATGGTTTCGTCTTTGTGATGAATATGCTCCCCCTTGATGATTGCAACTTTGCAAGGGGACGTCATGCAATGTAATCCTAATGTGAAGTATATTGAAAATGATTTTGTAATGTATTGCTTTGAAACGAAACTCCCCCTAGCTTAGGGTGTCAAAGTCTTCATGTGTATATTAAAAATCTACAAAACAAAGGTTAGAAAACAAGTATACAATGCATAATTTCCTGCAAATAAGACTCAAGTTAGTAGTAGAAAAGTCTTCTATTGCACGGATCCCACGGTTCCCTCCTTGGAGGGATCCGTCTAGGCAAAATAGAGGGATCCGTCTGACTGTAAACAAAATACAGCAATGGTGATGTAACGAATGATGTTAACATCAAAATGAGATATGTATTAAGGTAACAAACATACACTCAAGACAATAGGGCATAAAACATGTAATCTCAATCAATAAAATACGAGAGATGATCTACAAATCTCTAAAACTAAGAGAATGATTTAAACATGTAATACATTTTCTAGTAATTCTAATATTTGGCCAAAAACTTAAAAAGCAACAATGTGCTTGAAACTAAGGATGAGTAGACTTTTTGATTTGGTCCAATCGTTCAAGAAGATGATTAAACATGAAATGTAACTCATTTCGTACTTCTTGAAGAAGTCCTAGGGTGATTTGACAATTAGGGCAATTATTGTCATGACTAGGAACCAGAGGAGATTGGTTGTTTTGAGGAGGCTCTACAAATGATGGTGGAGGTACATTGAGCAATGTAGGATGAGGTTCTACTAAGAGTGAAGGTGGTGGTAATAGAAAGTCCTCTATATGATTAGGTCCTTGGTGGTTCCTTGTCTTCAAAGGTGGACTATTTGGTGATGTAGGTGGTTCCCTATTTAACGAGAAGGTTGGTGAATGGGAAGTCCTTGGTGGTGAGTTCTCTAATGAGTAGAGATTTGGATGAGAAAGAGGTTCGGTAAAGGAATGTAGTCTATGTTCTAGGAATGAAGGCTTAGGCGTTTTACTAGAACTAGGTGCGTTTGGTTTAGAGCTTGATGAAGCCTTTCCTAATTCAAAAGGTCTAATACTAATTCTTGTGGTTCTTTTGGCTATTGTTGATTGAGATTGTTGAGGTGGGATTCTAACATTTGGACTTCTTACAGATGATGACTCGGTGGATGATATCTCATGGACCATATGAGTATTCCTTTTGGATGAACCTTTGGTTGAAGAGTTCTTGCTAGACCCTTTAGTCCTAGTAAAGTTGAGGATGTAGTAGGAGTCTTTAACTACTGATTTTTAGGATTGGTGACTTAAGCTATCAAGAGTGTTTGGTTTATAAAGGATGAATTTGAATTAATGAATTAAATTCATGTTAACTAAGAAAATTTGGCATGCACCAAGGTCAACTCTGGTGTTGTTCAGCTCTAGGGAATCATTAAATGGTAAGAAAAAGTGTTTAGATTACCAAAGATGGTTTGAATTTTGAAAGAAAAGCTTATTAGAAGCTTTCTATAGACACGGATCTCACAGATCCCTCTCACTAGGGATCCGTCTGGTTATAAACCAGGGATCCGTCTGGTTATAAACCAGGGATCCGTCTGTCAGACAGAAATATGGTGAAGTGATTATGCTCTTGTAAGGTCTAGTGCCTATAAATCTTGAGGGTTTGACTTTCCTTAGATGTCTTAAATGATAGGTGACTTAAATGTCCAACCACAAGTAGTGAGGATACTTAATGATGGTATTGGGTAGGAAAGTGGACTTTTTGAGAGTGTAACTAAATGTTTAAGGATGATACTCATTGATTTGAGTATGACAAATGATGGTAGTTGATCCTAGAGATCAGATGATGACTTAAGAGAAATTTTTTTTTTAAAATTCCTAAAAAAATAAAATGAAATGAAAAACTAGTTTCAAGCCTATTTGAAAGTAAGGATGACAAAAATCAATTTGCTAAAATTGAGAGAAATATCAAGCTAAGTGTTTTGAGATGTGAGGAACAATGTGTGAGCATTGGAGCGGAAATATGGTGAGTTTTGGTGAGTTGATAAATCAAAAGCACTTTGAATTTGATCCTAAGTTAGCTACGGGTGAGTGTGAGACCTACCGAGCTTAAGGAAGACTTAAGTAGTCTTAAAGAATCATGTTTAGCTAGAATGTTGTGATCTAAGGGACAGGTTTGATGTAAAGTGATCTGTATCTGAAATCTGTTAGTCCGGATCCCACGGTTCCCTCAACTGAGGGATCCGGCTAGTTATAGCCCAGGGATCCGGCTACTGCTAACCAGTAGCTTCTCAGCAATTGTGCAGTTTTTGCACTCTTAGCAAATGCTTATCCTAATTATTTCTACAATCTGTAAACACATGTAAACAACAAGTATAACGCATAGCAAGTGGGGAGAACTAAATGGTAATTAAAAAATGAGTGATAACGACTATTTGAATAGGATCAAGTCGTCGTAAAATCTCATTTTACTAGTTCCTAAGTTAAAGTGCCTAATGCCAAATCATGGCAACTCCTACAAGCTACATCCTAATCTACATAAATATTGTTAATATGTTTACAGACCATTGTTTTAGAAATTGTTTTCACAAATTAAGGTCCTATGACCTTACCTTCCATACACACCTCCTTCCATTTCACTCCCGTCTTCATCCCCTTCACTCTTCATCCCACCATCTCTACTTCTTCTTCTTCAAGAAGTTAGCAAAACACTTGAATATCCCTTTAGTTTGTTGCCACTCTTGTGATGGGCTTGGAATATCCTGTAATTGATTGATATAATCTAAAGGGTCGAGATCGGTGTTTCCAAGGGGGTTGATACTTCCTTTTCCTTCTCTTTGTCTTTCCCTTTCATCCGATGAATCCATTGGTGGGTGAGGTCTCTTGCCATCCACCATATCCTTGTAGTCTTTCCATCGGATAGCGGCACCATGACCTTGTTGCAAAAACTATGGTCAAAGGAATAAGGAGAAGCATCTAGAGCAAAGATGAAGTTTGCTAGACGGGTCAGGATCATTGCATAAGGGAATACCATCTTGTCCATGCTTTTCACACTCGCCATTCTTTTTATCATGTAATAAGCGAGGTTGAAGTGAGTGTCGGTCACAAGGCAATAAATCATGAAGCTCAAGCACGCATTTGGATGGTCTTTGTTCCCTCCCAATCAAAGCACGTTCTCCCTTACCATGAGTTCCCATTTCTTGTACAACGGGAACATTTCTGAAAGCTCCATTTGAAATGGATCCATACAGATCACCTTGGAATTTCTTGTGACCCTTGATGGAGATGCTTTTTCCATGAAGACGGTATCCCTTACCGTGGTTGCTTCCGGGATGGCCGTGAAGTATACTTCATGATGATCTACCATGTCATATAGCTCCGCCAACGACCATTTGTTAGAGTACATGCACACTCCTTGATATGGGACACGGAGTATCCTTCCAAATTCTACAAGAGAGAGGGTGTACTCATGCTCATTGATGATGAAGGCTATTGAGATGGTCCGGTCTTTATTCCTAACGATTCTCATTGTCTTGTAAAATTCAAGCACGGACACCGGACAAATTTGCTCGTTAATGTCCAAGAGGCACTCGAAGTTAATTCCTCCAAAGACTTGTTGAATGTTGGTGTTTGTAAGGAATGATGATTCAACCACACGGCCTTCATGGAAGAGCCTCGTTTCTAACATCTTGAAGGCTATCCTATCCTTCGGGCTTAGGCCTTCCTTACGATGGTACATTGGGATGTAGTGGGCGATATCATGGTAATCTTGTTGGCGGTTGCTAGGCATGATTGTTCTGATAAGGTTCTAAAATGTACCTTTTTGAGGGGTCATTTAAGCCCTTATTTGATCACTTTTGTATCCGTTATTACTTAATATCGTTCCTTTTCACTTTTTAGGTATCTTAAAGGCAAAATGCTGGAATGACACTTATTCGGACGAAAAGGCGCGAATATACGAAGAAAATGGCCAAAGTCAAGGATCGAGACACTCAGGCTGCTGGAGCTGAAGGGGACGGCATCAGGCACAAATTAGTGACGCCGTCAGACAACTTTTGTGATGGCTCAGTAGCCAAATTACTCATTTACAAGTGACGGCTTCAGGTTTTAAAAGAGTAGGTCATCGCAACTCAGACGACCTAGATTTGATCCAGACGACGTCAGAGACTGAAGGGGACGGCGTCACAAGCATAAGGTGACGCCGTCGCAAGACTAACGTGGCAAAGACGAAACCCTAATAAAACCCTAATGACGCCGTCGCATAAGGTGACGCCGTCGCAAGACTAACGGTGTCACAAATCAAAGGGTGACGCCGTCGCATTTGTAATCTTATATATAGAATCTGAATTTTTTAGTTTTCAGTGTGTAGTCTTTTGGAGTAAAAACCTAAACCGAACCAAGGCTGTCTTGTACAGTATTTTAGGGTTCCATACCCTATCTTACATCAAGATAAGTGTTTTACTTCATTAATTTAATTATGTCTTCAATTAATTGTGTGTATGCTTGCATGTTTCCCATGTCCGGCTAATTTACTTGTGTGTTTGCTTAGGGAATATGAAACTTAATAATTGAATATTGATTGGCTGTCTCTTATCTTAATTGTTAATGATCTAGTATTGTGATAGGTCATCCGTTGTGTAGTTAATGCTTGATTAATCTTTGTGAACCTTAGCTTATAGTACCTAGAGTCATTGTAGGCTAAACCATCCGAAGAGTACCTTAGAGTTAAAGTTTATAAATCCTAGAGATTTTGTAGTCATTAACCTTTGGTAGTTTCAAAGAGATAGGGATAAACGCATACCCTACAACCTTAGACACACAACGCGATTAAGAATAAGGACGTGACAATTCAACCATCAATAGGAGATAATTAAGGAGTAATAAAACATAAGTAAACACATCTTTAAATCATCATACGTGCACACAATAATTAGACATAGACTACATACACCTTAGTTTAGATAATTAGTAATCAGTAGAAATACCAACCCTCCAAATCCAAACCCCGAGATTCGTACCTTTCCATTTCCTAAAAAATATAAAAATATAAAAAATAATCTTCCTCAACCCCAACCTTAGCGTAGTAACTTCTCACTAGCATTCCTATTCCCCTAGACAACGATATCAATTCCCGTAGCTTACCCTAATAGTACACTACAACGATTAGGTTCACTGCCTAGGGTGTTGAAAAAGTTGCTCGACGAAAAGGAAGTTCCTTTGACCCCGAACGACGCGTGTATGGTTATCAAGTTTTTGGCGCCACTGCCGGGGAATAGAATAGCTAGTTAGGTGTCCACCTCGTTTAGGTTTCCTTGCTTGATTCCTATCAAGTAAGCTTTTTTCCCATTTTTAGCTTTCTCGTAGTCTATCCCCCTTCTTCGTGACCTTTGTTAGTAATCCCATCACTTTTCATCATGGAAGGTAATAACCAACCACCATTCATCAACCTACCACCAAATGACCCGCCAAGAGCCCGTACTCTTGGTGAATACTCGAGACCAAGCCACCTAGGCTATAGGAACACCATTGAGCTTCCCAACCAAGCCCAAACTAGGGCCCTGCGATCTGACACCATCCGGTTGGTGCAAAACAGATGTGCATTCCATGGACTTCGTTCCGAAGATCCTAATCAGCATCTTAAGGATTTCCTTAAAATTTTCGATTCCATCGACCTCGATGCTACTACTCGGGAGACCACGCGTCTGCGTCTCTTCCAATTCTCTCTATGGGACTAAGCTAGTAATTGGCTTGAGCGACTTCCTGCCGGCTCCATCTCAAGTTGGGATGATCTCACCTCTCGCTTCGTTGCTCAATTTTTCCCACCGGGGAGAACCACTAAGCTTAGGAATGATATCTTGATGTTCCAACAACGTCAAGGTGAATCTCTCTACGAAGCATGGACTCGATTCAAGGACTTACTCCATAAAGTCCCTCATCACGGCATTGATCTTTGGCTCCAAGTACAACTCTTCTATGATCATGTCAACTTCCCCACCAAGCGATCCATTGACCAAGCGGTCGGTGGAAAACTTAGTGATCTCATGATTTGCTCCCAGACGGTCAAGTTTTATCACGCAAGCTAGCCACTTGTGAAAGGCTAACCGTAACAAACTTAAAACAATCTGGAAACAAATGCAATGAAGATCAGGAGAGTATAATGTTTCCCCAGGTCGTTAAGTCCCAACGAGCTGTGCGAGAATAGTCAACGTATAGTGATCGAGAGGATTTGAATGGGAAAAGAGATGTGATTGATCTATATCTAAAGAGAAAGTCTATAAATTACAGGGGCTTAAATGCAAATTAAAGAAAATTAAAAAGATAAATTATATTAAATAAACGCTATCACTATTTGCAAAATGATGTTTTTGATTTTTTTCTTTTATAAAACTGAATTAAAAACTACGTGGCGTACTAAAGAAAATGTGAAACTAAAGCAATATAAATCCTAAAAATATGAAAATGACATTTTTACAAACCTAATGATAAAAGAAAATTTTTAGAAAAAGAAAATTATTTTTAAAACTATTTATCTAATTATTATTAATTAAAAACTATTTTTACTTATTTGATAATACCCTAAAATACAAGAAAATATGAAATAAAGCTAGAAAAATGAAATTATGACTTGGAAAAATCTAAAATAACTAAAAAGGATTTTCAAAACTATTTTTATATTTTTTCTGATTATTTTTCTATTTTTTATGAATTAAAAACTACTTAAAACTAATTAAATTGCTAAAAATCACAAATTTAAATAATAAAAATCTGGAAAAATATTTTTTTAACTTTTTATATTTATCTTAATCTAGGAAAAATGAAAAATTATTTTTTTGAAACTTTTCTGAATTAATTGCAATAAAAGCTAATTAAAATGACTTAAAAACTGTTTTAATTAAGGAAAAATAGTAAACTGACCTAGAAAAATGTGAAAAGTTCAAGATAAGTCTAAAATAATGTTATGAATCTGAGAAAAATATAAAAACAGGGGCTTGTGTGTGAGAAATTGAATCTGCAAGAGAAGTGCTTATAAATAAGCACTTATAAATAAGCTAATGGTACAAACTGGGTACCAATCCAACACAGAAGCTATAATATGCTATTACTACTCAAATGAAGCTAAATACAACAAGCCTTAACCTCTGAATTGCAAGCTTAACAGATTTGATTGTTTGGGCTTATGTGCAAAAACAGGTTTTGGGGCCTACTTTACAGCTATAAAATAAGCTACTCAGTTAAGCTAAACTGAAAACCAAAAGAAGGAACCTAAGGAAGACCTGGCCAAGTGCTTATAAACCAAAAATCAGACTTGGACAAGCTCTTATGAGCTTGTTGCAAGCTCTGCAACTCACCTGTGCAGACTCAGTATTAACTGAGTCAGTGCACAGGGGAGATAGGACCAAAAGCACAAGCCATTTTGAAGCTTATAAAAAATTTACAAAATTCTACAAAAATGGTGATAAGTAAATAGACCAGCTGAAGTTTTTAAAATCCCAAGTTTCACTGAATTTGGCTCAGAAATGAGTCAATGAAAAATCCTCTCAGTTGGCCTCAAAATGACTTTTTCATGTTTTTTGACTTTTGAAGCAGCCATGAAATGTTGACTTATGTGAACTTTGCAACTGATTTAAGGACTAAATATGATGTTAAATGTTATACTAAATCTATATTAAGCTATTTTACTGTTATCTAAACTCAAAACAAGCTTTTGACTTTGTAAAATTCCAACAGACAAGCTATTAAGACATATAACACATGACATTGACTTTTAAGGTTCTAAGGCACAATTAACTGACTCATATGAGTCTAATTACTTATTTTAAGACAGATAATGCAATTGTCAAATACAAACAAAGGCTCAAGCTCAGCTTTACATACTGATCCAAACACCCTTTATATGACTGATATGCAAGTTCTTATATCAAATCCTTAACATAAAACACTACTAACACAATCTTACAAACACTAATGCAGACTATAACAGCTACTGACTATGACAGCAATATATCTAGAGCAAACACATTCAAATGACAGTGAGCAAAATTGAGACTGATCATGAACTTACAATAGGTCCAATTTGCAACTGAGGATCAATGAACCACTACCTAAATCTGTTCTCAACCTACTTCAAACACTATCAACCCAAATCCAAATCCATAGCAGCAATTCAGGTTCCAATGATGCAACTTACTGCAGTGTTGACTTTCTTTGACCAAGTGCTAAATGTGTTTTAACCTGAGTCATAAGCTTACCAAGAGCTATAAAGAGCTCAACTAAGCTTATTTGAGTTTAAAGAGAAACCACTATAAGCTTGAATACCAGAACAGTAAACTGAATTTCTTTAACAGTAACAATAAAACATGAAACTTAAGTGAATCCTTGAATTAATTCTTGAAAGTGAGTACAATGATTAATTGGCTTAGTTTGAATACAATAAAACTTAGGATTACATTTTAAAACACTAGTTAAGCTAATTTAATGAAAAACGACATACAATGAAAATTAAAAACTAACTACTCCTCTGTCTCTTGCTTCTCTTCCTCTTTTTATACTTCAAATAGCTTCCACGTGTCCTCTGATCAAATCCCATCAATATTTTTAGCCATTGGATGAGTTAGGCTTATATTGGCTGTTTGATGATTTTTGGCGGGAAAAATGGTTTTGACTGTAGGGCTCTGAAACTGCAACTAGGGGGTGGATAGGTGTGATGATGAGGGGGGTTGAGGGGTGAGAGGATAAGGTGAGAGGTGGATGGGTGAGGTGCTGCAGAGGAGCAGGCAAGTGGTGGGAGGACAGGGATAAGGTGGGAGGGAAAAGAGATGTTTGACTGGTTTTGACCAGGGGTTCAAAATGAAAGGGTCAAGGGTCCAAATGGTATATATGGCAGGGGTCTAAATGGGTAAAGGGTCATGGCTTAGTTTTAAATAACAAGGACTAACTTTGCAATTCTGCCAAACTAGAGGGACCATTTCTGCCAATTTCTCAAAACTGTCACAAGGACCAAAATTGACAAGTTTCAATAGTACAAGGACCAGTTTTGACATTTTTCAAATTTCCAAGGACTATTTGTGACAATTTCAAAACTTGAGGGACCTTTTCTGCCATTTGACCAAAGATTTATTCAAGGACCATTTTTAACAACTTAGAATATTTCAAGGACCTTGAATAACATTTTTCTTTATTTTGATTTACCAGGGACTGTTTTTGACAACTTTTGAAACTTGGAGGACTAAAACTGCCAATTATGCAAACTTGATACGTTTTTCACCAGATTTTGATATTTTTGCATTTAAAACACATAAAACACTTATTTGTGATATTTTTATCATTTTGATGCATTTCTGAGTGTTTTCAGATGTTTTTGCAGTTTAAATGGTACAAAAATGATGAGTATTTAGACACTCATCAATCCCCCACACTAAGATATTGCTAGTCCCTAGCAATGTTTTAAGAAAAATTAATGGATTTTATCTCTTTACCAAAAGCCATTAATTCTGGAGTAGCCAAATGTTTCAGTTCAAGTAAGAACCTTGGTACACTGATAACCAAATGATTTTGAGCAAATCACCAGCTTTCAACGGATTTGATTTGTCTTTACCAGAAGCCGTTTGCTTCTGGACTAGCCAACTCTTAGATAAATTATCAATATTATCTTTGGTGAGCTGATTACCAATTATGGTTTTTTCAACTGCCTTTACCACAAGCCATAAACTTGCGGGCTAGCCAACTCTTCACTTTTAAGGATATGGTGAGCTGAATACCATACAATTTTGGGCAAATTGCAAGCCGTCAACGGATTTGAGATATCTTTACCAAGAGCTATTTAGACACTCATCAATCCCCCACACTAAGATATTGCTAGTCCCTAGCAATGTTTTAAGAAAAATTAATGGATTTTATCTCTTTACCAAAAGCCATTAATTCTGGAGTAGCCAAATGTTTCAGTTCAAGTAAGAACCTTGGTACACTGATAACCAAATGATTTTGAGCAAATCACCAGCTTTCAACGGATTTGATTTGTCTTTACCAGAAGCCGTTTGCTTCTGGACTAGCCAACTCTTAGATAAATTATCAATATTATCTTTGGTGAGCTGATTACCAATTATGGTTTTTTCAACTGCCTTTACCACAAGCCATAAACTTGCGGGCTAGCCAACTCTTCACTTTTAAGGATATGGTGAGCTGAATACCATACAATTTTGGGCAAATTGCAAGCCGTCAACGGATTTGAGATATCTTTACCAAGAGCCGTTTGCTCCTGGATTAGCCAATCCTTATGTGGGTTAGACATGGTGGACTGATTACCATTTGTTGTGTTTAGTACATAGTACTTCCACTAAAAAAAAAAAAAAAAAAAAAAAAAAAAAAAAAAAAAAAAAAAAAAAGAACTAAAATTTGGCCATTTTGGGGGAAAAAGGGACTAAAAGGGTACATTTATGATTAAATTCGCCAGAATTTCCCCCCCCCCCCCCCCCCACACTTAGAAATGAATATTGTCCTCAATATTCAAAGTACCGGCTGTTATGCCGAAACTTAGAACGTAAAAAGATAACATTACTAGCTAAGTGTAGAAACACAACAATTATTCTCTTTTTTAATATTTACAATTTTCGTTCATTTTTTAGATCTATATACAACATGTGGGGCATCTCCCCCACACTAGAGTGGTACACACGGGTGAAAACCCATGTTTAACTACTGTTTTTGATTACCGAGTCGCTAGCTTGACTCGACCCCGAATTCATTTGTTCATGGGGAAGTAAGTGGAAGAGACAATCTCCATCGGACTTTCATTCAAGATGTTTGGACAAACATTTGAAGCACGTGAAAGTTCCACACCGATGAGATATACATAGACAGACCCGGCTCACAAATGGTACATGGAAATGCCGGGGTCAAAGATAATGTCTTCATTCCCGAAGGAGTGAAGAACAGGAGAAGTGACAGAATATATGAAGAAAAGAAAGAAAATCATGATAAAAATCATGACTAACTCTTCATCCTCAATAGGAGAATTCATAGTTTCATGAATCTCATCAGTTAAGCTCGCTTGATCAAGACATATTATGGGTGTGTCTAGATCAAAATGGAAATTATCATACTCCGGCGGAGATATGATATGAGTGAGTTCACCGGCGAACTCCTCGTGAAGAGAATCAATCACAAGATGTAAATCTGTGAATTCTTGTTCCACTGTAGACTCATCACTATCCTCAATCTGAGTATCAAAGAGTGGATTCTCAGAAATTAAGGTGAATTCAGGGTCGAATTCAAATAGAGGATTGGTGAAAGTAGTTTTGAATGTTTCAGGAACAAAGTGATTAATATTCTCTATTGGACTGTTGGGATAAGAAGTGAGTGAACGATCATTATCAAGGAGACTTTCAGTCTCTCCCAGATCGGCTTTGAAATCAGAAAGACTATCATTACTTTCCGATGAAAGTGGATTGATGTGAGTGAGTTCATCGGTGAACTCCTCAAGAAGAGGATCAGACTGTGGGAGAGATGACTCAACATACTCGATGTTTTCATAGGAAGCACAATCGTCGCTAAGATCAGAGAAAGTTTCAAAATGATATTTTGAACACTCAAGAGGGGAAGAAGAATCACATCAGAAATTCCCTGTGACTCTCTCGGGATTGGGACAAGGTTCTCATCACTAGACTTTATGAATTCGTCTGATTCCTTTTCAAGAACAGTGTTAAGATGCTCGTCCCCCATGTTCAGAGAGTGAGTGGGAATATCGGGTGTGATAACAACAGACTGAGGGAGTTGAGAAATATTATCTTTAAAAGGATAAAAACTCTCCTCGTCATCATCATATAGAGCTGCCTTAAGAAATTGGGAACGCCTTAGAGCTGCATGCTCTAGGACTAATAATTCTTCCCTAGATTTGCGAGCCTCTCGTTCTTCGGCTAGCAATTCTCCCATGGTTTTCTCACGACTCACTTGATTCTTAAAGTTTTGAATCATATCATCAAGTGTTTTCATTGCGGTTTCAAGATCTTGGGAAATTTCTTGAGACAACGGCTCAGGTGGAGTTTGAACCGTATGGTGCTGTGGAGGTTGGAAATTGTTAAACTTGTAAGAGTCATGATTGTTACAAGGAAATGGATTCCCTATTTGACAATCAGAGCTGAAGTGGGGACCTCCACAGTTCTCACAACAGTAAAACTGTTGAGTCTGGACTGGTGAATTATATGGATATTGGTCATAACCAAAGTCCTGAGCATCACTGGAAAACTGTTCATAGATAAACGTGTTTCCGGATTGATACTCAAATCCTTGGTGAGGACCTCCACAAAATTCAGAGCAGTTATGTTGATTATATGAAGATAAGTCGGGCTGTGGTGGGTAATTGGAAAAGTTTGAGGGGTCGTTAAATGAGTTCGGATTAGGATCATAATCAAATGAATTCCTCGAACCACAAAACAAACAACTCCCGTTACGAATATCATTACCACACTGTACACACATACACCAACGACAGGGTGAACCAAAAAGAGGCTCACCACAACCGACACAAGGAATAAATGATTTCATTTGAGAGTTACGAGAAGGAATCAGTTTATTCAAAGAATCAACAAAACCAACATGGTGATCCGAATGACTATCAAGTCTCGAAGAACATTTTGAAAAATCCGGAGGTGGGACAAGTGGTGTGCTCTGAGAGCTAGCAATTTCCACCACTTCCGTTTTGGTCTCCGGTTCTGGTTCTTGAGAAACGTGAAGATTAGGCAAGTTATTCTTGCTAGTCACCGGTCTAAATTCTGCATGTTTGCTTTTAACCGTAAATCGTGAAAGTTTAGGATCAATTCTAGACGGCTTAGGAGCAATTGAGGGGTTAGATCTTTGGATAACCGTAGGTTGGACGTATTTAGCACTTCCATTATCAGAGGGAAGTACCTGGTCCTTTGTCACCCCGGTTTCTCGTTCCATTTCCCTACGCAGAATTAATGGATCATCACGAACAACACGAATTCTTGACATTTGTGATAAAGTCTGAAGTTTTTCAACTTCGTCCCAGAATTCGTCGCAGTCGAGAGATTCCATGAGAATAGAAGAAGTTAGAATCAAATGGATAGAGGGTAAAGGGATAAAGAATCAAAAAGGGTAAGAGGGTAAAGAGGAATATTTTTGGATTTTTGGATAAACATTTTGTAAAAATAAGAAAGAAAATCTTTTTGGGTTTTTTGTGTTTGTTGAAAACTGATTTTAAAATGTTTTTGGGTTTTTGGATTTTTATAAGAAAAAATAAACATATATAGATGGTATGAACAAGGAGTGAATATTCAAATCACTAATCTGCTAAACGTAAGACTATTAGCACTGCTCCCCGGCAGCGGCGCCAAAATTTGATTCGCTCCCAGACGGTCAAGTTTTATCACGCAAGCTAGCCACTTGTGAAAGGCTAACCGTAACAAACTTAAAACAGTCTGGAAACAAATGCAATGAAGATCAGGAGAGTATAGTGTTTCCCCAGGTCGTTAAGTCCCAACGAGCTGTGCGAGAATAGTCAACGTATAGTGATCGAGAGGATTTGAATGGGAAAAGAGATGTGATTGATCTATACCTAAAGAGAAAGTCTATAAATTACAGGGGCTTAAATGCAAATTAAAGAAAATTAAAAAGATAAATTATATTAAATAAACGCTATCACTATTTGCAAAATGATGTTTTTGATTTTTTTCTTTTATAAAACTGAATTAAAAACTACGTGACGTACTAAATAAAATGTGAACATAAAGCAATATAAATCCTAAAAATATGAAAATGACATTTTTACAAACCTAATGATAAAAGAAAATTTTTAGAAAAAGAAAATTATTTTTAAAACTATTTATCTAATTATTATTAATTAAAAACTATTTTTACTTATTTGATAATACCCTAAAATACAAGAAAATATGAAATAAAGCTAGAAAAATGAAATTATGACTTGGAAAAATCTAAAATAACTAAAAAGGATTTTCAAAACTATTTTTATATTTTTTCTGATTATTTTTCTATTTTTTATGAATTAAAAACTACTTAAAACTAATTAAATTGCTAAAAATTACAAATTTAAATAAGAAAAATCTGGAAAAATATTTTTTAACTTTTTATATTTATCTTAATCTAGGAAAAATGAAAAATTATTTTTTTGAAACTTTTCTGAATTAATTGCAATAAAAGCTAATTAAAATGACTTAAAAACTGTTTTAATTAAGGAAAAATAGTAAACTGACCTAGAAAAATGTGAAAAATTCAAGAAAAGTCTAAAATAATGTTATGAATCTGAGAAAAAGATAAAAACAGGGGCTTGTGTGTGAGAAATTGAATCTGCAAGAGAAGTGCTTATAAATAAGCACTTATAAATAAGCTAATGGTACAAACTGGGTACCAATCCAACACAGAAGCTATAATATGCTATTACTACTCAAATGAAGCTAAATACAACAAGCCTTAACCTCTGAATTGCAAGCTTAACAGATTTGATTGTTTGGGCTTATGTGCAAAAACAGGTTTTGGGGCCTACTTTACAGCTATAAAATAAGCTACTCAGTTAAGCTAAACTGAAAACCAAAAGAAGGAACCTAAGGAAGACCTGGCCAAGTGCTTATAAACCAAAAATCAGACTTGGACAAGCTCTTATGAGCTTGTTGCAAGCTCTGCAACTCACCTGTGCAGACTCAGTATTAACTGAGTCAGTGCATAGGGGAGATAGGACCAAAAGCACAAGCCATTTTGAAGCTTATAAAAAATTTACAAAATTCTACAAAAATGGTGATAAGTAAATAGACCAGCTGAAGTTTTTAAAATCCCAAGTTTCACTGAATTTGGCTCAGAAATGAGTCAATGAAAAATCCTCTCAGTTGGCCTCAAAATGACTTTTTCATGTTTTTTGACTTTTGAAGCAGACATGAAATGTTGACTTATGTGAACTTTGCAACTGATTTAAGGACTAAATATGATGTTAAATGTTATACTAAATCTATATTAAGCTATTTTACTGTTATCTAAACTCAAAACAAGCTTTTGACTTTGTAAAATTCCAACAGACAAGCTATTAAGACATATAACACATGACATTGACTTTTAAGGTTCTAAGGCACAATTAACTGACTCATATGAGTCTAATTACTTATTTTAAGACAGATAATGCAATTGTCAAATACAAACAAAGGCTCAAGCTCAGCTTTACATACAGATCCAAACACCCTTTATATGACTGATATGCAAGTTCTTATATCAAATCCTTAACATAAAACACTACTAACACAATCTTACAAACACTAATGCAGACTATAACAGCTACTGACTATGACAGCAATATATCTAGAGCAAACACATTCAAATGACAGTGAGCAAAATTGAGACTGATCATGAACTTACAATAGGTCCAATTTGCAACTGAGGATCAATGAACCACTACCTAAATCTGTTCTCAACCTACTTCAAACACTATCAACCCAAATCCAAATCCATAGCAGCAATTCAGGTTCCAATGATGCAACTTACTGCAGTGTTGACTTTCTTTGACCAAGTGCTAAATGTGTTTTAACCTGAGTCATAAGCTTACCAAGAGCTATAAAGAGCTCAACTAAGCTTATTTGAGTTTAAAGAGAAACCACTATAAGCTTGAATACCAGAACAGTAAACTTAATTTCTTTAACAGTAACAATAAAACATGAAACTTAAGTGAATCCTTGAATTAATTCTTGAAAGTGAGTACAATGATTAATTGGCTTAGTTTGAATACAATAAAACTTAGGATTACATTTTAAAACACTAGTTAAGCTAATTTAATGAAAAACGACATACAATGAAAATTAAAAACTAACTACTCCTCTGTCTCTTGCTTCTCTTCCTCTTTCTATACTTCAAATAGCTTCCACGTGTCCTCTGATCAAATCCCATCAATATTTTTAGCCATTGGATGAGTTAGGCTTATATTGGCTGTTTGATGATTTTTGGCGGGAAAAATGGTTTTGACTGTAGGGCTCTGAAACTGCAACTAGGGGGTGGATAGGTGTGATGATGAGGGGGGTTGAGGGGTGAGAGGTGGATGGGAGAGGTGTTGCAGAGGAGCAGGCAAGTGGTGGGAGGACAGGGATAAGGTGGGAGGGAAAAGAGATGTTTGACTGGTTTTGACCAGGGGTTCAAAATGAAAGGGTCAAGGGTCCAAATGGTATATATGGCAGGGGTCTAAATGGGTAAAGGGTCATGGCTTAGTTTTAAATAACAAGGACTAACTTTGCAATTCTGCCAAACTAGAGGGACCATTTCTGCCAATTTCTCAAAACTGTCACAAGGACCAAAATTGACAAGTTTCAATAGTACAAGGACCAGTTTTGACATTTTTCAAATTTCCAAGGACTATTTGTGACAATTTCAAAACTTGAGGGACCTTTTCTGCCATTTGACCAAAGATTTATTCAAGGACCATTTTTAACAACTTAGAATATTTCAGGGACCTTGAAAAACATTTTTCTTTATTTTGATTTACCAGGGACTGTTTTTGACAACTTTTGAAACTTGGGGGACTAAAACTGCCAATTATGCAAACTTGATACGTTTTTCACCAGATTTTGATATTTTTGCATTTAAAACACATAAAACACTTATTTGTGATATTTTTATCATTTTGATGCATTTCTGAGTGTTTTCAGATGTTTTTGCAGTTTAAATGATACAAAAATGATGAGTATTTAGACACTCATCATCTCACCACGGAAGAATCGTGGGGTATAATAGAGGACCTTGCTCTCTATGACAATGAAAGTTGGAATGACCCCCGTGAGTTGCCCAAAACCGTTAAGGCAATCTCCTTGCCTCCCATTGACTCACAATCTTCCAACCGTAGGATGCTCGAGCTTGAAGATCAAGTTAAATTCCTAATGAGCTCCTACGAGAATCCTAAGTCTTCACATCAAGTGAATAAAATCACTCTACCTTGTAAGTTATGTAGTGGTTCCCATGACACTCGTGATTGCACAAGACTCCCCGAGCAAGCTTTTGCGGACCACGCCTCCACGCGTACCGACAGAGCGGGAGAGAAGTGGTACACTTTCAAGCCCGAACAAAACAACTTAGGAAGCTCTTACAACCCTTCATGGAGAAATCACCCTAACCTTAAGTGGAACCAAAATTCAAGCACACCCCAAAGCTCATCTAGTCCACCTAATAGGTCCAATCCTCCAAACATCGGGAACCCCACTAGTCTTGAGGCAATTGCATCTAGATTCATGTCATCTCAAGAAACTCGATTAACTAAGCTTGAAGCCGATTTTAAGCAACGACAAAGCGAGATGACAAACAAGCTTGATGCCCTCTTAAAAGCCTTTAATGACCGGGAAATTGGAGCACTCCCAAGTGATACTATAAAGAATCCAAAAGTGAGTTCGATTTCATCGACTTCATGTTCTTGTTCACCATGGGAGAGCGCGCACCCATGCCCCTCACACCCAACGGTTCACTCAGTAAATGCTATCAAAAAGAGTTTCAAGCAATCCAAAATGAGATACCAAGGTCCCGCGCCATTGGTAGAACCTACTCTTGAGAAACCCATCAACCAATAACCCAAACCTAATCTAGAGGAGGAGTACAAGGAACTCCATCAAGAAAAACCGGTTCTTGAAGTCTTAACTCATGCACCTTATTATAATACTTTAAAAGAAAAATATGAGTTAGAACTTAAACTTGGAAAACATGGGTCCGCTTTTGTGCGAAATAATCTACCTAAGACGTTAGACGATCCCGGGCAATTTACTCTTCCGTGTAGGCTTGGAACTTCCAAACCTTTCGATGCTCTATCCGACTTAGGATCATGCATCAATCTTGTTCCGTTGTCCCTCCATAGAAGCCTTAACTTAGGTAAGATAGAACCAATGGAAACCATCTTAGGTCTAGCGGACGGTAGTATTGCATATCCGGTAGGGATAATAAAAGACATGGTAGTACACGTAGGAGAATTGACTCTTTTGGCGGATTTCCATGTGCTAGACATGAATAAGGACCCAACATTCCCATTGCTAGTAGGAAGAGGATTCTTAGCTACCGCTAGTGCCATCATTGATTGTAAAATGTCCAAAATACTGGTAGGAGAGGGGAGTGTTACGTCAATTTACGATGTCAAAAAGCATACTTACTACAAAGAAGAGGAAATCCCACATAAGATTAGGTTGGATAGAACGCCATCTAGATACGGACCTTGGTTAGATAAGAACTTCATAGGTCCCCAATGACCTTTTGATAACGCTACACGCGTCGTTCGGGGTCAAGGAAACTTCCTTTTCTTCGAGCAAGTTTTATAACACCCTAGGCAGTGAACCTAATCGTTGTAGTGTAGTAATTAGGGTAAGCCACGGGTATTGATATCGTTCTCTAGGGGAATAGGAATGCTAGTGAGAAGTTACTACGCTAAGGTTAAGGTTGAGGAAGATTATTTTTGTATTTTTATATTTTATGAAATGGAAAGGTACGAATCTCGGGTATTGGATTTGGGGGTTTGGTATTTCTACCGATTACTCTACTATTATCTAATTATCTAAACTAAGGTTGTGGGAGTCTATGCCTAATTAATGTGTGCTCGTATGATAGTTTAAAGATGTGTTTACTTAGGTTATACTACTCCTTAATTATCTCCTATTGATGGTTGAGTTGTCATGTCCTTATTCTTAGTTGCGTTGTGTGTCTAAAGTTGTAGGGTATGCGTTTCTCCCTAACTCTTTGAACTTACCAAAGGGTCTCGTCTACAAAACCCACTAGGGATGATAAACTCTTACTCTAAGGCACTCTTTGGATAATTTAGCCTACAACTACTCAGGTAATCATATTCTAAGGTTCACAAAGATGAATCAAGCATTAAGTACACAACGAATGACCTATCGCATTACTAGATCATTGATCAACTAAGATAAGAAACAACCAATCAATATTCAATAATTAAGTTTCATACTTCCTAAGCAAACACACAAATAAATTAGTCGGACATGGAGAACATGCAAGCATACACACAAATAATCAAAGACATAATTGAATTAATGAAGTAAATACTTATCTTGATGTAAGATAGGGTTTAAAACCCTAAAATACTGTACAAGACACCTTAGGTTCGGTTTTAGGTTTTCACTCCAAAAGACTCTCTCTAAAACTGAAAAATTCGGATTATATATATAAGATTACATATGCGACGGCGTCACCTTATGTTTCGTGACGCCGTCGTGTCGCCGTCATTAGGGTTTCGTCTTGGCCACGTTAACCTTGCGACGGCGTCACCTTATGTCCGTGACGCCGTCCTCTTCAGCTTCTGACGTCGTCTGGGTTGCATCTAGGCCGTCTGAGTAGCAACGGCCTACTCTTTTAAAGCCCGACGTCGTCACTTGAAAATAGGGTATTTGGCTACTGTATCGTCACAAAAATCCTCCGACGGCGTCGCAATTAACACCGGACGCCGTCGCCTTCTGTTTTCAGCAGCTTTGAGTGTCTCGATTCTGACTTTGGCCATTTTCTTCATATATTCGCGCCTTTTCGTCCAAATAAGTGCCATTCCAGCATTTTGCCTTCAAGAGACCTAAAAAGTGAAAAGGAACGATATTAAGCAATAACGGATACAAAAGTGATCAAATAAGGACTTAAACGACCCCTCAAAATGGTACCTTTTAAAACCTTATCAAATATCCCTACACTTGTTATTTGCTTGTCCTCAAGCAAATGTGCTTTTAGCCAATTAATTTATAAGTTAGGGGTCATGAAGCATTAATTCAAAACGGTCCACAACACATATAAGCCCCGCAAAAGTCATAAAAAGCACGGAAATTACATACTAGCACCTCACATGGGGTGTTTGGGTACTCACATCTCTCTCGGGTGTATATATGAAATATAACAAATAGGAAATGGAAGATAAACACTCATTAACCGGTCCTAGTACATAGATTACCATAGGCTTGAGAATAGATCAAACCTCCATCGCTTTGGCGTAAGAACCTAGGAAAGACTATTAAAGAGGTCTTTTAAAGGGTTGTAATGTTAGGCTTACGGTAGGGAAACAAGGGTTTGGTGGGATAGGCTATTTAGTGGTGGCAAGTCAAAAATCTCTATGTTAAATGCATACGAAGAATGGCATTGCTAAGCCAAGACTCGACACTCTAAAACTCTAGGTAACGGAAATAAACAAACATAAATTTAAAGGATAGATGTAGGATGGTAGCCCGTAAGTTTTTTTTTTTTTTTTTTTTTTTTTTTTTACACTCTATTTTTTTTTCTTTTTCTCTTTTTCTATTTTTTTTTTCGATTTTTTTTTTTTTTCTTTCATACACTTTTACTCTACCATCCTCTATGGTAACATCAAAATGATAGGGATTTATAGGCATATCCCTACACTTGAGTTTTTATTACTCTAACACTAATTTGACCCGAATTTGAAAAGATCAAAACACTTGGGGTACATTATTATGCAAACAAAGGGAATTTGAATTTAACATTCCCTTCCCATCATTTCATAAACTTTAACTTTTCCCATGAATCCCAATCGTCCCAAAACTGTATACAAAGGATATGACTCGACTTAGCAACTTATGCAAGCAACTAGATAATTGAACTAAGGGTTTAGGGTGATAACAAACATTTGCACTAAAAGTGAGTGCATAAGGGGTAGGTTAAGGCGATTTGGGTGTATATTTGGGGGTGGGGTGTAAACAATGCTCTTCATTGATATTCCAGAAAAACCGAAACATCACGAGAACCGCGAAAAGGATAGGCTCTGAGGGGTTAACTAGGGGTATCGTGTACTAAAGATGAGTACAACGCAAAGGGTGTGGGGGAATTACTCAACCGATATGGAAGAAGTAATTATATTACGGGTATCAAACAAGGGTTATCCTAATGCCTCTTTTCATTTAGTTATTCCTAACTACACAAGTGTAGCCTCACTTGCGATCTCGGAATGCATCACAAAACAAGTTCTAGAATCTAATATACTACCAGTTCACACTCTAAGCATTGAAGATGAATGCTTTAATTCCTACTAATCTAAGGGCGATCCTCACATTTTGGGTGGAATTTGGGTGGTAAAGGATTTTTGTGCTAATCATGCAACTTCCTATCCATGAAACGCTTTTGTTAAGACTAATGGCCCACTCCTATATGTCATGAAAAATTTTTAATTTGGTGCCAAAATTACCCTAACCGACATTTTCTCATGGTTTATTACACAAATGCAATTGGACAAAGCAAATAATCAAGGATAAGCATAGTTTCAAAGTTCCCGTTTTATTTTCCCTCCCTACACTTAAACTGAACATTGTCCCCAATGTTCCACGAAAGTATCAAAGTTATGATAATGGAAGGTAATTAAAAACGAAAGAAACTAATACTCCCCTGATCAGCTTGGTAGGATCCGTGTAAAGTGGTGGTTAAATCCTTTTCAAGAAGAATTATTGCGTGAACAGCTCCTTCCAATCTTATGTAACTTCTTCTTGACAAACTAAACCTGCACACTTGAAGAAAACAAACGAAACCTTCGCGTAAAATCGGTGGTAATAATATATATAAGACTCTATTAAAACTAGGATATAATGCTTGTGGAATGGATGTTTACAGAATTTCTAAGAAAATTAAGACCTGGAAAATTCCAAAAATTTATAAGTAGCTCAGAAAACGAGAAAAAAGTAATCTGATGTTTTTACTCCTTCCTGACGCCGTCAGGTTGCAATCCTGACGCCGTCAGGTTATCCTGACAAAAACTGGTCTGCGATTTTCTGGAAAAAATTCTGGAAAATTTACATCTTTAGAATCTGGAAAAATTTCTGCAAAAACATCCATTATGACTCGATACAAGCATTTGACTCGAACAAATAAACATAAATATCTTTTAGTTAATTGTTATTCTCATGTTTACGTTTCTTTTGAAAACGTGTGTAATCCTCCCTACACTTATCCCTTATGTAAAATACCTTTATATGCAATTAAGACGAGGTTAAAAACAAAATAAAGCATTTTTACAAATTTAAACATGAGGATAAACAATTAATAAAAGATATATGACACTAACAAGCAAACAATTAAGCATGGGTTGCCTCCCACGAAGCGCTTTTCTTTATTTAAGAGTCTTGTAGCTAGACTCATAGTCGTGCTCCTACGTTTCCTCACCACCGCCCTCTTCTTCTAAAACAATATCCTCATCGTTCACCATTTCAATATTATCCAATTGATAATGCTTCACCCGTTGCCCATTAACGGTGAATTCTCTTCCATCATGGTCTAGTAGCACCACCGCCCCATTGCTCATCTGCTTTTTTACTGAAAAGGGTCCATACCACCTGGATTTGAGTTTTCCCGGGAATAATCTTAGTCTTGAATTATACAAGAGCACCTTATCCCCTTCCAAAAACTCTTTAGGATTCTTTATTCGTTGATCATGCCATCTTTTTGCCCTTTCTTTGTAAGTGATTGATGATTCGTACGCTTTCAGCCTCAGTTCATCCAATTCTTGAAGTTGTAAGAACCGATTTGACCCTGCTTCAGAATAATCCATATTACAGGCCTTAAGTGCCCAATATGCTTTCTGCTCAAGTTCGATAGGGAGGTGGCAAGCCTTTCCGTATACCAGGCGAAAAGGGGTTGTCCTGATAGGTGTTTTGTAAGCAGTTCTAAATGCCCAGAGTGCCTCATCCAGTTTGAATGCCCAATCTTTCCTATTTTGGTGGACCGTTTTTTCAAGTATCCGCTTTAATGCCCTGTTTGTGTTTTCTACTTGTCCATTTGTCTGAGGATGATATGCAGTAGAAAATCTATGTGGGACGCCATACTTCTTCATTACTTTTTCTATTTGAGCATTGCAAAAGTGAGTCCCTCTATCACTGATTAATGCTTTGGGAATCCCAAATCGTGTGAAGAGCTTTTTAAGAAAGTGAATAACTACCCTTGCATCATTAGTTCTAAGGGCTTGAGCCTCTACCCATTTGGATACATAGTCGATAGCTACGAGAATGTATTCATTTCCTCCGGAAGATGGAAAGGGTCCCATGAAGTCTATTCCCCAAACATCAAATATTTCGCAGACTTGGATATAGTTCTGAGGTGACTCATCCCGTCGCGAAATATTTCCTGATCGTTGGCATGCATCACACATTTGAACTAATCTCTTAACGTCTCGAAAAACAGTAGGCCAATAGAATCCGGCGTCGAAAACCTTTCATGCCGTGATATTCACACCGTGATGTCCTCCAGATGGTCCCGCATGACATTCTTTCAGAACTCGATCAATCTCTCTACCGGCCACGCAACGTCGAATGATTTGATCGGGACATATACGGAATAGGAAGGGTTCATCCCAGAAGTAATGTTTTAGCGTAGTGAAGAACTTCTTTTTATCTTGCTTGGTCATGTAATTTGGCAAAACCCTACTAGACAGGTAGTTAGCATAATCCGCATACCATGGCTCAATTTCCTTAATCGCCATTAGCCGTTCCTCGGGAAAAGAGTCGCGAATCTCGGTGTGATCTAACTTCTCAAGATCAGGGTTCTCCAAGCGTGATAGATGATCAGCAGCGAGATTTTCAGCCCCCTTTTTATCTCGAATTTCAATGTCGAATTCTTGAAGTAATAGGATCCACCTAATCAGGCGGGGTTTAGCATCTTGTTTTGAAAACAAATAGCGTAAGGCGGAGTGATCGGTGAAGACGACAGTTTTAGAGAGAACGAGATATTGCCTGAACTTGTCGAAGGCAAAAACAACGGCTAAAAGTTCTTTCTCAGTGGTTGTATAGTTCTCTTGTGCTACATTCATGGTTTTGCTAGCATAGTAGATTGGTTGAAAATGCTTTTCCTTCCTTTGGTCGAGCACCGTGCCGACAGCATAATCACTAGCGTCACACATGATTTCGAATGGCTGAGACCAATCAGGGTTGACCATTATAGGTGCTTGAGTGAGATCTTGCTTTAGTCGGTTAAATGCTTCCTTGCATTCTCCAGAAAAATCAAAAGGGGCATCCTTAACAAGAAGCTGTGTCATTGGCCAGGCAATTTTCGAAAAATCTTTAATAAACCTTCGATAAAAACCTGCATGACCAAGAAAGCTGCGAATGGCTTTAACGGTAGTAGGATAGGGGAGTTTGGAAATTGCTTCGATTTTTGCTCTATCGACCTCAATTCCATTCCCCGAGACTTTATGCCCTAAGACAATTCCTTCTTTTACCATGAAATGACATTTTTCCCAATTTAAAACCAAATTAGTTTCCTCGCATCGTTTCAACATTTTCCTAAGGTTGGAAAGACAAAGGTCGAAAGAATTTCCAAACACCGAGAAATCATCCATGAAGACTTCCATGATGTCCTCAATTAACTCGTGGAATATGGCCATCATACATCGTTGAAAGGTTGCGGGTGCGTTACATAACCCGAAGGGCATTCGCTTGTAGGCGAACGTTCCGTAAGGACATGTAAATGTAGTTTTCTCCTGATCTTCAGGGGCAATGGGAATTTGGAAGTATCCTGAAAAGCCATCAAGGAAACAGTAGTATTTATGCCCGGCTAACCTTTCAAGCATTTGGTCAATAAACGGCAGAGGAAAATGATCTTTCCGGGTGGCATCATTCAACTTTCTGTAGTCAATACATACACGCCACCCAGTAACCGTTCTTTGCGGCACCAACTCACCCTTCTCATTTTTTACAACCGTCATCCCTCCCTTTTTTGGAACCACTTGGACCGGGCTGACCCATGGGCTATCTGATATGGGGTAGATGAGACCTGCATCCAGAAGCTTAATGACCTCTTTTTTCACTACCTCCTTGATGTTAGGGTTAACCCGTCTTTGCGGTTGAACGGTTGGTTTGTAATCTTCCTCCATGAGGATTTTGTGAGTACAGAATGTAGAATCGATTCCCTTAATGTCGGCAACACTCCACGCAATCACCCCTTTGTACTCTTTTAAAACTTCTAAGAGCTTCTCTTTCTGACTAGTGGTTATCGAAGAGCTTATGATGACATGGAGTTGGTCCTCCCCTTGAAGAAAGGCGTATTCCAAGTGACTCAGGAGATCTTTCAGTTCTAAGGTAGGAGGCTCTTTGATCGATGGTTTTAGCTTGTTTTCCGGCCTCTGAAGCTCAATAGGTTCAATTTTATCCTGACGTGGATAAAAGGACACAGCTCCAACCATCTCAATTTCTCGGTCGTCGTATATTACGTTGTTATCATTATTCATGAATTCGTTTAATAGATACTCGTCAATGCAGCCATCTATGTCATCAACAAATTCATCAACTTCTTCAACTAAATATACGGGGCGACCGCAGGAAGAGGAATGTCTCATAGAATCCTTAATGTCGAAGGTCAAGCTCTCGGATCCTACTCGTAAAGTGAGTTTACCATCATGAACATCAATGATGGCACGAGCTGTAGCCAAGAAGGGTCTTCCAAGGATTATTGGGACAGAATTATCTTCCTCCATCTCTAAAATTACAAAATCGACTGGAAAATTGAATTCCCCCACCCTTACAAGAACGTTCTCACAAACTCCAATGGGATATTTGATTGATCGATCAGCTAATTGGATACTCGTCCTAGTTGGTTTCAGCCCGGAATATCCGAGTATAAGAAACAAGGAGTGAGGCATCAGGTTAATGCTTGCCCCAAGATCTGCCAAGGCGTTTTTCATAGAAAGCGCCCCTATAGAGCAAGGAATGGTAAAACTGCCCGGATCTTCCTTCTTCTTGGGCATGCTTTTTTGGATGATAGCCGAACATTCTTCTCCTAATGATATCAATCCTTCAAGTTTCTTCCGATTAGATATCAACCTCTTGAAGTATCTACTATGTTTAGGGATGTGATAGAATACATCAAGGAGTGGTATGTTGACGGATGTTTGTTTCAAATAAGACAATATTCTTTCATTGTCTTCTTCAGCCTTTTGATTCTTTAGACGAGAGGGATAGGGAATCCGTGCGAGAGTTGGTCGTTGGGCTGGTGTTGGTGTTTGTGGGGGAGGATTGTGAGGAGTTGGAAGGGGTGCGGGAATCGTCTCATTTCCTAACTCGGGTTCCCTTGTGATGGGGTTCCGGTTGGGATGTGGGGGATCCTTGGTAGTAGTTCCTGATCGAGTAGTGATTGCGCAAGTTGGATCATGAGGGGCTGGGCCAGGTCCACTCATTCTTTCGTGGAGGTTGGTGAACTGACTTTCTAATTCAGCTTGCTGCTCTCGGATAAACCCCTCAAGACCTTTTAAGAGTGCGGCCCCTTCCATGGTGAACTGCCCGAGTTTTTCTTCAAATGAATCACGGATGGTGTACTTAGGTCCGTCCTTTCCTTCCGTTTTCCATTTCAGATTGCCCCAAGGGTCACATTCATCGGTTTGATAAAATGCGAGGAGTGAAGGGTCATCATAAATATCATGACTAGAGAGGAAGACGCTTTCTTGGTGTATGTCATCGCACTCATCGCTCTCGTGTGGTCCTCCACAAATGTCGCATATGAGATATGGGTTAGTCAGCCTTTTTGGTTCTGGTGATTTTATGAGGTAAGCTAGTTTCTTTTGTGCTTTCTCAATCCGATAATCGAAGGATAACTCTTCACTTGAGAAAGTAGAGATGCTTGACGCGTTTACTTGCTCATTCCAATGGCTGTCTTGATATTGGATGTATTCCTCTATTCGGTTCCACCCTTCTTCTGCGGTGAGGTTCGCGATTCTTCGGCCAGTCGAGAAATCAATCCCTTTTTTATCCTTTCGGGAGACATTGTCGTAAAAGATTTGAACAAGCAACCAAAGGTTGATACCGTGGTGTGGGGCTTGTTGAATAAGATCTTTGTAACGACACCAGGAGTTGGTGATAGATTCTCCATCTGGTTGATGAAAGTGCAGAATTTTGCTCCTAACTGCTGCAGTTCTTCCAGGGGGAAAGAACTTTTTGGTGAACTTGGTTGTAAGTTGTTCCCATGTGAAAATGGACCTTGGAGGGAGCTTATCGAGCCACTCCTTGGCTTGCCCTTGAAGAGAAAATGGGAAAAACCGGAGTCTAGATGTCTCCTTAGATGCTCCGTCGGTATAGATAGCATCAACAATTTTTAGAAACTGTTTGATGTGGTGAATTGGGTTTTCGCTATGGGATCCATGGAATTGACATGCCTTTTGGATTAGCCAAATGTCAGACGCATGCAATACCTCATTGACCTGTTCCGAAGGATAGACAATGGCACTGGTGAATCCAGATGCAGAAGGGGAGGAGTATTCCCCGAGGGTTTTCGCTTTAGGAGGATTTATGGGTCCATTGGCTGGAGTGGCAAGAACTTCCTCGCCATTTTGACTCAGATCGTCAATGATGATGGTTTCAGGAGATTGTGGGGAATGAGGGGATTCTTCATCAGATGTAACTTCATCAAAATTGATGGAAGTGCCTTGAAGCTCTGAATCGTGGAGAGCTTTTCTTCGCCTATTGAGCTCTCTTTCGGGTTCTGCAAATGGTTCAAGAAGAGTTTTGGTGGAACTGCGGGTTCTAAGTTGCTTAAGGGGGTTGGTATGGGGACGTGGTTGTTGGTTATCACCTTCCATGATGAAAAGTGATGGGTGTTACGAACAAAGGTCACGAAGAAGGGGGATAGACTAAGAGAAAGCTAAAAATGAGAAAAATTTACTTGATAGGAATCAAGCAAAGAACCTAAACGAGGTGGACTACTAACTAGCTATTCTATTCCCCGGCAACGGCGCCAAAAACTTGATAACGCTACACGCGTCGTTCGGGGTCAAGGAAACTTCCTTTTCTTCGAGCAAGTTTTATAACACCCTAGGGAGTGAACCTAATCGTTGTAGTGTAGTAATTAGGGTAAGCCACGGGTATTGATATCGTTCTCTAGGGGAATATGAATGCTAGTAAGAAGTTACTACGCTAAGGTTAAGGTTGAGGAAGATTATTTTTGTATTTTTATATTTTATGAAATGGAAAGGTACGAATCTCAGGTATTGGATTTGGGGGTTTGGTATTTCTACCGATTACTCTACTATTATCTAATTATCTAAACTAAGGTTGTGGGAGTCTATGCCTAATTAATGTGTGCTCGTATGATAGTTTAAAGATGTGTTTACTTAGGTTATACTACTCCTTAATTATCTCCTATTGATGGTTGAGTTGTCACATCCTTATTCTTAGTTGCGTTGTGTGTCTAAAGTTGTAGGGTATGCGTTTCTCCCTAACTCTTTGAACTTACCAAAGGGTCTCGTCTACAAAACCCACTAGGGATGATAAACTCTTACTCTAAGGCACTCTTTGGATAATTTAGCCTACAACTACTCAGGTAATCATATTCTAAGGTTCACAAAGATGAATCAAGCATTAAGTACACAACGAATGACCTATCGCATTACTAGATCATTGATCAACTAAGATAAGAAACAACCAATCAATATTCAATAATTAAGTTTCATACTTCCTAAGCAAACACACAAATAAATTAGCCGGACATGGAGAACATGCAAGCATACACACAAATAATCAAAGATATAATTGAATTAATGAAGTAAATACTTATCTTGATGTAAGATAGGGTTTAAAACCCTAAAATACTGTACAAGACACCTTAGGTTCGGTTTTAGGTTTTCACTCCAAAAGACTCTCTCTAAAACTGAAAAATTCGGATTCTATATATAAGATTACATATGCGACGGCGTCACCTTATGTTTCGTGACGCCGTCGTATCGCCGTCATTAGGGTTTCGTCTTGGCCACGTTAACCTTGCGACGGCGTCACCTTATGTCCGTGACGCCGTCCTCTTCAGCTTCTGACGTCGTCTGGGTTGCATCTAGGCCGTCTGAGTAGCAACGGCCTACTCTTTTAAAGCCCGACGTCGTCACTTGAAAATAGGGTATTTGGCTACTGTATCGTCACAAAAATCCTCCGACGGCGTCGCAATTAACACCGGACGCCGTCGCCTTCTGTTTTCAGCAGCTTTGAGTGTCTCGATTCTAACTTTGGCCATTTTCTTCTTATATTTGCGCCTTTTCGTCCAAATAAGTGTCATTCCAGCATTTTGCCTTCAAGAGACCTAAAAAGTGAAAAGGAACGATATTAAGCAATAACGGATACAAAAGTGATCAAATAAGGACTTAAACGACCCCTCAAAATGGTACCTTTTAAAACCTTATCACCTTTCTACCTAGATGAAGCCTTTACTAGTAAAGCAACTTTCCATGAAAAGGAAATGGCTAGGGACATGGAAGTGAACCCGTTCGAGGACGCCTTAGTATTTAGGAAGATGACCGAGTTCCTAGGAAGCTTTCTCGTCAACCTTGTCATGAATAAGTGGAAAGTTGAGAGCGATAAGCCTAAACATAAATGGGATTGGGATAGACCGCCTAGTGATGGAAATAGAGAGTGGCACATTAGGATAACGATATATGATCCCGACGGAGAAAAAATTGAAAAGGCATATCGAACCAAACGTACTACTAGGAACTTAAATGATAAGTTTGATCCTTATGACATTCTAAAAGATAGGCTTACTTATATCGGTACGTAGGGGCACGACTTCGAGTCTAGCTACAAGACTCATAAATAAAGAAAAGCGCTTCGTGGGAGGCAACTCATGCTTAATTGTTTGCTTGTTTGTGTCATATATATCTTTTATTGATTGTTTATTCTCATGTTTAAATTTGTAAAAATGCTTTATTTTGTCTTTAACCTCGTCTTAATTACATATAAAAGTATTTTACATAAAGGATAAGTGTAGGGAGGATTACACACGTTTTCAAAAGAAACGTAAACATGAGAATTACAATTATGTAAAAGATATACATGTGTGTTTGTTCGAGTCAAATGCTTGTATCGATTCATAATGGATGTTTTGCAGGAAATTTTTCCAGATTCTAAAGATGTAAATTCTCCATAATTTTTTCCAGAAAATCGCAGACCAGTTTTTGTCAGGATAACCTGACGGCCTCAGGATCGCAACCTGACGGCGTCAGGAAGGAGCAGAAACAACTTATTACTTTTTCTCGTTTTCTGAGCTACTTATAAATTTTTGGAATTTTTCAGGTCTTAATTTTCCAGAAATTCTGTAAACATCCATTCCACAAGCATTATATCCTAGTTTAGTAGAGTCATATATATATTATTACCGCCGATTTTACGCGAAGGTTTCGTTTGTTTTCTTCAAGTGTGCAGGTTTAATATACCAAGAAGAAGATACATAAGATGAGAATGAGCTTTTCACGCAAACGTTCTTCTTGAAGAAAGATGTAACCACCACTTTACACGGATCCTACCGAGCTAATCAGGGGAGTACTAGTTTCTTTCATCTTTTATTACTTTCCATTATCATAACTTTGATACTTTCGGGGAACATTGGGGATAATGTTCATTTTAAGTGTAAGGATGGAAAATAAAACGGGAACTTTGAAACTATGCTTATCCTTGAATATTTGCTTTGTCCAATTGCATTTGTGTAATAAACCATGAGAAAATGTCGGTTAGGGTAATTTTGGCACCAAATTTAAAAATTTTCATGACATATAGGAGTGGGCCATTAGTCTTAATAAAGCATCTCATGGATAGGAAGTTATATGACTAGCACAAAAACCCTTTACCACTTAAATTCCACCCAAAATGTGAGGATCGCCCTTAGATTAGTAGGAATTAAAGCATTCATCTTTAATGCTTAGAGTGTGAACCGGTAGTATAATAGATTCTAGAACTTGTTTTGTGATGCATCCCGAGATCGCTAGTAAGACTACACTTGTGTAGTTAGGAATAACTAAATGATAAGAGGCATTAGGATAACCCTTGTTTGATACCCGTAATATAATTACTTCTTCCACCTCGGTTGAGTAATTCCCCCACACCCTTGCGTTGTACTCACTTTTAGTACACGATATCCCTAGTTAACCCCTCTGAGCCTATCCTTTTCGCAGTTCTCGTAATTTTTCGGTTTTCCAGAATATCAATGAAGAGCATTGTTTACACACCACCCCCAAATGTACACCCAAATCGCCTTAGCCTACCTTGTATGCACTCACTTTTAGTGTATTATTGTTATCACGCTAAACCCTTAGTTCAATTATCATGTTGCTTGCATAAGTTGCTAAGTCGAGTCATATCCTTTGTACATAGTTTTGGGACGATTGGGACTCATGGGAAAAGTTAAAGTTTATGAAATGACGGGAAGGGAACGTTAAATTCAAATTCCTTTTATTTGCATAATAATGTACTCCAAGTGTTTTGATCTTTTCAATTCGGCTCAAATTAGTGTTAGAGTAATAAAAACTCAAGTGTAGGGATGTGCCTATAAATCCCTATCATTTTGATGTTATCGTAGAGGATGGTAGAGTAAAAGTGTATGAAAAAAAAAAAAAAAAAAAAAAAAAAAAAAAAGGGCTACCATCCTACATCTATCTTTTGATTTATGTATGTTTGTTTCAGTTATCTGGAGTCTAGAGTGTCGAGTCTTAGCTTAGCAACACCATTCTTCGCATGCTTGTAACATAAAGATTTTTTACTTGCCATCACTAAATAGCCCATCCCACCAAACCCTTTATTTCCCTACCGTAAGCCTTACATTACAACCCTTTAAAAGACCTCTTGGATAATCTTTCCTAGGTGCTTACGCCAAAGCGATGGAGGTTTGATCTAGTCTCAAGCCTATGGTAATCTATGTACTAGGACCGGTTAATAAGTGTTTATCTTCCATTTCTAATTTGTTATATTTCATATACACCCGAGAGATGTGAGTATCCAAACACCCCATGTGAGGTGCTAGTATGTAATTTCCGTGCTTGTTATGACTTTTGCGGGGCTTATATGTGTTGTGGATTGTTCTAAACCAATGCTTCATAACCCCTAACTTATAAATTAATTGGCTAAAAGCACATTTTCTTGAGGACAAGCAAATACCAAGTGTAGGGATATTTGATAAGGTTTTAAAATGTACCTTTTTGAGGGGTCGTTTAAGCCCTTATTTAATCACTTTTGTATCCGTTATTACTTAATATCGTTCCTTTTCACTTTTTAGGTATCTTGAAGGCAAAAGGCTGGAATGACACTTATTCGGACGAAAAGGCGTGAATATACGTAGAAAATGGCCAAAGTCAAGAATCGAGACACTCAAGCTGCTGGAGCTGAAGGGGACGGCGTCAGGCACAAATTAGTGACGCCGTCGGACAACTTTTGTGATGGCTCAGTAGCCAAATTTCTCATTTACAAGTGACGGCTTCAGGTTTTAAAAGAGTAGGCCGTCGCAACTCAGACGGCCTAGATTTGATCCAGACGACGTCAGAGACTAAAGGGGACGGCGTCACAAGCATAAGGTGACGCCGTCGTAAGTCTAACGTGGCCAAGACGAAACCCTAATGACGGCGACCCAATGGCGTCACAAATCAAAGGGTGACGCCGTCGCATTTGTAATCTTATATATAGAATCCGAATATTTTAGTTTTCCGTGTGTAGTCTTGTACAGTATTTTAGGGTTCCATACCCTATCTTACATCAAGATAAGTGTTTTACTTCATTAATTTAATTATGTCTTTAATTAATTGTGTGTATGCTTGCATGTTTCCCATGTCCGGCTAATTTACTTGTGTGTTTGCTTAGGGAATATGAAACTTAATTATTGAATATTGACGGGTTGTCTCTTATCTTAATTGTTAATGATCTAGTATTGCGATAGGTCATCCGTTGTGTAGTTAATGCTTGATTAATCTTTGTGAACCTTAGCTTATAGTACCTAGAGTCATTGTAGGCTAAACCATCCGAAGAGTACCTTAGAGTTAAAGTTTATAAATCCTAGAGATTTTGTAGTCATTAACCTTTGGTAGTTTCAAAGAGATAGGGATAAACGCATACCCTACAACCTTAGACACACAACGCGATTAAGAATAAGGACGTGACAATTCAACCATCAATAGGAGATAATTAAGGAGTAATAATACATAAGTAAACACATCTTTAAATCATCATACGAGCACACAATAATTAGACATAGACTACATACACCTTAGTTTAGATAATTAGATAAGTAGAAGTAATCGGTAGAAATACCAACCCCCCAAATCCAAACCCCGAGATTCGTACCTTTCCATTTCCTAAAAAACATAAAAAGATAAAAAAATAATCTTCCCCAACCCAAACCTTTGCGTAGTATCTTCTCACTAGCATTCCTATTCCCCTAGAGAATGATATCAATTCCCGTGGCTTACCCTAATACTACACTACAACAATTAGGTTCACTGCCTAGGGTGTTGAAAAACTTGCTCGACGAAAAGGAAGTTCCTTTGACCCCGAACGACGCGTGTAGCATTATCATGTATCTTTACAACAAAACCATAATGTGGTGTTAATTGTGTGAATAGTAACCTAATGGGATTGATTCATGTTAGGAATTAGAAATTTCATGTATTAAAGAGTCGGTCACCTCAAGTATATGTAATCGTTAGAAAGCTCGTAGTCGTAGTTATTTTATGTTAAGTAGTATTTAGTTATGTAACACCGTGGAGGACGGACGGGTCTTTACCCACTGTATGCCTGATCCACAGCCCGTAGGTGGCGTTTGTTTGTAAGAAACTATAAATACCCTCTACCTCCCAACGTAGAGGGTTGGAGCTTGAATACTATTTTTCTTTGTTTCACATAGTTCCTAACTCTCTTCCTTTCTCTCACTAGAACTTTCTCTCTCTAAACTCAAGTTAACACCCCATATTATTATGGTTTAATGTGTTTGTGAAATCTTATATCTAACAATTGGTATCAAGAGCCATGGTTTGATCACTCATCATTCATGCTTCTTGTTTTGGTGGATTTCATAAGGTTTTGGGGTATTAAAGGTTTAGGAGAGTTTGATTCATTTGGACAAACTCTAGTGTTAAAGTTTGAATTTTGCTTGTACTTTTGTGTTTAGGATCATCATATGTGTTTATGTTTTGAATTGGAAGGCTTAAATCTTTGTGGTTTGGTTGTTTCTGATTGATAAAGTGGTTATTTTTGAAGTTTGTACGAAGCGAGTTGTGTCTCGGATAGCTTTTTCTTCAAAGCGAGTTGCTTTGTTATTGGATGCGAGTTGGTACATGCGACTTAGCTGTTTAGTGAGTTGATTTTTATGCGACTTGGGTTCTAAGCGAGTTGTTTCTTTAAGTGACTTGAGATCTAAAGCGACTTAGCTATTAAGCGAGTTGTAAAGCTAGCGAGTTAATTTAAACGACTTGGTGTTCAAGCGAGTTGATTGTGTTGCGAGTTGATACTAAAGCGAGTTGGCTATTTAGCGAATTGATTCATTAAGTGTGTTGACAGTGTTGCGAGTTGATGCTAAAGCGACTTGGCTATTTAGCGAGTTGATCCCTTAAGCGAGTTGTCTCCTTGAGCGAGTTGGGTGTTTAGCGAGTTGATAACTAAGCGAGTTGTGTGTTTTACTACTTGTCTAATTTTAGACTTGTCACTTCTTCGTGATACATTCTTACGGTTGTTCTTTTGGTTTAGTAAAATCCCGTGAAAGAATCAATTTCCCGGTTTAATCAAAGAATTGTAAAATCCCGTAGAACTTGTAATCATGGCAAACATCGTTCCTACTATTGTTTCTTCCGTAGCTGAGGACGTTCAAGCAGCAGAGTCAGATACTCGTCCACCTATGCTTGACAGAACTGACTACGACTCTTGGGCTCAAAGAATCAGATTGTACTGTCTTGGAAAGGAAAATGGAGTCAGCATTCTCAAATCGATTGATGAAGGACCGTATCGGGTTGAGACTACTAGAGACTTAATTGATACGTCTGAAGATAGAACAATGATCTATGGAATAGACAGACCAAAGACGTATGATGAGCTCGATGATAAGGAAAAAAAGAGATTCGATGCTGATATCAGGGCTTCTAACATTGTACTTCAAGGTCTTCCAAAAGATATATACAAGCTGATCAATCACAACACTGAAGCAAAGGCAGTGTGGGATAATGTCAAGATGCTTCTCTCAGGTTTTGAATTAACTATGGAAGACAGAGAATCACAACTCTATGATGAATTTGAGCACTTTAAGATGAAACCAGATGAGAGTGTCTATGAGTATTATGTGAGATTCCACAAACTTGTTAATGACATGAGGAACATCAGAATGACCATGCCAAACATTCAGCTGAACTCAAAGTTTGTGAACAACATGAATCCCGAATGGCACAAGTTTGTCACTTCTGTAAAGCTAACCAAAGGGTTGAAGAATACAAACTATGAGCAACTCTATGCCTTCCTCCTTCAGAATGAGAGATATGTTATGTTTGAAAAAAGGATTCTTAATCAGTTCAAAACTAACCAGAGAGAGACAAGCTACTTTCTACTCAAACATCAGAATCACAACCAAAGCCTCACAAGTCATACCTATGGGTAATGGTAATCACAAACTCATTCCTGATCCTATGTTCAAACAAGTTGATGCTGATGCACACATGGGAAACTTCATTAATCAACTGGCTCTTCTGATTAGTCAAAACATGAACTCTCTTCCACACACCAACAACAATCTCAGAACTGCATCCAATCCACACAATCAAGCCATTGTCAGAGATGGGAAGGTTATGGTGCAGCCAGTTCAAGAAAGGCAGTACGAACAAGCAAGAGGTGGAGCTGGTAGAGGTTATGCTGCAAATCAGAATAGGGGAAGGAATGGAAACCAGGGTCAAGCAAAGCCAATCAAATGCTACAACTGTGGTGGTGAAGGACACATTGCTAGGAATTGCACATCTCCAAAATGTCCACAGAATGCAGAATACTTCAGAGATAAGATGTTGCTTGTGCAAGCTCAGGATAATGGTGCAGCTTTGGATGAAGAAGAGTTGTTGTTTCTCGCTGAGGGCAATGCCAAGACCTATGATGCAGATGTGGATGAGCAGCCAATTCAGGAGATAGGTCACAATCATCAGAATGCCTTTCAAGTCGCTGATTGTGATACATACGACTCTGATGTGGATGATGGACCTACTGCACAAACAATTTTTATGGCTAGCATCTCTCCAATGGTTTCTCCTAAGGTCTCATCTTCACCAAAAGCTGGCCCATCCAAAGACAAACTCATCTCAGAGGTATTAAAACTGTACGATGATGCTGATGTGCAAAAGATGCATGACAATGTACAAACAACTAAAACTATTGAATCAAATATTGAAAATCTAGGGAATATCAATGTTGTCCCATATGATCAATATGTGAAACAAAGTGAAAGTGAAGTTGTACCAAGTGATGCATCTTCTGCAGTCAACAATGACTATGATTTTGATGAATACACTGCATGTGCCCCTGATGATTCTGTTATCTCTGAGCTAAATGCTTATAAAGAACGTGTTGCTATTTATGAACAACGTGCTAAGTTTGAGTTGACCACCCGTGAGCAGGAGATGGATGACCAAATGCGTACAACTATTAGAAAAAGTAGGTTTAGAGAAGAAGTATTAAAACAAGAGTTAAACTCCTTACAAGAAAAGCTTTCTAAAACTGCTAAGCAAAAACAAGAACTTCAAGAAAATGTTAAAATGCTTAAGCAAGAATTCAGTGCTAAGGAATCAAAACTTTTGAATGATTTTTCTAATCTAAAAACCTTGAAAAACAAGCTTGAAAATAAGTTGTACGTACAAGGAAATACCATTCAGACTGATCACTTAATCACTAAACATAGAGTCTTAAGCGATAAGCATAGCATTCCCATTGTTGAGGAACCAAATCCAGAGGTTATTAAAAAAGCTAGAAATGCTCATAAGGTTCTTTATGATGGCAATGAAATCCTTAAACCTAGACAGAAACCTAGTTGCGTTGAGTGCACTGAGGAAGATAAGAAATCAGATGAAGTCACTAGGGAAAAGATAAACAAGAAATTAGATGATCCTAATTGTAAAGAGAAGAAAATAAATATCACACCCCATGATTACAAGAAGGAGAACTAGATTTTCTTGAACATGTTTAAGCCTCAGACGTTGTTAACACCCGAACAAGTGTTCTGGAAAAAGGACTTAGATAAGCAAAAAGCAGAGAATCTTGTTGTAACAAACCCTCCCTTTAGGAAAATGCCTTCAGCGACTGTGTATCCTCCCAATACACCAATGCATTTAGTTCCTAGGACTATTGCCACTAAAAGCAAGACCTTAATCAGTCAATATGTTATTTTTCAACTATTTGTTGATTTTGAGAAAACTTGTAAGAAAAGGATCACACCCACTGGTATAACTGAAGGGGAAAGGGGTTTTGAGCAAACAAAAGAATGTTATTTAACTGAAGTCATGCCTTTCTTTAAACAACTAAAAGATCATTTTGAAAGTCTTAAAAAGGGAATGAATTTAGACATTAAAGAAATGGAAAAGGAATTTGATGCAATGATAGTTGAGGTTAGTGACTATGAGCGGGCATTAAAATATAATGAAATTGAGAGGAAGAACTTGCATAACTTAAATGAGAATCTAATTTCTGAATGTATCTCTCAAGATGTGTTTTATACTGCTACTAATTGCTCTATTACTGCTTCTCAATTTCATGAATTATCTGTTGCATTGAAAGTCTCCCATGATCGTGTCATTGAGCTTGAAATCAGAAACTCTAAACTAAGTGATAAAATTGAACATGATGATCACGATAATTTGGTAAAACATTTTTCTAAGCTAGAAGTTGAATATTTTGACTTGCAACTAAAATATCAACATCTTAAAGAAAATGTTAAAACCTCAAACATCAAGATATCCTCGGATGTTCCAGAGTTTGATGCAGTTTTTGAACTAAACAAACGTGACGAACAGATTCAAGCTCACTGTAACACGATCAGAAAGTTGAAAGCCCAAATCTCTCAATTAAAGGGTGAAAAGAACAATATGACGGGTTCCCAAATGCCTCCTCCTTTAGATTCTCGGAATTCTAAAAATTTTCATTTTCAAAACTTGGTTAATGCCTTACAAAAGGAAAATGAGAGTTTTCTAGAAGAAAATGAAAAGGTTAAATGTCATTTCAATGAGTTATTTGAGTCAATTAAAGTCACTCGGAACAAAAATAACGAAAAAATAACCTCGTTGCAAAAGGAAATTGAGAATCTGAAGAGTCAGGTAAAAGGGAAAATGCCAATGACCAATGGGGAGAATGGTGCTTCAAAGGTGCATGTCTGTAATAAATATGCTTTGACTGTGAAATATATTCCTCCTCATCTTAGAAATAACAAACTGGCAATTCAAACATATTTCTCATATCTTAAGGGCAGCCTAGAATGTCTCCGTGAGATTGTAGAAGAGGATAAGTTAGAGAAACCACTTGATAATGCAATTGGCCATGCATGCTTATATGCCAAACGATCTCAAGAACTTCTAGAATGCTTAATTACAATATGCCCTAAAACCTTAGGTGAGCAAGTCAATCCCTTGATACCTTGTTCAATGCCTAGTGCCAAGCATGCAAGTCATTCAATGCCATGCAAGATGAAATTCATGAGTTTGATCGATTAGATGTATGGGAATTAGTATCAGCTCCAGATTGTGCTATGATCATTGCACTTAAGTGGATCTTCAAAGTGAAACTTGATGAGCATGGTGATGTTTTGAAAAATAAGGCTAGGTTAGTGGCTAAAGGGTATCGTCAAGAAGAAGGGATAGACTTTGAGGAATCTTTTGCTCCAGTTGCACGTATCGAGGGGATCAGAATCTTCTTGGCTAATGCTGCTAGCAAGAACATGGTTGTTTATCAGTTGGACGTTAAAACCGCATTTCTTAACGGAGATCTTAAAGAGGTCGTCTACGTTAGCCAACCTGAAGGCTTTGTGAATCCAGAGCATCCTACTCATGTTTATCGATTGAAGAAGGCTCTTTATAGTTTAAAGCAAGCTCTGAGGGGGCGTGGTATGATACGCTATCAAAGTTTCTTCTATCTACCGGATTCAGCAAAGGAGCATTTGATCCAACGTTGTTCACCAGAAAGTCAGGCAAACATTTAATTCATGTTCAAATTTATGTTGATGATATCATATTTGCCTCGACTGACCCCAATGAGTGTGACCGTTTTTCAAAAGAAATGGGTTCTAAATTTCAAATGTCAATGATGGGACAAATGTCATTTTTCTTGGGATTACAAATTTCACAAAGTCCCGGAGGCATTTTCATAAATCAATCTAAATATGCAAATGAGATTTTAAATAAATTTGGATTCGATTCTAGTGAAACTGTTGACACTCCCATGATTGAACGAACCAAGCTTGATGAGGACCACTCAGGGATCATGGTAGACCAAACGAAATATCGTAGTATGATTGGATCCCTGATATACCTCACAGCTAGTAGACCAGACATCTTGTTCGCTGTGTGCATGTGTGCTAGATACCAGGCTAAGCCTACTAAAAAGCACCTTGAAGCGGTTAAACGGGTCTTTCGGTATCTCAAAGGAACCATCAACATGGGACTTTGGTACCCGAACCGGTATGTCACTAACAGCATATGCAGATGCAGATCATGCAGGGTGTCAAGATACTCGTCGGAGTACGTCTGGAGGTGCTCAGTTTTTGGGTGATAAGCTTGTGAGCTGGTCTTCAAAGAAGCAAATGATTACTTCTATTTCCTCTACAGAGGCTGAATACATAGCCATGTCATCTTGTTGTACTCAAATCCTATGGATGAAATCTCAATTAACTGACTATGGCTTTGTATTCAACAAAATCCCTCTGTACTGTGATAATAAAAGTGTTATTGCTCTCATGCAACAATGTTCAACACTCAAGAGCAAAGCATATCGACATCCGATATCATTTCATCAGGGAACAAGTGGAAAGAGGTGTGGTGGAACTCTATTTTGTGAGGATTGAATACCAGTTAGCAGACATCTTCACCAAAGCTCTTCCAAGAGAACGTTTTGAGTTTATTCTTCCACGACTTGGCTTGAAAAGCCTTCAACCAGAAACACTCAAACGTCTTCAGGAGGAAGACGAGGAGTGAAGGTCTTTCTTCATCTATCTCTTTGTATATATTTTTTTCAAAAAGCAAAATACAAAATTACAAAACCTTCAAAAATCAAATAGAAAATTATAAAACTTTCAAAATCCATAAAAATATGAAAAATTCGAAAAATCCTCAAAAAATATATTGTCATTTTATCATGTTTTTCTCGATTCGATATCATCTACGGACTTTGTGTTGATATTCAAAGAATGTCACGGGTCTTTAGATGTTCATCGAATGTACATAGTTTTTCATAAATAAAAAAAAATGAGGCGAAGAAAAATGGTGGTTTATTGTCATTTCAGGTAGTAACCCGTGTTAAAAAGAAAGAACAGAGCCATACTTTATCTTATTTTTCAAATCTCATGCTCTGATTCTATAATATATAAAATTCTCACTATCCAAGGAAAACGAATTACTTTGAAAAATTACTCGGGCTCAATTTTTGAAAATCATTTGTACTAAACGGTTGTTAAAACTATCTATCTCAATCAATAACTTATGTCATTGATTGAGGGGGAGAATGATTTTTAATTAAAAAGTGTATTTTTTTTCAAACAATGGTTTGTTCTCATAAGTTATTCAAGCATGTTTAAATCTTTGGAGTCTAAAGTCTCAAAATTCGATCCTTATCAGTTAAAACGTTTTCAAAATCAAGTCACAATTCTCCTTAAAAAGCTTTCAAAAACAATTTAAATCTACTGAGATCACGATTCTCAAATGATTTGATAATTGTGATCGGGGGAGAATTTGCGATTTAAATTGGATGTAAACTGATAATTCGATAGATGGTTTCATAAGTGATTAGTATGTTTGCCTCCCCGCAAGTGACAAACGATTTCAAATTTTCCATGCACACGTTGAGGGGGAGCATCTATCTTAAACCACAAATATTTGAAACGTGATCAATTTATCTCAATGTGCAGTCTTTTCGTAATATGTGAAAAATATTCTCAAACATCTATGCACATATTGAGGGGGAGCAAACTTGTGAAAACCCCATCCTTCTTTAAAATGTTTTATCTACTCAAATTGATTAGGAAGTGATGATGATTATTTTAGAAAATGTTAATCAAAAGATTGGACCTTTCATTCCCAATCTAACGATTTCAAAGATCTCTTGCCTCCATGTGCTAAACAAATTCTAAATTATTATGCATATGTTGAGGGCGAGCATTTCTAAAATATCAAAACAATTAAGATACAAAATGCTTTGATTCTGTATCACAAGTATCTTGATTGATTTTCAAATGGTTTTCAATTGGTTCCAATGGCTGATGAACGATACCAAAAAGACCGACCAACTTTACTTTATGTATGGTGTTACAAGGTTGATAAGGTTAGGTTGAGGTCCCATGATCTGCCAGAACCGGAGGGATCTACCCAGGGACAATCCACTAGATAGTGTAGAAGTCCTTAGGTATGATGAAAAAAAAGGAGAAAAGTGAGATATGGGAAGAGTGCGGACTGAGATTGAGCTAGTACTGGAACAAACCCAACAAGGTTCTAGTTATGAAGTCTCGGTAAGCACTGAAGGGGTTGAAGAATGAAAAAGAATTGAATGAGAAAAAGGTGAAAAGAAATAGCCCTCCAATAATTCAACCTTAGGGCAGAAACCGGGTTCAATTCATATGCTACTGGTGGTTACTAAGGTAACACTGGTATTGAAGACAAGACGTCATGGACCCAGTGACACACTGCACTATCTTCCCAAGCTACTCAAGTTCCTCTTAAAAGGGCTTGTTTCATTCTCACAGGGAACCTACATAATCTATCGACTCTCTCTTAGAGATTGTTGATATTGAAGAAGGAGACCCTCTCCCTAGTCTCCGGCACAGGAAACCAAAATATGCACTAATTGAGTCTAGAGCCATGAGATCATCAATTAATCTCTTTAGGACACTTATTTCTTGAAGACTCACTATTTCACACAATGTGGAATGTGAGATTATATCTTATGAGTCCTACGCATTATCCTTGTGGTATTGCCAAGACTTGATTGTGTCATATGGACCTCATCAGTGGAGCGATTCAAAATTGAATCAATCCAGGTCCAAGAAAATGGATTGACGGATGCCTTTGAAAAAACCGGTTGTTGTGCTTAAAAACTCTTTTCTCTAGCACATCGACTGTGTACAATTATTTCAAATCAAAAGGTGTTTATGATTGATAAATGATTTTTCACTAAAACTTCGTTGTATTGCAAAAACAATTTCTATTGAGCTATACACGATTGTTTTTCAAATCTTTTTTCATCAATCAGTAAATCTCTATTCGCTGGTTCACTCACTTCGTGTTGTCTTCTTTGAGACGCTCCGGTTTGAGAACGGCTAGAGCAGCTGCGAAACCCTGTCAAGGAAACTCTTCAGAATTATACCTATCACAGGCAGTACTTGTACTGATCAATGGGGAACCGTGGGCCGTGTACCTCAATTCATCGAAAGTGATCAAAGACACTTTCGTGCGCTTTATTGCTAACTGTCTTATGCAGGTACACCCCGACGTTTGCAGCTAATCAGAATGGAGCAGTCAATCCATAGCCGCATGCTCACACAACACATTCATATCTAAAGAAATCATGATTGGTGCATCAATGACTCTGATATTTTCACTCCATGCTTCTGGAACGCTGCTGCCAATATCATGAATCAACGAAAGCTTCCGCTACTCTGATAAGAATAAATCATGATCCAGAATGTGAGCATGTCGGTCCAAAAGTCACAACATCACTAATTTCCAACACCACAAAGGTTGAGTCAGAGATTTAAATGTGGCTGATGTTCTCAAAGCCGGCACAAAACTCAGTATCACGTGGATCAGTTAAAGACCTCCACTCAGATTATCCAAACATGCAATTATGAAGAATCAAAGACTACGAGCTACAGAACAAAGAACATGGACAAGAATCCAAGAACAATCTCAATGTTATATCTATTTGTATTCAATGTAATTTTAATGTATGTTTGAGGTGACCTCCCTTGGGGGGAGACTGTTAGGAATTATAAATTCCATGTATTAAAGAGTCGGTCACCTCAAGTATATGTAATCGTTAGAAAGCTCGTAGTCGTAGTTATTTTATGTTAAGTAGTATTTAGTTATGTAACACCGTGGAGGACGGACGGGTCTTTACCCATTGTATGCCTGATCCACAGCCCATAGGTGGCGTTTGTTTGTAAGAAACTATAAATACCCTCTACCTCCCAAGGTATAGGGTTGGAGCTTGAATACTATTTTTCTTTGTTTCACATAGTTCCCAACTCTCTTCCTTTCTCTTACTAGAACTTTCTCTCTCTAAACTCAAGTTAACGCCTCATATGATTATGGTTTAATGTGTTTGTGAAATCTTATATCTAACAATTCACAATTTTGCTCAAAACATCATTGAATTCAAGGAATGAGTTTAATTTGTATTAACAATGTTAATTCTTTGATTTAGATTATCTTAGAAAACAATGTGGTAACAAATTGTGACAAACCCATTTGAGCTCAGCTTCTAAAGATGAAAGTTGTAATCCTAGGAATCAAGGAATTGAAATAATAATGTAGTGAAGATTATACTTACACAAGAGATTGTTTTGCTTGAAGAAGATGATCAATTTGCTCCTGTGAACAGTAACTAAGTTTATGTTCGTGAGTCTTGATAGAGTAAAGTGGGTAGTGGAACTTCCACAGTGAAAATTTCTTACTTATGCTGTCTTCTGTTGCACGGATCCTTTGCATGAGGGATCCGGCTAGTTCAAGCACAGGGATCCGGCATATCAGCTACTTGACAGCTTAAGTGATCCTTGATAATTTTGGTTTGGGAGTTCTAAATTTCCTAGGGTCGTGGTTTATGCTCTATAACTTATGGTTTGGGGTTTTGACGGGTTATACTAGTCCTATTTGACGAGGTTCCTTTTTTATGAATGAATCATAATTCTTTGGGAAGTTTTCAAAGATTATGATAAAATCCCATTTTATCATAATGTGAGAAATTTCACATGGATACTTATTGACATAGATGGAATTTCAATAATCCTTATGTGAGGAGTGATGATCAAGGCTCTCGAATAGCTGAGATATCATTATCACTAGTTTGTAGTTTTATCTATAGAGATCAACGAAGAATACTATTCTTGATGATGAGTTCAATAAAGATAACTACTTTAGTGATTATTAAGAGAGCATAAAGATACTACTAAACCTCAATAACAAAAATGATCTTATTAATTTATCTAGAAAGAGAATATAAAAAAAAATTATTTGTAGTTTATTAAAGATCATACATTTGCTAAATATTCTTTTTAAGGAAAGAAGTATTTAGAGAGAAATTCTTCATGATCTTCTTAGGATGCCCAAATCCAAGTATGGAGAATTCTCAACATACATAGATCGTGTTAAGTTTTTAAAAGTACAATATACTCTTAAGAAACTTGGTAACCTCGCTCTGATGCCAATTGTGGAAAACTAGAAGGGGGAGGGGGTTGAATAATTTTACCGATTAAAACTTCGTTTTAAAATATTTAGATCGACGTATGTCAATCTATTTAAATGTGTATGTTGGATGTTGATAGATAGATATAGAAATGTGTAGTGCAAAGGTAAAGAGTAAGAAACACAAAACTACGACACGAGTGTTTATAGTGGTTCGGCTACAAGGACACCTTCCTTGCCCTACTCCACTCCCCGAGTCACCTACTCGAGAGTTATTAATCACTACACGACACAACTCCTTATGGCGGAGAAGCCTTCACAACGTTGCCTACTCTTTTTCCGGTACTAGGCTAGACACCGGGTTCCTCCACAAGGTAGAACCACACCTATCACAACGTCGCCTACACTTTATCCGGTACAAGGCTAGATACCGAGTTCCATTACAAAGGAGGAACTACTACCCAACACTACACAACACCTATCCCAAAGGAGACCCACTCCTTATTACAACATCATCAAGGATATCAATGTCCTTGGATACAACCTATCTCTATTTATACATCGATACACCTTATCGATTGTACACCCTTGGCATCCTTCACTAATGCCTTTGACTAGACCCTCTTGGCATCCTTCACTAATACCTTTGACACAGGCGTTCAACACCTTTCACTAATGCCTTCGTCTTGACTCTTTTGGCATCCTTCACTAATGCCTTTGACACGAACGTTAAGCACCTTTCACTAATGCCTTCATCTTGACTCTTTTGGCATCCTTCACTAATGCCTTTAACATGGACGTTAAGCACATTTTACTAATGCCTTCATCTTGACTCTTTCGCCATCCTCCACTAATGCCTTTGACACAACACTTCTAAGGAGAAAGAAAGAACTATCAATAAGAGAACCTCAGTAGTCTTGATGATGACGAAGCATGGCAACTCATGGACTTGAGCTTGATCGACTTCAAGAGGTGGTGATCTCGCCTTTAAGAGGAACCTAGAGAATCACACAAAAACAAACACAAACTACATAGAAAGATCCTTTGGATATGAGGTTAGAAAGTTTACAATACTAGGTGAAAGTATATGTAGGAGTGGCCACCCAAAATGAAGAAATGGCTCATTATTTATAGAAGAAAATAAGCTACTGTTCCACAGATCCTACGGATCCCTTACTTGAGGCATCCGTCCAGTGTAAACTGGGGGAACCGTGGGACGCTCCTCTTTGCCAATGGGTTTTGGGTCATGGGTCATGGGTTATGGGTCATGGGTCCTTGACTTTGGACCATGAGTATCCAAGTAGATACAATGTATCTACTAGATGCAATGCATATAGTCCATGCGTCATGGGTTAGCTCCATGGGTCATGGACAATACCCATTATGACTTATGCATGATGTCATGTAATGGGTTATGGGTTATGCTCTATGGGTATGGGTTATGGACTTTGTGTTTTACCCAACTACATTCAATGTATTTAGTCAATGGGTTAAATATTTAAACTTCTACCCATTATATTACCCATTCTAATACATACTAAGTATGTATATATCTACCCAATATGTAAACACTATTTGTTGTACATATGTATTACTAAATCATAAAATCACTATTACTTGTTTAGTGTTTTATGTGAAAACGTAAGTGTGTTAGTAAACTATTAGCTCAAACCAATTACGTATTTTATTTGTTTCGTTAAAATGATTTTATGTTTGTTATCGAAAAAACATTAGAAGGTCGTAAAATATAAATAAACGTTTTTTTATGGCTTATTTGTATTAATAGTTTACAATCTAACACTTTAACCCCTTTACTTGACATTCGACATGTTTTGATCCTTGTTACTTTTATAGAAAACTTCACACTATCTTCATAGATATTTAATCAAAACTCACACACACGTAAATACAACATTAACTCTTGGCGGAGTCACATGCATCCGAGTGAGTTCAATTTTGAACATGTTAACAACCTTTTTAGAAAAAAACTTTTAGTGTATTTTTACATATATAGTCTTAGTTAAGAACTTGTACCCAATAATTATTGAGCTTACCTTCAAACCAAATTAACATATTTTCTAACTTTGCCCTGCCACACATTTGAAAAGTACTCCATCTGTCCCAAAGTTATAGTTTTTATTTTCATTTTTGAATGACCCAAAATAATAGTCACTTCTTGTCTTAACAAATCTAAAGAAAGTTTTGTGGGTGATGATGCTATTTGATTGACTGAAGAGTATTGATGACGTACCCTCCGATCAGGTCGAAGGACACCCCTTCGACCTCAGTTGAATTTGTATTACGAAGACCCAAGTCTTTCTTCATAAGTCATTGGTGGCGTAAAATCATTCATCATTGATATGGTTACCATTTGGGAATTCGCTAGCCGAAGGCCTATGCCCTTCGGAGTCTTCTCTTGAAGGCACCAAGACAAAGGAGTACCTTGACTTGGTCTTCCCCCACATTCCCACTATCTCCTTAGCTTCCCCGCCAAGACAGAGAGAGTGGGGATGAAGCCCTAGCGGTTACCACAAATCATGGGACGCCCCCATAATCTCTGAAACGTGTGCTAACACTCTCCAAGTCTAATTCCTCATCTATAAATAGGTTGGACGAGTCATTTCAATGGTATGCTCACTCAACACAGTAGTTCACATACTCTATATTACTTACAACACATATCACATACTTACTCTCACGCCGGAGGTGGTTCGCAGGTTCCTACCACTGCGCAATCACTTAACGAAGTGTCTATTATTTCTTATTGTAGATTGGCTACAAGTTTGGCGCAAGCATATCACCCCTCATACCCTTCGATCACCATCGAAGGCCTGGTCGTACGAATTATTTTACAATCAGTGGCACCATCCGTGGGACCCGCTACAATTGGTCTCGTTATTCCCAACTTATAACCAGTCAATCACACTCACCAGTCAACGATCCTAACAACCTTCCCAACATAACCGCATCCACCTTTACCACACGATCTCACCTTGAAATAACTCCCAACAACCATGCTTAAACTTCGGCTAACCCTGAACCGGTAATCAGTCCAGCGTTTGTCGAAGCTAACATCGAAGCACTAGAATCTTTACTAAGGGCACGAAGGAGGCAAGCTCGGAACGTGTAGATGCGGAGGGAGTTGGAATACTCTAGCGATGAGTATGACGAAGAGTTAGAAATGGAGGCTAGGCCCTTGGCTTCTGGGGCTACACGCTCAAAGCTGAGGATAGGTCTCCGAGCAGTCGAAGGCCGAGTGGAAGGTCAGTTGGTTTTGAAGATGTTCCGGAGAAGGCTCCGACGAGAAGGGAAGGAACAATGGAAGGCTCCAATGGAAGGAGTCATCGAAGGGAGACTACGGAGGTTAACTTGCCACCACTCTTGGCGGCCAATCTGGGGAGAACTGAGGCAGGGGTTCCATTGCAGCCTGCTCACGCATCCGGCGTAGAAAGCAATCCATCTCAAATGAATGAGGGAGGAAATCTTCCTCCTCATGGTATGTACCCTCCTTTTCAGGCTCAATCTTACCCCCAAAGGGTTTATCCCCCACCTAATGGGTAGGCTAGCAACCCTAGTTTTACTCAACCATGCGAAAGCATGCCCTACGGGCAACCTATGGTATACCCTTCATATCCTGTCGGAAGTCACCCACCTTATATACCTACTGCTTACCCTCAATATGTTAACCAAAACCCTGTCGGAATACCTCCGAGCCATAACCCATACAATGCTGTCCCCACTTACATGCTACCTTACAACTGCCTTTATTCGAAGCCTATGGGTTCCACAACACCCTTCATAAGGTGGATAGAAGACTACCCTTTGCTCGATGGGTTAAAAATGCTCGCACATATTGGTACTTATGATGGGAAGAGGGACCCGGATAATTTCTTACATCTGTTCGAAGGGGCTATCAGAATGCAGAAGTGGGTTATGCCCGTTGCTTGCCACATGTTCACATATACCCTGCGAGACTCTGCTCGTATATGGTGGAACGGGCAAAAAGCAGGTAGCATTGTAAATTTGGATGATCTTAAGGCCAAGTTTAGGTCACACTTCAGTCAGCAGAAAAAGTTCACAAGAACGCACCTAACAGTGCACAACACCAAGCAGAAGGAAAACGAGAGCACTAGGGCTTTCGTTACTAGATATACTGATGACACCTTGCAAATATTAGGTCTGCACGAAGACAAACGCATCTCAGGTTTCGTGCATGGCCTACGAAACAGGAGTCTGGTGGAATTTCTATCCACTAACCTTCCCGCAACCTACAAGGGCTTAGTGGAGAAGACTTACACCTGGATCGAAGCCAAAGAAGTATCTACCAATGGGGCTCCGATCAAAAATAAAGTCACAACAAAATCCCGAAGCATCCTTCGTGGGAAGGGTCAAAGAACAAACACAAAGGCAGAGACATGTTTACGTCCTACCACAAAAACATCAACCACGGGCTCTTGGCTAATCTGTCCAAATCTCCAAAGGAGATACTTGCTACAGAAAGGGCTGCAAAGGCCTTTGATCCTCCTCCTCATTTGGCAAGTAGGGGAAGAAGTAGGGATACCTCCAAATACTGCTATTTCCATGATGATTACGGACACGACACCAACAATTGCAGAGAGCTCAAGAAACAGATAGAAGAGGCCGTGAAATCCGGCCAATTGGGACATTTGGTGAAGGTCATAAAGAAAGGTAAAGAAAAGGTCTCCCACACACAGCTGGGGAAAGACACCACACCTGTCGAAGCACCCATCCTCATGGTGTACAGGGATGATTCTGGTTTAAAAAGGAAAGCAGCGGAGTAAGCATTATGCGGAGTAGGAGACGTTACTTTTCCTTCGATCACAGGCAAGGTTCTCTTGAATGACCCCGTGGTCATCAAAGTCCTGATCTCCAACAGAGAAGTAAACAGAGCTTACTTAGACTATGGTAGCTCTTGCGAAGTGATCTACGAACATTGTTTTCTAAAGCTCAAGCCTTCGATAAGGTTGAAGAGAGTAGATTCAAAGGTACCCTTGGTGGGATTCTCAAGGGAACACTCATGGCCCCTGGGAAAAGTCCCTCTAGATGTTACGATTGGAGAAGGAAGGCTAAAAAGAACAGAAACCATGGTTTTCGCGATCGTAAGGTCTGAATCTACCTATAACCGGTTAATAGGGAGAACCGCAATGCAGAAAATAGGCATCGTTGTCTCCACCATACATGCCGCAATCAAATTCCAAACACCATTCGGTATTGGAATGGTTTTCTCGAGTTACAACATGAAGAAGCCTACGGAAGTAGGCAAAAGGGTTAAACAAATTCTGGAGGAGCCTCTGAAAGATGTTCTCAGCTGCACTGATGCCAAAGAGCTCATCATAGTAAATGATCTCTACCCTGATCAGACGGTGGTAATTGGAAAGCGGATCCCTACCTCCTTTAAGGTTGAATTGGAAAAGTTACTAAGGGCTAATGCAGATGTCTTAGCATGGACTTACTCTGACATGACGAGAGTCCCTAGAATTCTCATCATAGATGGAAAGCCCTACAGAACTGAGCACAAGCTTAATGAGCTCAAGCACATTGAACCTATCAAGCAAAAGCGTTGAAGCCTTGCACCTGAAAGGAATGCCGCAGCATGCAAGGAAGTGGATGAGCTCGTAGCAGCAGGCATACTTAGGGAGGTGAAGTATCAAACCTGGGTAGCGAATCCGGTGATGGTTAAAAAACATGACGGAAGGTGGCGGATGTGTGTAGAATTCACAGATATTAACAAAGCCAGCCCGAAGGACTGCTATCCTCTACCAGAAATCGATTGGAAACTAGAATCCTTATCAGGTTTTGACTGAAATGTTTTATGGATGCTTACAAAGGTTACCATCAGATACAGATGGCGGAAGAGGACGAAGAAAAAATAGCCTTTTTTACAGGAAATGGCGTGTATTGTTACAAGAAGATGCCTTTTGGCTTGAAAAATGCAGGTGCTACCTACCAACGGTTAGTGGACAAAGCCTTCCACAAGCAGATAGGTAGGAATCTAGACGCGTACGTGGACAATATGGTTATCAAGATTAGAACGGAGGAGGACATGCTCTCTAACATAAAGGAAACCTTCGACCAGCTTTGCGCCATCAACATGAAGCTAAATCCCAAGAAGTGTTCCTTCGGGATGGAAGAAGGACAATTTTTGGGACATCTGATCACCAAGCAGGGTATTAAGGCCAACCCTTCAAAGGTTAAGGCCATCACAGACTTGCAGCCTCCTAAATCCCTCAAGGAAGTGCAAAGTCTGAACGGAAAGCTAGCGGCCCTCAGCAGATTCTTATCGAAGGGTGCAGATAGATCTTTGCCGTTCTTCAAGACACTCAAAGGATGCTCGGATAGAAAGACGTTTCAGTGAAGTGTAGATGCAGAAGTTGCCTTTCAAAAGCTCAAGGAGTTCATGGCTATTCTACCTACACTTACCGCCCCAATCAAAGGCGAAGTGTTGTTTATGTACATCGCAACCTCCTTCGAAAGCATCAGTGCTGTATTATTGGCTGAGAGGGAAAAGAAGCAAATCCCTATCTACTTCGTTAGCAGGGTTCTACAGGGAGCTGAGCTAAATTATCCGGAGTTGAAGAAGTTAATCTTGGCTTTGATTCATTCTGCGAGACGCCTCCGAAGGTACTTCCAAGCTCATCCCATAACCATACTCACTAACAAGCCTATTAAGCAGATACTTTTGAAGCCGAAGAAATATGGAAGGATAGCTAAGTGGGCTATCGAGCTAGGAGAACATGAAATTGAGTACACGGGTAGAAACTCGGTCAAAGGGAAAATATTGGCAGACTTCTTAGGCGAAACACCCTCTGAACCAAAGCAGGACACCAAAGTTGCTGAGAAAAAGCCTGCTAAAATGGTCGAAGGGTGGAAACTTTACACCGATGGAGCCTCCAGCTCCAACGGTTCTGGCGCAGGTCTAATGCTTGTTGATCCTTAAGGGAAGGAGTATACTTATGCACTCCGTTTCGAATTCGATGCTACTAACAATGAAGCAGAGTACGAAGCATTGCTAGTTGGCCTCCAACTGGCTAAGGATATGGAGGTAGAAGACTTGGCTATTTTTGTTGATTCACAACTGGTGGCTAATCAGATAAAGGGCTCCTACGAAGCGAGACAACCTGTGATCAAGCAATACTTTAATAAGGCCAAGGAGATGCTCGAAGGGTTTACATCCTACAACATAGAACATGTTCGAAGAAACCAAAACAAAAAAGTGGATGCACTTAGCAAACTGGCATCAATGGCATTTGCTCATTTAACTAAGGAGGTTCTAGTCAAAGTGTTGGCAGATAGGTCCATCGTCCGAAAGGAGGTGTCTGACGTAATAATGGAGGAAGATTCAAATTGGATGACTCCGATTAGAGAGTATCTAATAAGTGGTATACTACCGGAGGATCAGAAGCTAGCTCGAAAGGTTCGCATCAAAGCACCACAGTACAAAATCATGGGGAACTACCTATATCGAAGGTCCTTCTTGTCTCCATGGCTTCGTTGTGTAGGACCTAGGCAAGCCGCCAACATCATTCAAGAAGTGCACGAAGGATCTTGCGGGCTACACGCGGGACCCCGCTCCGTTGTTTCCAAGATCATGAGGATAGGATATTATTGGCCTTCGATGCACAAGGACGCAGTAGAAATCATCCAGAAGTGTGAAGCCTGTCAAATCCACTCAAGAGTGCCAAGGCTACCAAAACAAGATATGGCCTCCGTGACATCCGCATGGCCTTTCAGCCAATGGGGGATAGACATCGTAGGACCTTTACCAATTGCTCCAGGATGAGTAAAGTTCTTGGTCGTAGCCATCAATTACTTCACGAAATGGGTGGAAGCTAAGCCTTTAGCATCCATCACAGGAAGGCACATAGAGAAGTTTGTGTGGGAGCACATTATTTTCCGGTTCGGAGTACCCCATATCATCATCTCAGATAATGGGAAGCAGTTTGCCGAAGGAGTATTTCCAGTGTTTTGCAGAGGCCTGAACATAAAACAATCTTTCACATCCGTCTACCATCCTCAAGGTAACGGGCAAGTGGAGGTTACTAACAGGGACATCATCCAAGGCATAGAACGAAGGTTGGGATACAGTCACCACGATTGGGTAGATAAGCTACCTCAAGTACTCTGGGCTCACAGAACACACACAAAGTCAAGTCATGGGGAGACACCTTTTAGCTTGACATATGGCACAGAAGCTGTCATCCCTTCGGAAGTAAGTGTCGAAACAGAAAGGGTCATGAACTTCGAAGCAGCAGACAATGAAGAAAGACTCCGTAGCAACCTATACATACTCGAAGAACGAAGGGAAAGAGCCTCAATCAGGTTGGCTATCTATAAAAAAATTATTGAAAAGTACTACAACAGCAGGGTTCGGCCTTCGACCTTCAAGCCAGGAGAATACGTCCTCTGACTCAATAGTGCAAGTAAAGCTGAGTACCAAGGTAAACTAGGGCCTACATGGGAAGGACCCTACGTTGTTAAGGAAGCATATGGCAACGGAGCCTACAAGCTGGAAACCCTCGACGGAGACGCTATTGATAGAACTTGGAATGGCACTACCCTTCGTAAGTTTTATGTATGAAACTTACAATGTCCAAGGACATTTTATAATTTGCTTTCAATCAATGTATTTGCATTCTTCTCACTTGGGGAAACAAGCATTAATGGTAGGCATCTAGTATTCATTTCTTAAAATGATGTAATCCTCCCTACCCACTTAATGATATAACGCATTTCCCTCAAATCTCTTGTTTTGTTCAATACAACAAAGATTTGTCCACCAAGTCGCTTTTATAAGTTTCAATGTCGAAGGGATGTACAAAGACTAACAATACGTCTTGCTCATATGCATAACATCCATCTCAACTTCACATTCACTTTCCTATATGGCCTTAAGGAATTTCAAGCCTTTCGCTGCCCAAAGGATTAAGAAGGAGTGGGTCGCAACCCTCTGTCAGCAGTCAAATTATACGATTGCTATATTCTTGGTGAAGTAATTACATACAATGAGGCTATGCATCTACCATACGCCTTAGGTTGTAAAAATTTTACGTGCAAAGGAAACATAAAGAGAAGAATCACACATAGCAAAATACAGGCCCTAGTGGCCTTGATGTATATATTCATTTATGACTAGTTTAACTAGTCCAAACATGTCATAGCCTTAACGATCAAACAAACTAACTATTGTCTTAGGCCAAAGCCTTTACCACACACATCAAATGTAAATTGTTTCATCAGGAATATAGCCTGGAAAGAGACACAGACAAATTGTTTGCAAACAGGGTACATACCACCCTGACGGATCAAATTACTACCACATGGTAGCCTTCATCAAACTTTGGAATGGGTCGGATCAGCAGATGGAACCTTGGGAGATGGTGTCTTCTTCGAAGAGGAGGCAGGCTGGACTTTCCTTGGCTTTTTGGCTAGCAGGTCCTCAATGGAGGCCGCTGGGTCCTTCGTCGCTTCGGCAAGGAAGGAGAACTCTGAAGCAATTAAGGCATTTCCTGCATCATCATATTCCTGCTCATGAGTTTCCCTGTAGTATGGAACATTTTCCAGCTTCACTGGTTCCCCTGTCGTAGCTATCTCTTCTAAAGTGGTACACTTGGCATGAAATATGGCTGCATTCACCAGATTCCCAATCACAATCCCCATATCATCACTATGGTATAGTTCCATGGCGATGTAGAGGATGACCTTGGTTACCAAATCCTCCATATCCTTCTTGAGCTTCTTCAACCGAAGGTTTAACCCATCTACCTTTTCCCTGAGTTTGATCTCTTGGTCAACAAGCTTAGCCCTCTCTTCTTCAAGGCCTCCACACTTGGATGTAAGAACGGATATTTGCTTTTTGTAGCCTATGACCTTCGCGCCTTCGAGAGATAGCTTGCCGCATTCAGCTTGGCTTGCAGCTAGTTGACCCTTGAGCTTTTCCACATCACCTGTGAGATCTTGAACCAAGGGATTTTTGTCAAAGTCCTCCATTTCTTCTTCGCACTTTCTCTGCAGGTCTGCATACTTTTTGTCCCTAGCCTTCTCCCTGGCAAGCATGACATCCATCTCTTCGCTAGCCTTGGTGACAGCACGAAGAAGTTCCCTTATCCTGGTGTTGAGCTGATTAGCCAGCATACACTGTCTGACATAGCTCTTGTCATGAAAATCACATAGCCTTTCCATGGACATGTTGTCCATCACCCCCTTCCAACTGGATGGGGTCACATGCTCCACAAGCAAATGACAAGCTAGGGGGACGAAAGCTCCTTCGTATCAAGGAGTCCTGCAGCATAAATAAACTTGTTAATATATTATTACTTGCATCTAATCCTTTGTAATAGGAAAGAAACCTTACCATGGATATCATCCATGCTGGGCCCTTCAATGGCTGGAAACACCACAGCCTTACCCTGGGCACTCTTCTGCCGGGTAGTTTGAGAGGGAGGAGTGGGCAGGATAAGCTTCCTCTTTGATGCAGATTTAGCAGCCTTCGCGCTTGTACCCTTCCTACTTCGGACTCTCTCACCAATGCCAGAGGGTCCTACGATAGCTAACTGTCCCTCTGAGACAGGTTCATCAGAGTCTGCAACATTCTCCACTAGCTGGTCTTCAACATATATTGGCTCTTTTGAAGGAGGAGCAGATGACAAAGGTTCGACGGGCTGAGCATCAACATCATTGTTGTTCACAGACACTGAAGGAGAGCCCACACCATAGCTAACCTCTTAGGGATCCTTCGGGATGAAGCTCACTTCCTTTGCACCACCAGCAACAACAAAATTCCTGAATGACATCTCTGCAAAAAGGAAGAAAAAAGATGAATATCAGAAAGATAAGTTCCTATCCCTTATTTTAATTAAAAATTTACATACTTTCTCCACAACATATAATCTCAGGATGCAATGGAGATCCCTCCCAGCTTTCAGCAAGACCAGCCATAAATAGGATTGGCTCAGGGAATGTTTGACAATCAGCTGGATGACGAGCTAAACGCTGATACAAAGGATTCCTCCTCACAGTATAGGGCAAGGGATCATTAAACCTCTTTTCATCATATTGAAACTCTGAGTTTAGCAACGCAAGGAAATTTGGAGGAACAATAGTATTTTGGATATAAAAGAACTTTCCTTTTCAATTCCTGATGTTCGTAAAAGGCCTATCTATGAGAATGGGCACATCCCTTTCACCCCTTTTTGCCAATGTTAACCAATCTCCTCCAGGGTACAAGTTCAAGAATCCCCTAAGCACAGTCAATGACGGTTCATACCCATAGGCTTTACACATTATGATGTACATTTTGAGCTTGGCTTGGCCAAAAGGGTTAAACCTAGATATGTGTACTTCGTCGTACTGAAAAAGTTCTAAAATCAAAGGGTGTAAGGGTATCATAAGGTTAGAGGTGGTGAATGCATGGGTGTATAAGCCTACATAGTTCTCCGGGGCATCAAAACTACCTTGATCTTTGCTAGGTAACGTGATTTTGTATTCTTTGGGAATAGGATAATCATTGAGGAACGCTTTAACCTCCTCCCTAGTCAAGGTGCAACCTTGTTGTTTGATTACAAATTTTTTATTGGTAGACATAATCCTTCTAATCGACAAAAAAGTATTGAAAACGTAGCAGATACGAAGGAGTACTTTACCTGTTTGCTCGGAAGGAGATTTAGCAGGTGAAAATTTGGGCGTGAGATAAAATTGTATTAGGGTTTTACTGTTTTTGATTTTAAATACCCTCACACATGTTAAATCTCAGCCCTACACGTGTCCTAAGATATCACCTAACCTTCGGATTTCAAATCCTTTTTAAATTTTGAAGAGACGTTTTGATTTTACCGAGAAAAAGGTGGTTAGGATAAATACATGCATTAATTACGGGTCAATAGTTGCTAGACTTTTCATCTTTGTTCGTTTTTGTGACGGATGGGAGGTTTCGTACCTATTTCTGAGTCGTAAGCAATATTTCTAGTTCGTACATATCACTTTCAACTGGGGGGCTTGATAACGTACCCTCCGATCACATCGAAGGACACCCCTCGACCTCAGTTGAATTTGTATTACGAAGACCCAAGTCTTTCTTCATAAGTCATTGGTGGCGTAAAATCATTCATCATTGATATGGTTACCAGTTGGGAATTCGCCAGCCGAAGGCCTATGCCCTTCGGAGTCTTCTCTTGAAGGCACCAAGACAAAGGAGAACTTGACTTGGTCTTCCCCCACGTTCCCACTATCTCCTTAGCTTCCCCTCCAAGACAGAGAGAGTGGGGATGAAGCCCTAGCGGTTACCACAAATCATGGGACGCCCCCATGATCTCCAAAACGTGTGCTAACACTCTCCAAGCCTATTTCCTCATCTATAAATAGGTTGGACGAGTCATTTCAAAGGTATGTTCACTCAACACAGTATTTCACATACTTCATATTACTTACAACACATATCACATACTTACTCTCACGCCGGAGGTGGTTCACAAGGTCCTACCCCTGCGCAATCACTTAACGAAGTGTCTATTATTTCTTATTGCAGATTGGCTACAAGTTTGGCGCAAGCATATCACCCCTCATACCCTTCGATCACTATCGAAGGCCTAATTGTACGAATTATTGTACAATCAAGTATAATAGTCTAACTTTGTTAAATTATGTATTTTTGTCTGAGAATAATAATTTTGAGACAGAGTAAATATTGACTTTTAGATAAATATACTTCTAGCATTTATGGTTGTCAAAAAATTATATAAAGTTTTAGCCTCTAAAAGAGCTAAGAAACTTCAAATAAATCACTAAGAAACTCATAAAATAAATAGAATGGCTAATTACATCAAAATATATCCAACTTGTTCATTTTTTCACTTTTAACCACTCAACAAAAATAAATAAAAAAATAAAAATAATAAAATAAAAATTCAATTGTTACCCTAAACTTGTGAATTTTATCATTTTGGTGTATTTTGCTTATGTAAAATAACCATTTTACCCTTACAGTAAAGAATAAAATGGTCATTTAATATGAGCAAAATACACTAAAGTAACGAAATTCAAAGACTTAGGGTAACAATTGAATTTTTTTTTTGTTGAGTAATTAAAAGCGAACAAGTTTGATACATTTATAAGTGATTAGCCCTAAAATGAAATATGTATTTGATCAGTTTCAGATCATAGTTATATGCTCTCGAGTCTTGAAGCTAAAAGGGTTTTTGTATCATTGTATGTATTAATTTGGAATATAAACCCGGATGCAGTTTAGCATAAAGATATAGCTTTGTTGGATAAGTTAGGCATAATATCTAGGTTTGTTACAACTTTTAGTTGTTAGGTTATGTATGAACTAACCTTCTACATAAGGGAATATCAAATAAGGTTGATGGAAATGTTTGCCCATTTTATTCCTACCGGTATATTGTGGTTGAAAATGACAAAGTTATCTATGTCGAATCTAGATTTTTCTTTATAAGGTTTATTTATATATTTATTTTTTCGGATAGTTTCTCCATCATACTGTAACTGTTCGAAGGATTCTTTCTTTCGTGTCAATTTGATATCATAGATATTACTTATCCACTTAATTACTGTATAGATCATATTATACTTTCGTCGATTTTCTGCTCCCCTTGTGAGTATATTTCCCCCAAATGAAAAGTTATGATCATTCTTTTTGACAATTCCATAAAAGAATATGATCGTTCTACACTTAACAAGAGTCTCTTGAATTAAGATCTTGAGTTTGGAAAATAAATAGAATTGGTTCATTGACAGTTTTCAGTGGCATCACGAAAGACTTATCCACAATGATGTTCAATAGTGGCACGATTCAATGACGCAAACTTCAATTCCCATCGGTTATTAAGATTATATTATTGTGCATAGTTGTTTTTCAAATGATCTCTGAGGTTATTGAATTGTGCTCTTAACCTCTGTAAAAGTCTTATTTATTTATTTATTTATTTATTTTTTCGGTTAGGCTTATTTCACAAAGAGCAATTTATGCTAAAATTATTACATATGGCATGTTTTCCTTATTTTGTTCATTTGGTGTCTTAAGAACTATTAAAATTCGTAGATAAGATTTCTGTTTAAACTTACCTCCTCAGTTTTGCGGAGTGACTAATTTGGAATTCGACCTATTGTCATCTATGCAGAATCTGAATAGAGGATCTTTAACACTTATGAACGAAAATTAATGGTTGTACACTTTTTTTACATCGAATCACTCGTTGCTATGGATGTAATTTCAGAAGGAAAGTTACCATCCTAAATAAATTTTACAGCAGAATTGAAAAGCAACTTTTTCTGTTTTATGTGCCGCAAGATTGCATGCATGAGAAGTCTAGCATAACTACAATTTTTTTTTTGATATGTCCAATATCCAACATCTGAAACCAAAGCCGCAAATGCTCATGGTGACCTTTTTTTTGGTAAAAGCAAGTGAAATCGTCGACTAGGAATCATATTCAATAATAGCATGATTCCATCCATTTCTAGAAGCAACTTAGATGCAATTTGATCTGATGGAATTGAGTTTACCAGCAAGAACTGATTCACCATGACACTTTTCGCCTTACATTGAAGTAGAGAACTATTACAATCACGAGCAGCCATATCGATAGACGATTCTTTTAAAAGTGAAATTATAGGTTGTATTTACGTTGGAATATATCAAGATGTTATGCTCACTTTTACGAGTGTTTGTCTAAACTTATTTTTGGGCTTTATATTTCATAAGGAAATTTTTGTTTATGAATAACAAGTTTAGAAGCTTATGTTAAGTGTTTGTAGACATAGTGGGCGTTTGGTTTATTGTATTCTGATGTAATTGGTTCTAATTATAATCTGAATACATTACGTAAGTTGCTTGATTTGCATATTTGAAGGAATTGTAATTCAGATTATATTACGTAAGTTGTTTAGTTTCCGTTGTAATTGTAATTTTGTCACTCCAATTACATTAAGTGAGGGAATTATTCAGATTACATAGAAAATTGGATGAAAAATTTTCAATTACCTTGTAATTCATAATTTTTTACTTTAAAACATTATTATTATTATTATTATTATTATTATTATTATTTTATCTATTATTATTATTAAATATTTTTTTAATATTATTATTATTATTGAATATTATTATTTTTATTATTATTATATTAAAAATTATTTTTTATCAAATTGAACTCATTATGTTATTACTATTATTATTATTATTATTATTATTATTATTATTATTATTATTTTTATTTATTTATTTTTTATTATAACATCACTTCATTAGAAAAACATAGAAAATTACAAGAAATTAGTGGGGAGCCTAGAGACTAACTGGGCCCCCACTCCTCTAGCAATAGCGAAACTAATACGATTAAAAATATGAACCGCAACACGAGCCCCAATGTCTTGAGTTAAGGAGAAAAGTCTAATACGCTTTAGTAAGGTTACCTCCTCTTTCTCAAGCTCTCCAAAAGAAGAAAAAGAAAAGGGGAGAAACCCGTATCCGATATCTGCGCATTTAACCTCATACTTGACACGTTTACGTCGTGCAGCCTCACTAACCGCACGCCCTGGCACGAAATCAAGCAACCCCGATTGCGTCAAAGGAAACGAACCTGTAAGATCAACACAAACATCACGCCCGTCATCCCAAGAATAAAGCAATATATCAGCCGGTCGCAAGGGTCTGTCCATATCTCCATGAAGCCCAATATCCACCTCCTTACGAACAGAAATACCGGACCGAGAGCATATATCAACAAGAACATCACGTACAATGTTATGTCGATGTTTAATGCCAACAATACCCGCACATGAAACTGCATGATTCCCATAAATATCTCCAGTAAAAACCCGAGAACATGCCGAGCACTGTACCTGAACAATGAAAAGGGGAACACCCAGTCGATAACATAGCACACAACAATAAGTCCTGGCGTTCATAGTTTGTCCCAATCAAGATATAGGAGCCACCCTAAGCCAATCTGAAGTATGATCCTCCTTTAGTGATCCTCATTATAATAATAATAATTATTATTATTATTATTATTATTATTATTATTATTATTATTATTATTATTATTATTATTATTACATTTCATTCACATTACAACTCTTTCAAATTATAATTACAATTGCTTTAACAAATTATAAAGCATTTACATTACAATTCGTTCATATTACAATTTATTTATATTACATTACAATTCACTTGATAGATTACAATTCTCTCAAAAACATTCTACGAACCAAACGCCTCCTTAGGTCAAGTATTTGAAGGTAAAAATAGGAAACTTATTGAAAATCATGTAAATGTGTTTGAAGGTACGTTGAAAGTTAAGGAAAAGAATAACTAGTTAGGATCAAATTAGAAGAAAAATAAAATGTGAAGGCTGCGAAGAAACAACAATAACATAAGTAGATTCATCTCCTCTTAAAATTCTCCTTCATACTTGAAATATATGGTTAAAAAATATTTGTATTCTTCTAATTTTAACTTTTATTCCCACCGGATCTTTTTCCTAAGAATTACAAAAAAATATTCCTCTCACTAGCGCATACAATAGTTGTTTATTTTGAAACCATCTCAAACACGCTGTTACAAATGAACAAATTTCTAGTTAGTGTTGAACTCCTTTTCTATATAAGTTTGAGTATATTAACTACACGTTAAATGCATTTTTTACATTGTATAAAGTGCCTGATAGGCATCCGTTACCATATCCCTATACTTATTGTTGTGAAGATATGATACACAAAGAAAGCTAATAATCAAACTATCCCTTCATTGAGTTCATATTCATATATACGAGGATATGACATATTTGTCCTTTTGGCGTTAACAAACCATTAATTTGTCATGCAAGTAACTATATACATTTAAGGATAAATCGAACAACTAGCACCCATATGACAAGGTTTATATATATGAATCCGTAACAAGATCTCTCGAATCTAAAGCGACTAAACCAAACAATATACTAACAAGATATATTAGGCCCTATATTATGCCGTAGGTGCAATATGAAGTCACCATCTTGCACCAAAAAAGGTTATAAAATTTTTACCTTTCTAAATTAATTTATTAAAGTATTCAACAAGCCACAAGAAACTTTGCATGTGTTGCACTTTATGTTGCAAGTGCTGAAATGTGATTCAAAGATTAAATTATATATGTTTATGTGGGACCTTTTTAATATAACCTAGTGCGATTCATATTCACTGTGGTGAAGACATAAGGATGTGATGAACTGTTGTGCAAGAAGCACTATTTTTTTTATTAGAAAGTGGACAATAAGTATGTATCATATCCTAATCCACCTCAAATCTATGCGAAGTGCACGTGTGGTTTACTCTTTGCAGCGGCGGTCTTATAAGCTAATAAGTTATACGGGTTTAAGACATAAAGTAGGTGTGTATTTTTTTAAATATACATGTTGATGCATAATCTGGCGCGGGCTAGATTCGACGATTTTCCTTTGCCGTTAGTCGTCTTCTCGAGCCCTAAGTAGACCTGTCAACAAAGAGAACCCGTTAGGAGTGGACCCGAGGCCGTAGCCCCGGGGTTCACCTCCGACGGTCAAGTTAGTATCGGTGCGATGTGATGAGTTAGGGTTAGAGTAAGGGAGATGATTCGCACACTCCAACTTTTTATTTGCACACTCAACTGTACAAGTAATTAATGCAGAATGTTAACACGGTACAAGTCTGACATGCATGAATTAGAGTGTACCAATCAATTTATAATGTGTACAAATCAATTCTCTTAGAGTAACCTGTCATCTTGTGTATTGTGTGTATTGTGTGTCCTTGAGAAGGAGATCCAGCCATGTATTTATAGGGCATGGATTATGGTTTAGGCGTAGAGTGGGTTGCTGTCTGCCGGGCCTGACCCATTCCTGGCCCAGTCCGGACTATACGTCCACAAGCCCCCCAAGTTTAGTATGAGATAGCGCATGGCTATGTTATGCTAGACTTAAGTTCTGTTCATGGCCGCGTAGGCCCAATCAATCATGACATTGCGATTGTGAGAGTGGATCCCGTATGCTGCATTCTGGGTGAGGGCGTACCTTTTGTACCAGTAGCGACGCAGCATGGTGCGATAGAAGACGTGCTTCTGTAGCAGAAGTGCGCGCTGTGCGCGACAAAGAAGTGCGACAGAAGACGTGCTTCTGTAGCAGAAGTGCGCGCTGTGCGCGACAAAGAGGTGCGACAGAAGACGTGCTTCTGTAGCAGAAGTGCACGCTGTGCGCGACAAAGAGATGCGACAGAAGACGTGCTTCTGTAGCAGAAGTGCGCCCTGTGCGCGACAAAGAAGTGCAACAGAAGACGTGCTTCTGTAGCAGAAGTGCGCGCTGTCCGCGACAAAGAGGTGCGACAGAAGACGTGCTTCTGCGCGCATTACATCCGTCTTTACAACCGACAGAGGACGTCTCCCCTGCGGCAAGATGGTGCAAATATTTAAATCCGTCTTTGTACCGGGCTTGCAATACCTCTTACATACGATCTGCTTCCAAATATACCTGCGTGACACGTACGGAAACAGTGGTACTATATACCCTGGTAGCCCCCCAAGTTTGATGGTGCTACTCGTGTAGGAGCATTAAACTTATTGATGCCTGCGTAAAACACTTAATGCAAACATTAAAAGTATATGCTACGAATCGCAACATATAAAACCGAATGAAGTGAAGCAATATATAGCACATAGCATATGAGTTTAACACATAAGAGAAGTGGCAGTGCGAATTACCCCTATCGCGAGGTTTTACAAAAAATAATTAATTGTTTTTTTTTTTAATATATAAAAAACCCGGATGGACGTACCGTGACCGCGACTAATAGACACAGATGGATTTATCGTAATCGCATAGACTCGAACGTTTGTGGATGATCGCAGATGTTTATACCACGGCCTTTGTCCAGTGCGCTCATGGCGATTGACTAGCATCGTGGTGTTTGCGCGTACGCGTTCTCTGCGAAGATGTCTGAACGCACGACCTAATGCGGTCATGACTGCGTTGTTCGAGCGCGAACAGGCATACCAACCGTATAAACAGTATTTGCACGAATTAATTCGCGGCTAAAAGATAAAAGAGGTCCGATCGTGCGGACTTTTTCTTAGGTCCGATCGTGCGGACGAAAATATAAAATAGGTCCGATCGTGCGGACTTTTCTTTTCTTGTATCTTATGTAAAGAAATATTGTCAATATCATAATGATTATAATTAACGTCAATATCAAAACATTGATATTTACTTATTTTATAATAATTATCATTATTATTTTTTCCATAAATAATGCCGCATACTAAATTGGATGGTAAGTAAATTACTTAGAATGAGGTTGTACATCTTGCAACGAAACATCCTAAAATTGATGTCGAGGAACGAAATCACCATGAATACACAAACATTATGATAAAGTTTTACGCATCTGAATAAAGTTTTACGCATCTAGATTGTACGCATTTAATATCACTTTATTAAATTCACATTATGGTAAAGCAAGTTTTACGCATGGTAGAATGCAAAGGTTTTAGAGTTACCGACTTTAGAAATTGATTTCTGCTTTTCGGTAATATGAGAACACGAAACATAGTTTATTCGTGGTCCCACGGATGGCGCCAACTTGTTGATGCATAATCTGGCGCGGGTTGGATTCGACGACTCTCCTTGGCCGTTAGTCGTCTTCTCGAGCCCTAAGTAGACCTGTCAACAAAGAGAACCCGTTAGGAGTGGACCCGAGGCCGTAGCCCCGGGGTCCACTTCCGACGGTCAAGTTAGTATCGGTGCGATGTGATGAGTTAGGGTTAGAGTAACCTGTCATCTTGTGTATTGTGTGTATTGTGTGTCCTTGAGAAGGAGATCCAGCCATGTATTTATAGGGCATGGATTAGGGTTTAGGCGTAGAGTGAGCCGCTGTCTGCCGGGCCTGACCCAGTCCGGACTATACGTCCACAATACCTTTAGGATATATGTAACAAAAAAATTATTTGTGTGATATGTCAACTTTCATTTTGTACCAATATACTACGGGGTAAACGGTAAACCAACTAAACCGGTTAAAATGTGATTTTTGAGAAAAATGGTCCCTTGCAATTTTTTGTATTGCAAGATATGTCCCTTTCGATTTTCTCTATTGCTAAACAAGCCTTTTTTTATTTTATTTTTTTTGCAAATAAAAAAAAAAAAAAAAAAAAAAAAAAAAAGATTCTTGTGCGGTTTTAGTCTCTGTTGCAAAATTATTTTCATACAACTAGTTATGTTGGACCATTTGTAACGTGTTATAACTTAATAACTAAGTTAAACAATGTTCCATGCGAACATATGGACGTGCATAAACAATTTATAACAATATACTTAAAGCAATTTAATACAAATGACACAAAGTTAATTTTCAACGTTTAAATTTTTTATTTCAGTGAATCAAAGAATTTGACTTGCGGAATAGCAAACCTAGTTGAATGACAATGTATGGTTATCTCCTTTCTAACTTAAACACATACCTTAGTGTGTTTAAGTACCAACTTTTCTTACTCGTTGGACGTCCAACGACCAAGTTAGGTTCGAGTTGTAAGGTACTCTCGTGAAAGTGTTCTTCACCTTAATTGCAAGAGATGTTTTACTCCTTTACAAGCATTTCCTTTAATAGAAGGAAATTAGGGTTTCAAATTCCTACTTTACACGTGTCTTGCATCTAATCGCGAGTTGAGATTACATTAAATGCTTTCTAAATGGTACAAGTTTAGGACATGCTTTAGTAAACAATTGAGTACACTGCCTGTATTTTTATGCCAACTTTGAAAGTTGGTCATTCTAAAGAAAATTTTACTTTATTTTTTTGGTATAAATATAATTTTTCCACCTTGAAACCTTCTAGATGCTAAGAGCTTTTTTTGCTCAGCATATTTGTTGAGGAGATCAACATCGTTCTGTGAGGTATTGCCACCCTCGCTCAACTAAACTTCTTCTTTTTGTCTTGGTCTTCAGTTTTTTTTACCCGCATCAGTTGCTGAATTAAAGATTTCTCTTGTCTTCAAGGACTCTAAAGAAGTTAGTGTTGAACTTTATCTTCAATTCAATTTCTGCTTAAGATGTCTACAACATTTATACTTAGGCTATTTTATGTTCAAATCTTATATAAGGACCGTGGGCAGTGGGCACTGAACTAACCCAACAAGTCCTTGTTTTTAAATTTACAAAAATGATCCCTGTGCGATTTTTTTTACAAATTTAGTCCTCATTCAAATGTTTTAACACTTAAGCCTTCACTTTATAAGTGAAAAACAATTTTAGATATAATTATGCTGCTAAAAAAATCGTGCAAGGACCATTTTTTCATAGATACCTAAAGTTTTTCATGATATTCAAAGAAAGAACAATATTATAAAATTACATAAGTACCAAATATGCAAAATATATCGCACAAGGACCATTTTTGTAAACAAGCTTTGTGATATTCTAAATTTTACAAATAGTTCGCAAATCTTACGAAATTATAAGGTATATTGAATTTTTTGGTAAAAATGGCTATTTTTATTTTTAACTTTTAAAGTGACTAGTCTAAATGTTAAAAAATTGTATAAGGGCTAAATTTGTAAAAGGTAATTCGCATATGAACCAGTTTAATTAATTTAAAAACAAGGACCAATTTTTTAAAAAGAGTTTTGAAGCAGGGACTAAAATCACATAAAAGACCTATTTTGCAATAGAAAAAATAGAAATGGGCCTATTTTGCAAAAGAACCAAATTGCGAGGGACCATTTTTACTAAAAAATTTACTTTTAATCGATTTACCGGTTACCCGCATATCATAAAGGTATAAAAATGAAAGTTGATATATCAAACGAGTAATATTTTGAGTACACGTATCATAATGGTATATTTGAGAAAATACACATCTAATGTATATAGCTTAATCCCTAAGTAATAGTAGCTAATATTGTGACAGATACTTAAATTATATAGTTATACTACGTATATATATTTTAATAGCATTTCAAACTCACGCTGGCAGTTGCATGTATATTTGTGGATAGATTTAGTTGTGCTGTTTGTCATGTATGATCTCTATATTCGAGTAACAGAGACGTGGAAACTTTTTCACACTTTTGGTAACGCTCGTTTGAATTTGTGGCCTTTGCTGCACAAAACACATATCCTTTTCTCGATCTATTCCTTGATGCTCATTCTTGCAAAGTATTAAAGTTAGTTGTGTCCTAGTTAGTCTCTTGATATAAGAATCGAAAATCAAAGGCCGGGCATTTGGATCACAATAGTTTAAATTAATCGTATCCTTTAAAAGGCATTGTAGACATAAGATGGAATGCATTTGCTTCAAATCAACACCAAGTTGAAAATTATAGTCTGGTTTCCATTGTCACATTTTCTATTTCAGCACTAAAACAAATGACTCATCACTCATTTTTTTCTAAATCATGCCGCATCGATTATTTTAATGAGCAACGTCCATAATTGAGTATTGTAAATTTATAGGTTAATAGATAAAAGATGTTACTAAACTTTTCAAAAAAATGTGTCTAAGGTATTGGATTTTCATTTTGTTCATTTGGGTTATTTAACTTATAAGAAACATACTGTCTGTAATTTTAGTGTTAATCGTAGTGACTTGAACGTAAATTTTTGGATAAGTTAAGTAACATTAATGTCGTGTACATATATTTTTATAAATTCACTTACCTCAAAATGTTATGTTTTATAAGTTGACTAATCTAAATAAGTAAAATAAAAGTTTGATACATTAAACACATTTTTTAAAAAAGTTTAATAACATATCTGTATATTAACTTTAAATTTATATCAATAACACAAATAAGATTGTGAGGCAGATATTAAGTGAGATATTCCATTCCCTCAATCTCTTTTTTTGATCATAATCATTGAGGAAAAATAGGGTTGTTGATCCACCACCACAAATCCTAGTCAATATCTTCTCCCTCTTTTTTGAATGCATATTACAAATAGACACTTGTTCATTCTGTTTTTCAATATCTTACCAAGAATGTGGAGTGAATTCCTTTTCTTTTGGAGATATCATGTTTCTTTATTCCTTTTTATTTGTATTTCGATAGTTTGATGACATTTTTACATTCTAGAAGAGTTCATTAGATTCTTTGCAGCCATATCGGTCCAATTTTAGCAAATCTGTCCAAATTGGAAGCTAATCAAAGCCTCGATCTTCAAATTGGAAGAAAAAGTTTCACTATCCCCACTATGCCTATGTATAATTTTGCACTACCAGGGTATCCGCTCGCTGCAACGGCGGGTACCCTGTAATTAAACGTTTTAGCAAACAATGTCTTTCGATTATACGTATTCTTTGATAATAAATTTATGGATGTCGATAAATTTAGGATGTAATAGCTTTAATCAAAGCAAACCATTTCATATACAAATAGTAGGATAACCACGCGATGTTGCGACAATATAAATGCGGCAGTCCTTAATATTATGGGGGTAAAAGATTATAGTGGTTAACATTGGCTTGTAGTCGCAAGTAGGTAGGAGATGGTATGATATGCTTCATTAAATTTGTACGATAAATATTTACACATCACTAAGTGTGATGGAGCTTTGCTTGGTTTACATAATATTGTTTGTTTATTGTGTCAAGTAGCTTGTTTGGTTTATACAATGTGTTTTATTAATTGTATTTTTCATGGATGGGGTGTTTTAAAGAACATCATTAATTGTAAGTGTTGACAAGTCAATAGAGTATGTGTTAGTGCATCAATAAATTGTACACATTGCATTAGTAGTTGTATTCTTTAATTAAATTGAATTTTTATTTTTTATTTTTGAAAAAAAGACTTCTAATAATAGCAAGTGTGTAAGCTTAAAATTTTTAAGACTTCTAAAAATAAAAGTTATAAATACATTATAAAGTAGTATAGATATAGATATAGATAAACGGTAGGGTGTCATAGATGTTGACCCTTTGAAGATGTTATATGAGAAAAACTAAAGTTAAATCTATATACTCCAAAAGGTGAAGATTAGTGGGATCACACTGGTCTCATGCATCATAAGGATGCCAACCGAACCCTCCCCCAAGGACCCGACCCCAGGCAATGAGCACCTGTCCCAGTGACTGTACTTATCAGGAGGTGGGCTATGAACCCTGGCCATTTTCTCCAATAGGCCCCTCGCTGACCAGTCAATCTGAGCATTTGCGGTGGGGAGATGGTACCAAATGATCTTTAGTGCAATGGAAGAGGTTTAAACCCGGGTCTATTAATCCAAGCCCAAAGCTCTTACCAATGGACTAAAGCATCATTGGTAAAGTTAAATCTATATACTAGCAAAATATTTTTTAAAATGTACGGATATCATACATAAATTTCAAAAAATATCAATATTGTATATGTACTTTCAAATAACATCTCATGACTAGTCACCGGTTAAAGTAGTTATATGACATTGTTAATAATTTTTTTATTTTATCTTTTTGTGATGTAAAAATTAGTCTAAATGTTTATTGTATTTTACTTATTTTTATATATATATCATTACACACACTTTATATACGCAAATATGAATCCTAGAGAAAAGTTCAAATGCATATCATTATTTTGGTGCATACTAATGAACAAATCCCCACCATCCATTTAATTTAATCTAATGGTTGAGAATAATCCAAAATTTAGTTTTTTAAACCAATTTTTTCACCAACTATATAAAGTTTTATGTTTTCTTTATTTTTCATTTGTCTAATTTTTTACACACACTTCGTGTGTGTTTTCTCTCAACTACTTCCCAAATGAACTCATAAGAAATCAATTATGATCACCATTCCGATCATCATATCATCATCACCGCCCGATAATGTTGTTGAATCGGTTGATAATTATGTGAATCAAGTTGTTAACTTCTCATCTAATCAAGTTGCACACAAAGTGTTTTATGAAATGTGTGAGTGAAAAATATTTAATAATCTTGTTATCTGTTCTTGTAATTTTGCTTATTAATTATGCTGTTAGTTGCATTTTTGTTTTTAACTGCATTGAAATGTTGTTTTTATGTGTGATTGATGTTTTGAATTTGCTCTATATTATATGTGTAGTATCACAAGCGATATTTGAAGTTGATGATAGTATAATTTTGTTGTTTTATGTGCTTTTTGTTGATGATAACTGTGTTTGAGTTACTAATAAGTTGTTCATTATAGTGTAAAATTGTTTATTATTTCAGTTGTTAGCTTAAACAGCTTAAACAGATTGATTTTGCTTTAAACGAATAGTTATTTAGTGTGATTTTACTTATTATTTAAGTTGTGATTGGATTTATGTTTTTCAGTTTGCTTTGTGTAGCATCACCTGTGTTATTGTTAGTTTATGATAGTATATTTTTGCTTGTTAGTTAGAGCCTTGGGTATTATAACACCCAACCCGGCGTTAAGCTGAGGCGCGGGGCGTTGGGTGGCGTTATGGTACCGCCACCCCTAATTTTCAACGGCGTTGTGCTATAATTTTATTGTGGTAACATAGATAGAAACATGCTAAAAGACAAAAAGAAAAAATTACAAAACACCCCCATTAACTGTTATATTAGAGAGTAGGTGTTTTGGTGTGTGTTGAGAGAGTGTGTGTGCAGGTGTGTGTGGTGGAGAATATGATGTATACATTTTTTTTTTACTTTGACCACAGTTAGCAAGTGGGATGTGATTGTTTGTATACTTAAGCATAGTAAGCCTCTAAAGTAAAGTTGTATATTTATTTATTGTATAAAAAATAAGTTTGTGTGAAAAATGAAAAAGAAAATGAAAATGGTGGGTCTATAAAAGGTGGTGTTATAGGGTGTTATGATAAGGGGTGATTTTTTGGTGTTAATGTTGAAATGTTAAAGATGATGTGGCGTTGAGGTGGCGGTATTTTTTTGATGTTATCGTGTTATGTTACTGATAGCCCTTATGTTGTTAGTTTTTTTTTTTTTTTTTTTTGAATTGAATTAGATTGCTTTTCAATTTTATTCATGTGCTTGCTTAGAATTGTATATCTGTATAATCAATTGTGATATTCACGTGCTTGCTTTTGAACTGTACATGTGTATTATCACTTGTGATATTTTGCTTAGTTGATAAGTTTTTATGTTTACTGTTTAAGCTTTATTATATGTCATGTATAGTATCACTTGTGATATTTCATTGTTATTGTTTTATAATCAGAGTTAAAGGTAATGTTATCTATTAAGAAGTGGTTTATTTTCTTGATTAGAGAATAGGAAATATCTTGTTATGTGACCTTTCCGCCTATGTAACGGGCTGAGATATGAGATTCACTCATATCCTTTGTACTTAAAATTTTTTGGAGTAATATATTTACCGGGTCTTTTGACCTTTTACCCAAAAAATCAGAGTTAAAGTTTGTTTTTTTTTTTTTTTTTTTTTTTTTTTTTTTTTAACTGTATATTTGATGATATTCTATTTACTGTGTATTTTTATCACATTTGTTTACAGATTTTGCTAGTGCGAAAACACCTAAATCATTTAATCATCATGGGTTCCTAGAGTTTCTGCTAGCGCGTTACCAGTATTCTGTAGGCATCGCCACGGGGGGCGGTGGGCGTGGAGACGGTATTCCTGGAGGGGACTCTGTTGAAGGTGGATCTACTGCAGTCAAAATCTGATTTTACATTTTTTTTTAATTTATTTTGTTTGATGTATTACTTGTGATTCATAGCTTTTCAATATTAAAAAAACAAAAAACAAAACAAAAAACAAAAAAAAAAAAAAAAAAAAAAAAAAAAAAAAACTTATGCTCAATAGTTTGGAATAATTTCTCTATGAGGATTTTTGTGATTCATACAATTCTTGTATCCGGTATCAATTGTGATATTCTGTTAAAAATGATGCAATACTTGAGTTTGATTTTGATATTTATATCATTTGTAATATTATGTTAAATTTGATGCAACACTTTCTTTGATTTTTAGAATATGTCAACTTTTTTATTTTATTAGTTTAGTTTCTTGTTTTTATATATATTGGGTATATGTAATTGACAATATTATATATCTCTTGTGATATGAAATATTTCAATGTAAAACAAAATGTTTTAGTTAGCTAAGAGTAATATCATATGTGAAACTGTTAGTTTACATTCAAATGATCATACAAGTTACTTAGCCATTCCTAAAAGTAGTACAAACTCTGGCACCATGCAATGTGGCGCGGGACCTAATAAATACATATTTGGTGTCGAATATGTTGTAAACCTATCGAAACATGCACACTTTATCAATTAAGAAAATAAATGCATTACAAATCTAACAGAAGCATGTTACAAGCTCAATACCTCTTGTGATTTCTTATATTATCACAACAATCCCTCCATAACTACTAACTTCCACACTTTTATTGCTAATTTGTAGTATCTCATTCTCATGTTGTTCAAGTTTTTTGTGGAAACTTTGATATCACAGATGTGTCGGCTTCTTCTATTTATTGAATTACTTGTGATATCATAGGTGATATAACATGTTTTGAGCTTCTTCAGTTTATTTATTAAGTTGTACTTTCTTTAACCATAACTTCTTCAGTTTGTTGATTCAACAATAGATATTTTCAAATCCCGCTATAAAACCTATTGCAATATGCATAATGTATCCATTAAATAGACAAATCAACAACAGATCTAATAGAAACATCATAATATCTCTTGTTATTAATTAAAACCTAACTTTTAATATCTCATATTATCATAAAAGACAAAAATATTCATAACTATCTTCAAAAACACAAATAAAATCGAGAAACAAGAACAAAATCATCACAATAATGACATCATCACAATAATCTATCAATAAACAACTAAAATCAACAGAAAACACAAAAATAATCACAAATAGCAACAAAAACACAAATAAAATCCATAAATAAGAAAAAAAATCACAACAAATAGTTAAATAACAACTAAATAAGGAATTGAAATTGTACCATCATCTTGAGTTTGAACAGGTTCATTTCAAACCATTTTTCCCTAGATCTGGTTTTACATGTGTCGATTATTCATTTTTGTGTGTTTTATTTAATTTTTACGGTTAGAAAACGATTTGATTTTTGATATTTTTGGTAGTTATTGAAGTTTGTTAGAGAGAGAAAGTAAGTTGGGTGTGTGTTTTTGTGTGGGGGGAGGTGATAATGAAATGTAAGAGAAAGTTGAGTGAGTGGGGGTGATGAATAACATATTTTGAATTCCAGTCCCTCCGTGTGTATGTGTGTGTTTTTTTTCTTAATTTTTGTCTTTTAAGTCAACAATCCAAATCTGTCAATTGGTATGTAGGGAATATTGTGTCTATAAAATAACTCGACTCATGAATCCTAATCATCATAAATAGACGCGATCAAAATCTTAGAGAAAACAATTAATATTCTTACTTAATAGTTATCCAGTTGTTTATCATCCGATCCTTTTAAACAAGTTTATTAACCGGTTTTTTCACATATTATTCATTTGTTAAGTAATTATTACTTTGTACTCAAATCAAGGTCCACTAATTATAAGAAACACTTCTGGTAAAATGCACTTTGATGCAGATAAATGTAAACATGTTAAGTTTTACAATCTTTCTAGGCAGAGTAACTATTGTAGTGTAGTATAGGTAAGACACAGGAGATTGATCATTCTCTAGGGGAATAGTTTGGGTAGGCTTGAAATGTATGACATATTATGTCTAAAGGTTGAGGGATAATTATTTATGTATTTTTATATTTTTTAGAAAGCAAAGTAAAATCTCGAGGTTTGAAGACTTTGGTTTTTTATAAATGATAATTAAATTAAATATGCAGAAAAGATAAATTGGTGAACTCGTATGACAGGTAAAGTGCATTTACTTAGAATCACACTACTCCCTATTTATCTCCTATTGATTAGTCGAATTGTCACTTCCTTGTTTTAATTATCATTTTCTATTCCTTAATATCAATCGCTAAGGGAGGTCAATCACTTTTTGTTCTCGTCGAGTCTATATCGATGTCAGTAAACGCAAAGCACGCATTAAATACAACAAACAACACACTAACACTATGTAGCGGGGCGTTTAGTCGGACGTTCAAGCAAATATCCTAAGATCTAGACAATTTTCCTACTCCTAACGGATTAGCAACTAATCAAAACAAGATGCGGCAATCGATAATCAATAACTAGGTTTCGTTCAAACTAAGTAAACACTTATAAATTTAGCCTAGCAAGATAAATAGAAGACAAGATAAACAAATAATTACACAACACATAAACATATTGTAATGATTAAGGATTGAATAACTTATCATCAATAAAACCTGGAAGTCAAGGGGCTAAAACCCTACAAAAGCTGTGAAGTTAAGGGTTGAATAACTTATCATCAATAAATTTAGCCTAGCATGTTAAATAGAAGACAAGATAAACAAATAATTACACAACACATAGATTTATACTTGTGATGGCGTCATTTTATAGTAGTGACGTCGTCATCTCGCCGTCATTAGGGTTTCATCTATTGCACCAACTTAGTTGTGATGTTGTCACCTTAAAGGTTGTGAAGCCGTTGCTCTTTACTTTTCTGGTCCTGATGCCGTCAGCTCAAGACCATCTCCATCGTGTGAAGCATCACTTGCACTGTTCTAAAAGGCTCACAAAGGCCTCGCAAAGGCCTCGCAATGGCCTCGCAAAGGCGTGAAGCTTGGTCATGCCGCCACGGCGCCTTATGGCACATGTTTTTGTAAACTCGATATATATGAATTATAATATAAATATATAATCATTTTTATACTTTGTGTCGCCTTATGCCACGTCTTATATACGCAAAATCTTCGCCTTAGCCGTAAAGGCATGAGGCTTGGCCATGCCGCCACGGAATGCCTCACGCTATTTATAACCTTGATCACTTGATAAATTTATAACTTGGTTATCTTCGTTGCTTTTCAAGTGACGGCATCACTTAGTAATCCTGACTCCATCACATCTCCTCTTTGTGACGTTTTCTTGATTTTGTCATTTTCTTCGTTTTCTTGTCCAATCGAGCCATAAATGTTCCAATTTCCATCAGTTGCTTCCCAAGTGCCTAAAACTCAAATAGAAACGATTTAGGATAGTAAATGATAAAATATATACGAATTTAGAGGTTAAATGACCCCTAAAAACGTATAAAATTACACCTCATCACACTTCCAAATAGCACAAGAAGATGATGAAACGAATTAAAGGATGTAACTAAATATACACTAAACAAAATCCAAGATGAAAGTGAATGAGTGACACATAATGACGTGTCATGTACATATAGCACATGATGTGGACTTTTGCATATTGAAAATATGTTTGTGATGAAAACAAAACAAATTTTGAAAGTACGAGTACGAAATAAAAAAAATTTAAAGTTCACGTATGATATTTGTTATTTGTTTAAAATATGTTGCTTTTATATAAACATAACTTGAAAATCTAAGTTTAACGACCGCTTTCCATGACGGTAAAACCAAACATTGTTTAAGACATATTTTCAACATTTAATTTTTAGAACTTAACAAGGAGTTACAAACATTAGTGTGTAATATAGTACAACTAAACTAATCTTAGTTGAAAAAAGTATGATGTTCTCCTTCTCTTCATAAACATAAACCGTAGTTAATGTTTTAGTATAAACTTTTAGCTTCTGTGAATGGGTTTAAGCCGTAATTAATGTTTTTTAATGTAGTATAAACTTTTAATCTATGAATTGGCTTAGGGAAAATTTCAAAGAGAAGTGAATGCTCTAGATGATTGAATGTTTAATATAAGAGATAACATTTACTAATTTCAAATATTCTCTTTTATAGGCGATCTTAAAGGTGGATACACGTGAGGTAATGTAAATGTGTCGAGCATTTAACAATGTAGTTACACTTACATAAAATGCTTCTATCCTTGAAATGTGTCAAGTTCTTTTTAAAGAACATTGTTGACAATTGTTCAAACATTTATAACAACTCTTGTACTTTATTTGATAAGTGTTTTTCATTTATATCCCCAAGAAAATTCACGCCTAAATAACTTTATATACTTAGATATTTTTTTAAGTGTCTAGTTTTTGAATGTGTGTGTATGTTCAGGAGAAAAAAAGGAGTCACTGAGAATTTTCAGATCTCACTGACTCCATCATATTCTTTTTATTCAGGGACTCTACTTAATGAAATCACATTATTGAGAAGGACTTGACTTTCTCTATAAAGAACTCTAAGGATACTTTACTGAGATTTTACTCTATAACTATTTTAAACTTACACTATTTTATGTTCAAATCAGATTCAGGAATCATTGTGCAACAGTAAACTTATGGGAAGGGTTTTTTATTTTGTATTTATTTTATATTTCATAACAAGGAAGATAGGAATTTATTCAATAAATATTTATAATTCTGATTTACTATTTTACATTTAGAATGGACTTACAAAAGGTAAGTGATGCGAGACATGAGAATATAACTACTTTTACCTCAAAGTTGTTGGAGTGTAAATTGTATTGATTGATTAATGAAACATATCTAATACAATATAAATAATAATCACATAGGCTCGGCTTAATACATTGGCCTAAACATAAACTATCCACTAATAGTTTCCTGCAGTTTGAGCGGGAGAACAACAAACACTTAAACTTGAACAAAACTCATCAAATAATGCAGTCGGAAGACCTTTGGTGAAGTAGTCAGCGTACTGATGACGAGAAGGCACATGAAGCACTTGAACCTGTACTATAGCCACCAAATCACGATGGAAATGAATATCTTTCTCAATATGCTTTGTCCTTTGATGTTGAAGAGGTTTAGAGGACAAGTACACTACATTGACATTATCACAATAAAGCAAAATAGCATATGACAAAGGCATATGGAGCTCATATAACAAATTCCTCAACTAACAAGTCTCATCAACAACATTGACAACACCATGATACTTAGCCTCAACACTAGATCGAGAAACCGTTACTTGATGCTTAGAAGACCATGAGAGTAAGTTATGGCCAAGAATGACACAATAACTCGAGGTCGATTTGCGAGTCGTAGGATAACCAGTCTAGTCCGCATCTGAGTATTCAACTAAAGATGTGGTCGATGAGGAGTATAACTGTAATCCACAATCTAAGTATCCCAAACATATCGCAAAATCCGCTTGAGAGCAGAAAAATGAGGCTCCCTCAGATCATGCATATATAAACAATCCTGTTGCAATAAGATATATTAGGACGAGTAAAAGTAATATACTGAAGAGAATCCGCAAGACTATTATATAAAGTCAGATGGGAAACAGGATCCCTATGTGCCCATAACTTAGATTCGGTATCAACAGGTGTCCGACACTGGTTGCAATGAACCATATGAGCTTGCTTAAGAATCTCAACCATATACTTACGTTGGGATAGAAACATCCCAGTCGTGTTGCGTGTCACAGAAATGCCCATGAAATAATTAAGAGGTCCAAGGTCAGTCATAGAAAACTTATAAAACAGAGAAGTGCTAATCCGCTACAATAAAACTATAGAGGAGGCAGTCAAGGCAATGTCAAACATATAAAAGGAAATAAGCAGTGCAGTTTTCTGTCTGTAGATAAATAAAGATGAGTCACAGCGGCTATGACAAATACCAATAGTGATGATATAAGAAGCAAAACATTGAAACCAAACTCGAGGATCATGCTTCAGACCACAATGAAATCGCTGCAGAAAACACGTGGTTAGGACGTTGTGGATCCTAAAATCCTGAAGGTTGATTCATATAAACCGTCTCTGATAAGTCTCCATGTATAAATACATTCTTGACATCGACCTGATGAGCAGGCCAATACAACAAGACTAAGAACAATCTGAATGGTAGCTGGTTTAACAACCGCACTAAAAGTCTCATCAACATCATTACCAAAAACTTGTGTGATGTCATTTACCACAAGACGATCCTTCTAGCAACTAAGATTACCATTTTCCAAATACTTTTGTTGAATTAACCACATTAAATGAACAATGTTGGCATCCGTGGGTCGTGGCTCAAACTTCCAAGTATTATTTTTAATAAATGCATTATATTCATCACGCTACCAAGTTGCCAATTTGAATCATGAAATGCTTCATTATACGAGTTAGGTAAAGGAGAGATAGGGGAAAACTGGAAACATTTAAATTAAGATGACCAGGAAGGCGGTTAGACCCGACATAAAAATGAGTAACCATGGGGTGAATCGGAACCGGGTTTGGGTTAGGATTATATTGGGCTGGTGGTGTGGATCCAGGTGGTGTAACCAATGCCTGTTGGGTTGTATGCTAGTGAGGATTGGGCTTGTTAGATCATGGCTTGAGGTAAGGTGAAGGGCTAAATTGGGCCGCGTCTTAGGCTACTACATTTGAAAGTGGATCATGTGCTTGTTGTTCCACATTAATGGGAGAAGTAGGGGTATTATCAACCGAAGTAGTGGTTTAATTAGCCAGTGAGGTACAAAGAATGGTATTCATTAAGTATGGAGTGTCCAAAAAGTATAGGATAGAGGTGAAGTGGATGTCCTCGATCCAAATGGGAAAACGGTTTCTTTAAAGGTAACATGTCTTGAGGGTATAATTTTATTTGTGTTCAAATCAAGACACTGATATCCACGATTGGATGGGTATCCCAAAAAAATGGAAGGTGTAAAACGCGGCTCAAGTTTACTGTTAGCATAGACATTTGGGTAACATAAGCAAACAAAGACACGCAAAAGTGTGTAATCCGGTTTGGTGACAAACAATCGGGTTTAAGGAACATCATTAACAATGGCACTAGAAGGTAAAATGTTTAAAAGGTGAGTAGCCATAATAAGGGATTTGACCAAAAAATGTGGAGGTAAGTGATCTTGAAAGAGAAGAGTACGAATAAGGTTGTTAATAGTACGTATCATGAATTCAGAGTTCCTGTTTTGTTGAGACGTCTTAGGGCATTAAAAAGGAAATTGGATGCCTTTAGAGGAAAACAATCATTGAAGGGTGTGGTTATCAAACTCATCACAATGGTCACATTAAAAGGATTTAATTTCATACTTAAATTGGGTATTAACATAATTATGAAACAGGATAATTAACTTTAGAAAAAACAACCAATTTATTTAACAATGGATAAACCCACACATAATGATCAAAGAACAAAACATAATTTTTATAACCCGTAAGACTCCGAATTAGGGAAGTCCACAAGTCCGAGTAAATAATGTCAAAACAAAATCGAACAATCGTATTTGAACTAGAAAATGAAAGCCTTACGTATTTGCCAACATGTCTAAAAAAATGAAATATCAAAACAAATGTTCTTCAAAATGAGTCCAAAATGATAAGGGAAACTAGGGTCGGTTCACTCAAATGCTCCTAATATCAGCCTATCAAAGCCAAGCATCCCATTTGGTACCTGCCGCATGGAAAAGAAAATGCGGCTGATACCAAGTGGGATGCTGGGCTTTGATGGGCTGAGAGTAGGAGCATTTGAGTGAACTGACCCTAGTTTTCTTTATCATTTTGGACTCATTTTGAAGAATATTTGTTTTGATATTTCATTTCTTTTAGACATGTTGGATTATGTATTTCCTTTTGAAGTCATTCATTTATATGACTTGGTATTTTATTTGATAAGACTTCTGCTTGTGTTTATATGCTTTGTATGACACCATAATGTGACATTTTGACTCGTCTCAGGTTGGGGTGTTACAATTATGGTATCAGAGCCAGGTTTTGCCTTGTAAAGCTTAGCCTATGACCTGTGAGGATTTTGGTAGACATTAGGCTTCCGTTTGTTTTGACCTATTCCGTTTGGTTGGACCTTTTCGTTCAGATTTCATTTCGATATTATTTTGTCTTCACTGATTTTATCTTCCTCCTTCCACATTTTATTTTTGTCTTTTTGTCTTCGCGGATTTGTTTGTCGATCGTTTAGATGGTGACTACTTATAGAATTGAAGATGGTGATTCGGATCTTGAGTTTTCTACAATAGTGGCTGAAGTTAGAGAGGTTCGTAAAGAAGCCTCATCCGTTTAGTACAGCTTCCGCTCCAGTTAAGTTAAAGACAGGATTGCTCGTATCGAGAAGATCCTTAGAGTATTGCGATGCTGTTGGAAACATCAAGATGCTGCAGGAGAGAGCTGGACAGAACAACAAGAGGAGCAAAGGCGGAGACGAGATTCAACAAGCGGGCACTCAGAAGGCGTACGAGCAGAAGAACTATGACGGGCGTATTGTATATAGGCAAAGAAACTACAACCAGGAGTTTGGGCATATTGGTGGTCAGCAGTTCAGCCGTGCTACTAGGTCGTCGTATCAGAGAAGAGATGCGGAGAAGATTTCATCCGCTCTGTGTGGTTTGGTGGGGCATCGGGCCCATGATTATCCTGAGAATGGTGGAATATAGAGCTACCGTGATTCATTGTCCCTCTCATCTGTTTTGTCACGCGTTTTGAGGCAGTTTGATATTTCGTTATGTGATTTTGATCGGTAGTACTTTTCTTTGATTTGTTCGGAACTCAGTTTAAATTATGAAGTTTTATGATTTGGCATTTCTTGTATTACTTTAGCTTCGTATCATATCGTATATCTCTTTGAGAGATTTTGATTATCATCTGTTTTGTTTATGTGATTCGTATCAGCAAGATCATATTTGTGATATTTTGGCACTGTTTGTGCGCCTGAGATTGTTTTGGATCATCAAAAATAAGTCGTGAGGAACCTTCTCATTTAAGGCAGCCACCTTCATTCTTTCCGTGGATTAGTAAGTTTTTGTTTAGTCTTCTGAATCTTTCTTCTAGATTTGATTTGATGAACTACTTGCCACCTGTATGTGAATCTGATTTGACTTGGTATTAGTAGATTATTTTATCACGACTCAAAATAGAATATGATGGCAATAAGGGCATGTTTATATGATACAAGTATTATGACGCATGATCAATGTGATAATACCAAGATCATATGAATTGAACTTATTGGGATTATACGATGTCTTGAGAAGTGCCAGAGTTTAGTACGTTTGATGAATTAGAATTATATATGTGATTCGTCGGCCTTTACATTATTCTTGACTGTGCGGGTATCCTACCCATTCAATTTTACAGCCTGATATGTTTTTGATATTCCGATATGTGCTCAATTGATCGTCAGTACGAATATGTTACCCATCTTTTAATGAAACTCTTGATATGTTTGATAATTCGGTATGTGCTTCTCTGATTATTAGCAAGTTCCTTAGTTCGTTCAGAATCTGGATAGAGTTGATGAAGTTCTATCGTCTAGCATTACTTCCGCATTTTCCTTATGTGTATATGTGTTTCTTGTATCTCTTGTGAGATTACAACCTTCATCTTCTACATATTTGTTTCGTATTCGTTGGATCAGGTTTGTTATGATTTGTGTTCTGTGGAGAGCCTGCGGCTATTCTAGTTTGCCGGGATCGATTCATGAGAAATAAAACTATTCCGTTTGTTAAAATCTTTTAGAAGAACCTCTCCGAGCGTTAGGATATATATGGTCATTTCTTTTCGTGATTTGGTAAGTCTCCGTCTAACTTGTGCAACTTCAATTTTGAGGACGAAAATTTTCTTTTTTGAGGGGAAGAGTTGTAAAACCCTAAAATTTCGGATTTAAAATTGTTGCATCTAATTTGAAATTTTGACCTAAGTTGTGAATTAATAAAATGTTTAAACTATGTGTAGTATGATAAATAAACCTAGTGTGAAATTAACCTGTAATAACTAACTAAATATCATTTGTAACGTATCCTAAAATTCTCCATGTGTATCATACGACTTGGGTCCTTTTGTACAACCTTTGTACACGTTTCTTTTGCCTCCAAACTTCACACGGCATAACCCTCCCCCTATCACACTATATTCGGCCCCCTCTCCTTTCCCTCCTAACCATATACCAAAAGAAAGAAAAAACCCTTATAAACTAAAGTGGCGACAATCCATTTTCTTCTCCAAGAGATTAGAGGTACGAAGGTCCTAGCATGGTGTAGTAATCACTGGTAGTTATTCCATGGTTTGGTGATCAATTGGTATGTTTGATTTGGCTTGATTGTGTGGTTAATCCGAGGGTTTTGGTTTTGGTTTTGGTTCATTAGTTCTTGTTTCATCCGTTTGAATTGTCCAAGAGGTATTCCATAACCGTTTATGTATCATTGTTGATTCGTATGAAGTACATTAGTGTGGGTATTTGATGTTTTAAATCAGCCTAAAACATGTAAAATTGACCATGTATGAATCTGGTTAAAAGATAAAAGGAATTAGGGTTTAAGTGTTATTGTTTTGAACGGGACATATTTGTAAGCTGAATTTGTGTGTGTTATAAAATGAGTTCTATAAATGTTTGATTCTTGATTTTTTCATGTAAACCTAGTTTAATATCTTATTTAAGTTTTCCAATTGTTTTGGAGTGATTTGGAGTTGTATTGGTCATGTTTTCGAATTTAATGGGATCATGTGTCAAATCTGAATTCTGGGAACTTAAAATCAGTCGACGTTTTTGATTTTTTATTTTCAAACCACAGGGAGTTAAGATCTCTCCTTTTAAAGATGTAATATTTAAGTTATGTGTGACTTCTTGAAATTTTTGTAGATTTTTCTGAAAGGTCAAAACAGATTAAATAAATATAAACTTTATGGGTATACCTCATGTGCACTTTCTGGATAGGTCTGGGAGGATGAATTTTTAAACTATACTTATGCTCTGAAATAAAATCTGCAAAAATTTGTGAACTTACCTAACTGATATGGGAACACCTGGGAATTTTCTCAGAATTATTTGAGCTCTTTTGATAGGCCATTAAATTCGTAAGAAACTGAACCTGAACGTGATAAAATCTGATATACAACCTAAGTCAAGGTTTTGGTTTAACTTAACCCCTAATAATGTGTTTTGGCTTTAACTACTTTTGAAACATTAGTACGCATACTTTTAGACATATGTTAACCTAATATCATTTGTGAACCCTAAGTTGAATAATTGTGAATTATCACCTGAAGTTACCAAAGTTACTAATTATGGGAAGTTACTAAATTTGGAAATGTACTAAATATGAAAATATTACTAAATATGAAAAGTTACTAAATTTAGAAAGTTTCTAAATATGGAAAGTTAATAAATTTGTAAAGTTACTAAATTTGTGAAGTTACTAAATATGGAAAGTTACTAAATATGAGAAGTTGCTATAAGTAGCAGGAAAACCTGAATATGTCAATCTGAACAACAATTAATACTTAATCAGTATAAATTATGAAATGGTTCTTAAATAATAAGACGATCATTAATTCGTGTAGATTAGCTGAAGAAGGAGTAACTTCCAATCCTTGTGTTTCTGATACTGTTTCAATTGCGGTTTAAGGTACACATATTCTACCCTTTCTCAGTAAGGGTTTATTCTCATGACTCCTCGATCCTTGACTTTGATTCATTTTCTTTGATATGATTCTGTTTGATATGATCCGTCTGATATGATTCCATTTTGCTATGATTCCTTTGATAGGATTCATTTGATATGATTTCATCCGTTATGATATTCGATTTGCTATCCGTTTTGTTATGACATTGTTATGTTATCCGTTACTTTCCGTTTGTTATGATATGATTCAGTTCTGTTGATATGATATGTTTGGATATGATATGATTATGGATATCCTTTGATATGATTCGTTCTGTTTAGTTCTCCTAGCTAACTAGTCATGGAGGTACCATGACCATGTCACTGATGCACCAGTGGTATGACACTATCTGTGGCGGTGTGATTAGTCCACGGCGTTCCTTTTTTATATGATACTATATATGTGATCACTTGGCCATTATAAATACGTACGTACAGTCTCGAACTGGCATATGTATATTTGATTTGTTTTGCAGGGAGTGTATGGATGCATCCTAGGTATTTTGTTCATTTTTGGTGATGTGGTGAGTGTGTGCAATACACCCCTCACATTTGGGAGCTAGCTACTCCATTTGGTACTTGAGAGGTCTCCCCTCCTTGTACACTTATGATTTGACGAATTATGATATATGATTTGATATGTGGCTATTGGAGTATCTCCTTTAGTATTTGAGCTCGTGGGCAGTATTATGATTTTGTGAGTATGTGACTTCTGACATTCTTATTCATTTGGGTGCTATGCCTTACTTTATTCAGTTATTCATTTGATTTCATATTCACCCAGTATTCTTATGTGATCCATCCGACTACCAATCTATACTCCAGTTTATTTGATTTGCTATATCCTCATTTCATTTCGGTTGGCTACCAAGTTTATACTTCAGATTACCACTTCATCTGTTTACTATGCTATTATATGATTATTCGATTCATCTGTTTATCATGCTGGTATATGATTACATGATTCATATGTTTACCATGCTAATATGTGATTATCTGATTCCTCTATAACCATGCTAATATGTGATTATCCGTTTACCATGCGATGATGTGACTATTTGATTCATCCAATTGCCATGCTAGTATGTAATTATTTGACTCATCCGTTTACCATGTTATACCTTCGTTCTGTTATTTCCGTGGGCTATGATTATCATTCAGTATTCCTATATGCTATCTGTGACTACCATGCTTGTACTTCTGTTTGGTATTTTCCATTGCTTATGATAATGTTTTGGCGTAGTAATTATTGTTACCTGACTTGTTGATCTGCAATGATTACACTTCTGTTCATGCTACCGTTTAATGATGGAATTTGATTCAACTTATGTTATCTGTTTAGTTGATTTGTTTAGTTTGCCATGCTATATTATCGTTTAGTTACTTCATTTAATTATGATGTTCGTGCAGTATTCCTACCTTATATATGTGACTAACATGCTTATACTCCTGTTGGAATTCTTGTTGTTATGATATTTGTTTTGTATATTAAATTGTTGATTATCTGACTTGTGTGATTGTCATGCTCACACTCTATTCAGTTACTTCCGCCTGCTTATAGAATTCAGCTTAGCTTATATATATATATATATATATATATATATAGGGGAGGGTTAATGTGAGAGATTTTTTAAAGTTGTAAAAATGAGAACCAATCTCCACCGTTGGATCTATTAATTAGTGTTAGATGAGATTAGTATTAAATGAGTCCCATTATATTAATTAAATAAAGTTTCAAGGGTATTTTGGTACATTTTGTTTTCAACATTAATGTTTGTGTGCTTACTTCTCACCAACCAATTTAATGAGTCAAAAATTTAATGATACATAAATTTAATATCTTTCGGTCAAAACAATATCCTATAATTTTTTTTTATTTTCGAACTATAATTTGAATAATATGATACATTGATACATGGGTCATACATATAGCCACTAATATCATATTAAAAATGATACATTGATACTACGTATAATATTTGATACATTGATATTACATAAAATATTTGATACATTGATACATGACCATAAATATATGATACATTGATACATGACATATGATACATTGATACATGAATCATACTTACGTTGATACATGACCCGTACATACATGGATGCATTTAATTACTATAGTGAATTATTTACTATTAAAAAGCTAGAAAATAAAAGTTTTAGATAGAACACGTTTTTTCATAATTTGTTTATCAAGTGGTCCCAAACAACACTACCAAAAACATACTACAATATAATAATTCTTCAACGATAATCTCTCGATCTCATCTTTCTTTTTTATCGCATAACTGTAAAAAGATCTAACCCAAATTGTTTGTGATTCGTGACTACCCCAGGCCCACATACAAGACCTTTAAACAAAAGCATTGGTGAATCCTTTATCATGGCCACATACAAGACCTGTAACAACAAAGAAATATATAAAAACAAGACCTGTAGCAGAATTCATAACAACCATCAACTAATCTCTCCATTAAGATCTAAACACAACCTATTTACTGATACACAAACCAAGTAATACACAGATCGAAACAAAGCCCAGATCCGTTCATAAACATGGGTATGAGGGTATCACTTGTTGTTCTTGTTTTTCCGTTGTTTTGATTTCGGCTAACCCTCATACAAAACCCACAGATCGAGATAAAAAGTTATAGCCACGATTGTGACACAGATGGTGGTGGTCGGACATATCCTTCATTGACGGCAACATTGGAAAAATTGTTCCACCGGGTAACACAGTTATTTTATTGACTCGTGATGACATCGGTTTCAACCCGACATCCTTGATTTTGGTCGCCGGCAGCCATGACATCGGTAACATATCAGTGGTGGATTTCGTTGGTGGTGGGGGTTTCAAGGTCTCATCTGTGTTTTTTGAGGGAGGGAAGGCGGCTGTTAATGAAGAAGATATAATGATGGGGAGGTTTTTATTACCCAAGTGAAAAAGTGAAGATTGAAGATCAAATGGGATGGAGAGAAAGACTGAGATCTAAAAACTCATAACTGAAAAAAGGAGGCGAGTATTAAGGTGGAGCAGGGTTAGTCAAAATGAGAAATTGTAAACTGTCTATAATACCCTTTTGGTTTTATATTTAATTTTCAGTTTTATTTAATTCCAAAATCCACTTGTCAATCAATTATTGGTTCTTACTTTTAGAACTTTAAAAAAGTTCTCACTTGATCTCAATTCTATATATATATATATATATATATATATATATATATATATATATATATATATATATATATATATATATATATGTGATTATCTTTTTTGTTTGTTTTTCCATATTGATGTTTAGTTGATCCGCTAGCTGATATGCTTGTACATTGTTTGGTTACTTGTTTTGATTATGATATTGTTCATCAACTCCTTTTTTATTATGTTTCGGTACTTGTATGTTTTGGATATCTATATGTGCTTATATTTGTCCATGACGTGTTGCTTTGTTTTGGTCTCCTTTGATTTCTGTTCTTTCTGGATATCTGTTATTATTGTATTTTGCAGGTTCCTCATAGACTCATTGTGCTCATTCATTACGATTTCATTATCAGTTTCCTTTGATTCATTTTTGTATTTGTATTATGTTTGGCTTTCGTTTTGTCATATCTGTTCACTGGGCTTTTTAAGCTTAAACGTATTTTCTTTTCCATGCGGCAGGTACCAAGTGGGATGTTGGGCTTTGATGGGCTGAGAGTAGGAGCATTTGAGTGAACCGACCCTAGTTTCCCTTATCATTTTGGAGTCATTTTGAAGAATATTTGTTTTGATATTTCGTTTCTTTTAGACATGTTGGATTATGTATTTCTTTTTGAAGTCATTCGTTTATATGACTTGGTATTTTATTTGATAAGACTTCCGCTTGCTTTTATATGCTTTGTATGACACCATAATGTGACATTTTAACCCGTGTCGGGTTGGGGTGTTACAAATGTAGTGGACGAAATTATAATGGACCAAGGTACGTGTATAAACAAGGAAAAATAGGATAATATAGAGCCGGTTCAATCCATGGGAGCCTAAAAGGCTGGTTCGAATGTAGGGAAGAAGAACGAAAGTGCTATGGCTGATTATGAAAGTGATAGCGATGTGGAAGCGGATTATAATTAAACAAGTTTCATGGTACCCAAGAGTGGAAGTGGCATTGGATGGAAGAGCTATATGAGAGTTGGAAATAAGTTTATGATTATGATCCATATGATGATGATGTATGTGATGATCATACAAAAGATCAACGGGCAACTGTGACGCTTTTGATATAAGTCTTCGTGGTCAAACTAGACGTTAGTTTATTTTGGTTCATTGCTGATTCAAATGTAGTCTAATGGTTATTATTGGTTGTCCTTCCGTTCGGAGGTAGTGTATCTTTGTTAAGTAAGTTTTACCGAGTATGTAACGAGCTGAGATGTGGGATTCACCCACATCCTATGTACTTAAACGTTTTTTGAGTATTACATTCACCGGGTGTAAAAACCTTTTACCCAAAAAAATAGATTAACCTTGTTGAATGTATTTAATGACCTCAAAACCTTCACAAAGTTTTTGAAAAAATAAGCCCACGAAGAATAGTTAAGTTTGTCCGCATCTAATTTAACGGGAACGTGAGAAGTGGCATTATAAACAGCAATTAATTTATCAGAGATAGTTAAAGTGGGTGTAGAGTGTGATGTTGGTCCTGTCATGGTGCAGGAGTGTTAAATGTAAGCTTTATCTTATAAGCTCAAGGGGTTAAAGTATTCTTTCTCCAAAGATGAAGGGCCAAAGATGTTCCCGTGTTTATTCTTCAAGGGAGTAAAGTGTTACTTTCAAAGTCAAGAGTATATAAGTTGAAGTCAAGTCATTTCTCCTCATAACTTCCAAAGATCTCTGTGTGTTTTCTGAGCCTGTATCTCTCATTGTTCTGTTGTGATTGTGAGTTTGAGGGAAACCCTTCAGTTGTTTTGTATCATCAGTTTTCTGTATTGTAAACATAACTTGCTATCTTAGCAATTGATTCTAATAATAAAAGAGTGAGCCAAGGGGAGGTTGGCTGGGTTCATTCTAAATCAGGTTTTGTGGTTGAAATTAGCTTTGGTTTATACGTTTTTACATGGTATCAAAGCCAGGTTGCTCTATACCAAAGCTTTAAAAGTTTTTTTTTTTTTAAATTAGGGTTTCCTTCAGATTTTGGGGGTTCTTGATCTATTGTTTAGATCTGGTTGTTTTGGGGGTAGTTCATGTGGTTTTGTGTTTAGATCGATCAGATCTGAAGAGTAATTTGATTTTCCAAAAATTAGGGTTTTCTAATTTTTGGGGGTTTTACGATTCTGGTGGTTCTTGATTCAATTGATCATTGATCTTGTGATCTTGTCGTTCAATTGAGTTCCGGAGTGTTGGTTTCTTGTTTTTTGTGTTGTTTTTTGTGATTGGGTGTTTAAGAATAGGAGTGTTGGTTTCTTGTTTTTTGTGTTTCAGGTTTGTGTTTCCACTGCATATTTAATTCTGTTAGATCTTGTTGATCTGGTTGGAAGCTTGCGTGGTTGTAACACCTCTCACGCTTTTCCTTTAGTTTTTTTTATTAGGTTTTTTTATTAGGATTGTTCAGAGGTTGGGTAGTTTAAGGGATTTGTTGATTGAAGTTGATTGTGGTTATTTGTGCTTGAGGAGGTACAAGGTGTTTGTGCTGATTGCTTTCTTTTTGTCTTATTTTTGTTTGTTTTCTGTTTATTGTGTTTTCTTGTCTTGACATCATGGTTGATGGTCAAGATGATAGGGGTAAGGGTCCTCAAGGAGGAAGTAGTGAGTTAAAATTGAATATATATGACCCTTTATATTTGCACCCTCAAGACATTGGTGCTCAGTTGATTACCTTTAAACTTGAAGGTACTGAGAACTATAAGGTCTGGTCAGATGTTGTGCAGTTGGCTTTACATACTAGAAATAAGCTTGGTTTTATTAATGGGAAGTGTGTTAGAGATCCCAATGATGTTCTATATCAGACACAGTGGGACAGCTATAATTCTGTTGTGTTATCTTGGATTCTTGGTTGTATTTCACAATATCTTTATAAATGTCAAGTGTTTTCTGTTAATGCTAAGTCTGTTTGGGATGAATTAAGTGAGACATATAATAAGGAAGATGGGTCTGTGATTTATAACCTGCATAATAAAATTCATACTCTAACTCAATCTCGTATGAGTCTTTCTGAATACTATCATGAGTTTAATGCATTGTGGAGGCAGTTTGACTCCCTTGTTGATCTGCCTACATGTGTTTGTGAAACTGCTCCCACTTTGAAAAAGCATTCAGATCTTTTGAGGCTGATGCAATTTCTTATGGGTCTTGATGATGGTCTCGGTTATGTGAGAAGTCTTATTCTCACTACTGATCCTTTACTTGATGTTAAATCTTCCTTTGCTACTCTGTCTAGAGATGAATCACACATGAATAGTAATGTGACTAATAAAACTGTTAAAAATGGGGTTGCAGCCTTTGCTGCTAAGCCTAATACTATCACTTCTCAAAACAATAACTAGACCTCTAATAGAAACAATAATAATAGAAGGTTTGGCAGGGTATCTAACATTGTCTGTAAGCATTGTAATATGAATGGCTACACTATTGATAGATGTTTTGAATTGGTTGGATATCCTCCTGGTTTTGTTAAAAAAAGAAATATGTCTCAAAATAGTGCTAATAATGTGACTGAAGCTAGTAAGATTACCTCTCATACTCTTACTAGTGATCAGTATCAGAGATTAATGTCTTTACTTAGTAGTACAGGTGATGCTAGCAAGGCTCATGCTAGTGTTGTAGGTACTGTCATGACCTCTAATTGTGTTATCTGTTTCTTCTCTTGTAGATTTTTTAATTTCAACTCTAATATAAGTACATATAGTACTTATGTTATGTGGATTATTGATTCAGGAGCTAGCCAACATATAACTTTTTCTACAACATTTCTTTTTAATATAATTGATGTTTCTCACTTAAAGTTAACTGTAGCACATCCCAATTGGACAATTGCTTTAGTCAAACAAATTGGCAGTTTTAAATGTGGTAATAATTTGATTCTTAAAGATGTATTGGTTGTTCCTGGTTATCATGTCAGTCTGTTATCTGTTCATAAGTTGTCTAAAGATAATAATGTGATTGTTAGCTTTAATAACTCTATGTGTAAAATTCAGGATTTAACTCAAAAGTTCCTGATGGGGACTGGTAGTGAGAAAGGAGGTCTTTACTTTCTTGATGAAGGTAAGCGGGTTAATAATAGTAACATTAAGATTTGTGTTTTGGCAAATTGTATTTGGCACAACAGACTTGGACTCCCTTCTGATCAAGTCTTAACTGTGTTAAAAAATAGAATAAAAGATATTAAAACTACCAGTTCTAGTCCTTGTGAAATATGTCATAAAGCTAAACAAATTAGAGAATCTTTTCCTTTGAGTGATCATAAAACTAAGTCTCTAGGTGATATTGTTCATCTAGATGTTTGGGGTCCTTACAGAGTGACTAGTAGGGATGGTTTTAAATACTTTCTGACTGTGGTTGATGATTACACCAGGGTTGTTTGGGTGTTTCTTATGAAAAATTAAGGTGGAGTATATGATAATGTTGTAAACTTTGTTAATCTTATTAAAAATCAATTTGAAAAAACTATCAAAGTTTTCAGAAGTGATAATGGTACAAAAAACTTGAGAGTTTTTTCCTTGGTAATGGGATACTTCACCAAACTTCTTGTCCTTATACACCCCAACAGAATGGTGTAGTTGAAAGAAAACATAAGCATTTGTTGAACACTGCTAGAGCCCTCATGTTTCAGGGGGGTTACCTTTGAACATGTGGTCTGAGTCTATTATAACTTCTACCTATTTGATTAACAGGTTACCTACTGCTGTGTTGTCTGGTAAAAGTCCTTATGAAATGATTTATAAAATTGAGCCTAATTTGTCAAATTTAAGGTGCTTTGGTTGCTTATGTTTTACAATTGTGTTGAATGAGTCTGATAAATTAAGTTCTAGATCTGACAAATGTGTGTTTGCTGGACATGCTTTTGATAAGAAAGGGTATAAATTGTTTAATCTTGAACAAAAGAAGTTTATTTTTTCTAGGGATGTGAAATTCTATGAAACTGTGTTTCCTTTTAAAAATAATTCTTTTGCTAAAGAGTTTGTGTTTGAAGAACATAATTTGAATAATCTGAATTTTTATGATCAACATAATGAGAGCAGCCAAAGTAGTCTTGAATCTGATGAGCCCTATGATGATAATAAAAATAGTGCAGACAGTAGTAACAAGTCTGTCTCACATAATAGTGCTCATTGTGTCAGCACTGTAGATGAAGCTACTTTAGATAATACTCCAATATCTGATACACCAGAAGCTGCTAAACCAACAGGAACTGTTGATACAGAGTATGAGGATATCTTAGGTAGTATATCTAGTAGGAAGGACACTAAGTCTAAGTATGCAACAGAAACTCTTGTTTCTGATGGTATACATAGTGTTATTGACCTTGATGAAAATTATGAATCTGAGGGTGAGGATCTAAATTTGTTTGGGCAAATGTTTGAGTCTCCTGAACCAGCAGTAGGTCAAACTGTTAGAAGAACTAGTAGGATGACTGTTTTACCATCTAAGTATAAAGACTATGTGCTTTATAAAAAATATAAGTACAATATAGATAAAGTTGTCAATTATTCTAATCTTAGTATTGATAATTTTGTATTTATATCTTGTCTGAATAAAATACATAAACCTACTACTTATGAAGAAGCAGTTAAGGATAGTAGATGGGTAGAAGCTATGAATAAAGAAATTGAAGCTTTAAACAGAAATGGTACTTGGGAAGTTGTTGAGTTACCTGTTGGCAGGAAAGCCATAGGGTATAAGTGGATTTTTAAAGTAAAATACAAATCTAATGGTGAGGTTGAAAGATTTAAAGCTAGGCTAGTTGCTTAAGGGTATAATCAAAGAGAGGGGATAGATTATGATGAAACTTTTTCATCTGTTGTGAAACTTGACATTAATAATGCTTTCTTATATGGTGATTTAGAAGATGATGTATATATGTCTTTGCCAGAAGGGTTTTTTGACAAGGATGATAAAAGAGTTTGCAAGTTAGTCAAGTCTTTATATGGGTTAAAACAAGCTCCTAGGAAATGGAATGAAAAGCTTACATCTGTTCTTAAAGAGAATGAATTTGTTCAAAGTGCTAATGATTTTTCTATGTTTGTTAAGCATAAGAAAGATGTTATGTTAGTTCTACTGGTATATGTGTATGATATAATCATTACTGGGAATAATGTTGATGAAATTGAAAAGTTCAAAAAGTTTTTAAGTTCTAAATTTTTAATAAAAGATTTAGGTAAACTTAAATATTTTTTGGGAATTGAAGTTTTGGATATTGAAAATGGGTTGTGCTTAATTCAAAGAAAATACTGTACTGAGCTTCTCACTGAATTTGGTATGTTGGGATGTAAACCTTGTAGTACTCCTATATAGGTTAATCCTGATAATAAGAAGTAAATTTCTAAGTTTGGTGATGATGAACCCTTATCTGGTATCACTCATTATCAAAAATTGGTAGGGAAATTGATATATTTGACTTTGACAAGGCCAGACATTTCATATGATGTGCATTGTTTAAGTTAAGTAATGCATAAGCCTATGAAATCTCATTTGAGACTTGCTTTCAGAGTCTTGAGGTATCTTAAAAATGAACCTGGTCTTGGGTTAACTTTTGGAAACAATTGTGATTTTGGTTTGAAAATTTTTGTTGACTCTGATTAGGCTAAATGTAAAGTAACAAGAAGGTCAGTTACTGGTTACTCAGTGTTTCTGGGTAATAACTTGGTTTCTTGGAAAAGTAAGAAACAAGCTGTAGTAGCTAGATCCTCTACTGAGGTTGAATTTAGAGCCATGTGTAATGTGTGTTGTGAAGTTATGTGGATTGCTAAAGTTTTAGCAGATTTGCATGTTGATGTTGAGTTGCCTATTGAGATGTGGTGTGATAATAGTTCAGCTATGCAAATAGCTGTTAATCCTGTGCTTCATGAAAGGAGTAAACATTTTGAAATTGATCTTTATTTCCTAAGGGAAAAAGTTGCTTCTGGTTTTTTGAAGCCAAAGAAAGTCAAGTCTGAAGATAACACTGCAGATATGTTTACCAAGGGGCTCGGTATTCCTGACCATAACAAGTTTTGCAAAAGTCTTGGTTTGCTGAATGTGTTTGCAGGTTCTAAGACTAGTGAAGAGGTGCAGACAAGCTAAAGCTTATGGGGGAGTGCAGGATGGCTAAAGCTTATGGGGGAGTGTTAAATATAAGCTCAATGGGATAAAGTATTCTTTCTCCAAAGATGAAGGGCCAAAAATGTTCCTGTGTTTATTCTACAAGGGAGTAAAGTGTTACTTTCAAAGTCAAGAGTATATAAGCTGAAGTCAAGTCGTTTCTCCTCATAACTTCCAAAGATCTCTGTGTGTTTTCTGAGCGTGTATCTCTCATTGTTCTGTTGTGATTGTGAGTTTGAGGGAAATCCTTCAGTTGTTTTGTATCATCAGTTTTCTGTATTGTAAACATAACTTGCTATTTTATCAATTGATTCTAATAATAAAATAGTGAGCCAAGGGGAAGTTGGTTGGGTTCATTCTAAATCAGGTTTAGTGGTTGAAATTAGCTTTGGTTTATACGTTTTTACAAGGAGAAAACGATAGGATCGAAAAGGGTAGAAAAATAAGTCGGTTAGGGTTGTTTAGGTAAGAGTCAAATGGTAATAATAAAATAAAATTAAAGGTTAGTAACCTTGCTGTAAATTGTATTGATTAATTAATAAAACTTGTCTAATACAATATAAGTTTAATTGATGGTTTTATTAAAATCTAAGAAAATGAGTCATTTAGCTAGAACTAACCGGATACTCTGAGATATATCTTATGCCTCTCAATAATTTATCTTTGCAAAATAATAAATCAAATTTATACTTTCTTAATAATTTTAGTAAGATTGATTTTGATTTGCGAGTTTATGACTTAATTATCGGTTATTTTAGTTATTTATCACCAGTTAAGGAATTTCATAATATATTTGCTACATAATCACGAGCTGGCAGACATTAAAGGAAACATCAGACATGGTGGCAAGTACAAGTAGAACATTGTCTGCCTTGTGCAACAAAATGTAGAAGTAACCTTGAAGTGATTGAATTGATCATGCCCACACCTGAATGATGTGATACCATGTTGGGTAGGTACATCCACCTGATTTATGTTTCCATATTGGCCGTAAAATCAATCGATAGAAGTGTTTAGGGGTGGCACTAACCCGCACTAACTCATTTTTCAGTTTAATGTTTGTAAGCGAAAATAATGCATGCACATCCTTTTTTCATCGACTAATTTCATAATTAAAACCTATAAACGCGATAACAAAGTCAACCTGGCTCTTTATGAAGCATGTCTAATAAACATCAGTTTCATAGCACGTCATTGTTGTATTTTATTTGCGAATATATTGTTATATCTATAAAGTGACAATATTGCTTCGAAGATCTTTTAGATATGGTTGTATACAAAATGGCAGACGTAAAACAACAACAACATATCCCACTGCTGACTTTTTGTGTTTGCATGGTGCTAGGCCCTTCGTGCATGTAATCACAATGCACGCAAGCCACACTAATTTAACTAAGTAGATTATCTTCAATATAAATATAAATTTGTATCCTCAACTTGCTATTATTTATATAAAGTTATAGAAATTAAATATACAGAAACCTGTGGGTAGTAAAGCATAATATGTGGGAAACCAGTAGTAATAGTAGTAATTAATTACTAGCATAGTAGCATACTAGCATGTATATACATCTGTTGAGGTAAAAAGTTGCAGTTACCCGAACAAGCTAACCCTTCGGCTAAATCTTTCGGCTAAGCTCTCCGGATTAGGTCCCTTCGGATCTGTGAACACAAAGAGAGCACGCGTTAGCCTCGTCCAGGGTTTTTACCCCTAGACCAAGCTCCGGCGTGAGAATGAGTATAGATATATGTCAGAGTAAAGTACTATGAAAATAGGTGAGAATGAATTGACCTCTAATGTTGTTGCTTGGTTCCTTTTATAGATGAGAAGCTTTTGTCCTCACCCGGAGGTCACGTGGGCGATAGTGACTCTTTTGGGCGGGAGTTGACTTTACTCTGTTTGGATTCCGTCTGGAAAGGGTCAGTGGTTCTGACCAAGATTCCTTTCCTTTTATGCGTGATGATGTCAGGTGTCCGTTATGCCGAGGGGTTATGTTTAACCCTCCGGTACATGATTGCATATATGCTTGGTCTGAATTGGCTAGTGTGCCTTATCCGGGAGATTGTATGTTGTGCCGGGCGGTTTTGGCTTATAGCCGAGGAGTTAGGTTCTTCGGCATTTTACTAATCTGCCGGGGAGTTTCAGACCAAATACGTCAACACCTTTCATTCAATACCTTTCATTTGAGCCGTTCGGCTTAGTTGCTTCGGCCAAGTGCCATTCGGTTGAATCCTTCGGCCAAATACCTTTCAGACCACATACGTCAACAAGACCACATACGTCAACAACATCCATGCATAAACGGTCATAAGACCTAATCTTTGACTACAACTTAGTCCAGTCAATTTTGATCACCTTCGATCTGATTCTGGCTCATTTCATCGAGATCTGTTTCATACCACGATGCCATTTTCTTGTTCTTAAATGAGTCTTCGTAAGCTTTTGAGATAAATGGATCTTGACCAGTGGCGGATCTAGAAATTTAAAGCAGGGTATGCACTACATATACAATATATTTTTTCTTTTAAAAAAAATTCGGTTCGGGTTGTTTTTACGGGTCGGTTTTTCGAATCTTTGTAGTCACTTTCTCGAGAAGTTTCATTAAACAGCTATTCGGCATTTTTTCTTTGACGACTCAATCTTGTTCGTTTTGGCTTCAAAAACTAAAAAATTACCAAATTAGAAATATAAAATTGTTTAAATGAATGTGTACACATAGTATAAGAAACATGAAACTATTTAGCACAAACTATAATCTCGGTAACATTATAAAACTTGAAAAAACAAATTTCCAAATATACCAATATCCAAAACATATGACAATATGAATATGAAACGTACTTAAGTACAGGAAAACATTAAACATTTTAATTTTAAATCATAAATGAATATATTAAAATTTAAACATAATCTAACACAAAATAAAAATAATTAAAAATATTGTTATGTGCAAATTGTAATGGGCTTTTTAGTGGTGATGGCCTATGGACAATGGATTAATTTAAAGTTGTCCAAACTTCACAATACAAGTGGATCATAAGAAATCATAAAACATATTGACTATTTGACCTACACATCTCAATATGTCACTGTCTTCTCTTTCAAATTGCCGCTGTAACATGTAACAGAGTGTTTCTTCATCTTCTTTCTTTCTTTTTCTTTCTTTTTGAACATTGGTTTATATTAAGGTATGCACTCCTAAATTTCATCTATTTTAGAGGGTGTGCACTAATAAATATTTAGTGTATTTTATTGTTACTTTTGAAAAATATCATATTTTTTTACACTAGCAGTAATTTACACAGGGTATGCACGTGCATACCTTGTTACTAAGCTAGATCCGCCCCTGATCTTGACAACCTTTTTTTAGAACGACGTTGTATTAGAACCTAGCAAGATGCTAATGAACTAATTACAAAGAAGATAAGAGGGCGTTAAGAAACTAGGGTTCAAACACAACCACTAAACCCAATTACAAAAGGCCTTACTATGTCTAGTGGAGATAAACAAAAGAAATGATCTTTATGTCATTAAAAACGATACTGGAAAAACGAACTTAAAAAGAAGATGAGAGGGCGTTAATTAAGAGGGTTTGAGAACCACTCAATCAAATTACAAAAGGCCTTACTATATATGCTAGAAAAAAGAAATTGACCTTTTCGACTTACCGAAATCAAATGGAAATCGCCTTGGGGTTTGTCCGTTTAGGATATATCTATGTTACTCATCGGAATAGGTGTCCTAAAGGCCAAGGACACCTGTTTATGTATATTTAGCAAGTTCATATCGTTTTTTGAGAGAATGTTAATTTGTAGTTAGCAAGTTCATATTTTTCTTTTGAAAGATAAAAAAAATGTATTTTATGCATATTAGTTATTAAGCTTCTATGTTATAGAACAAGGTGAAACTGTGCCGCGCTTCACGGTCTCAATTTTTTCCGAAACACAAAAAGTATAATATTAATTCAATAATCTGATAGTTACGTGTATAGATGAACATTTTAGTTTATCAGTTCATTTTGTGCTTTTGGATACTATTTAAATACATATAACTTGATGTGTACTCATATTTATCATTTCGTATATAATTTACTCTGAGTTTAGTTCAATAAGATTTCACACTAAGGGATTGAAAGAAATATAGAAACTTATGTGGTTAAATTCGTTCAAATATAATATGATTAAAAGTATTATACTTTCAAACATAAATGTTACATGATATAACTAAATAGTGTTTAATAAATTTTTAAAAGATACATCAAAAGGTGATAATATCTACTTGTATAATGCTAAGGTGGTGTTTGTTTTTTAAGAGGTTCTGAATCTGAATCTGAACCGCACATCTGAATCTGAATCTGAATTTAAGGCGTAAATGTCTGAATCTGACCGCATCTGAACGGGAAAAAAAACTCATGTTTGATGTAACAATTCGCATTTTCGGGTCACTATTCATTTTCACTATTCACTATTACTATTCACTTTTCACTATTCATCCCCTAAAATTTTTATTTCACATTCTCGTAGGATAAATTTTTTTAGTAATGACCTGAGAGTTCGACAATCGTTAGATCATTTTCGCAAAAGTTATTAAGAAAACATCGTTTTAAAGTTTCGTTTTGGACGGTCCACCGTTTAAACATCCCGCGCATAAAGAAAACCGTCTCTGACAATTTTTCCCGCATCAGATAAATTTTTAGATCACTCATGATTAATTTGAGAATTTTTAAGATTTATTATTTTTATGTTAACAAATAAGCCCAGCGCAGAACAAAACTAAACTTACGTTTTAAACAATTCTACTTACATCCAGACTTAACGATTCCTGCACTGTATTTCCTAAGATGAATAGAAACTTTTGTATTTTTGGAAAAGTCAAACATATTTCCCTCCTCCTTTGACCATAAAGAAATTAACCTTGTACGTTATACCTTTTTCTAAAATCGCGTAATTTTTAAACTTCACGAATAACTGTTAAGTTATCCGGCTTACGAAGAAAACCAAAGTTTGACATCTCATATCACTTTCAGACTAATTTTAGTCTACTCTAAATAAATTCACGGTCGTTTCCCTGAAATTTCGTTCTTTTCTGATAAACTGCGAATTACGCGTTTTTTACACGTATTTCCAGTTTTAAGCAGCGTTTTTGCACCCAATAATACTTATCACCCATTTTATATTTTTAGATGAAGTATAATGATGAGTTTCATCATTCCTATAAGTTTTATATTTTTATGACACCCGGTTTTATGTTTCATGAATTAAATACTTACCTTTAACGATTTTCGGAACCGAACAACACTCCGTAAAAACAAGATAATATCAAGAAAATTCCAATCTTATCACCACAACCTCATATGAAACGTGTAAGACACATGTAGGGATGATATTTGATCATTCCTTAGATCATTACAAGTATACAACTTAACCATGGTTAGTTTTTAACCCGATATGTAGTTAACTCCAAATCCTAGCCTATAAATACTAACTTAAAAACATAGAAAAAAATGCACCACCCCTTCTTATCATCTAAAGTCCTAAACCTAAGTCATTTCTTATAAATCTTGTAAGAACATTCATGTGTTCTTAAAGAAAAACTAGCGTTTGATCTTCGTTGTAGGAAGTTTTCAAGGAAAAGTCGTTATAATCTTCAAATATCTTCAAGTCTCCAAAAAGACGTTGTTATAATCTTTATTTCTTCTTCGGGTTCTCAAGAAGGCGTTGTTATAATCTTCTAATAGTCGTGGGTTTTCGAAGATTGCAAATTCTACGTCGAAGCTCCGTTAATATTTTATTTTTCCATAATACTCAAGCATTCTATTTTAAGGTAAGTATATATAACTCAAACTTATTTAAATACTTATAAACTTTGTTAGTTTATTTATTGTATTTATAAACTCTTAATATATCATATAATCAAGTAATTAAAATACATGTTTTACGTATTGAGCACTACAACACTAGGGAACTTCATGTGAGGGGTTCATTTGGGTAAACGGATCGATGAGTTGCTGGATTTATGATTTAAAGTGTCCTAGCTCCTCGAACGTTTACTGCATGACCTCTGAATTATGATGGCCCGAACGGTAGTACGAGATATACAAACTAAAACCATTTCTATAAACAAACATACAAATACTACGTCATGATCAATATAATGGCATATATAGGCTCGTTCATGTTTTCTTAGGCATTATTCTGAACCTAAGAGTTGACATCATATTCTAGGTTATACGTAGAGACTTCCAGGCTTATCCATCGACTCCGTTATACGTTGTGATATCATTTTTAAGGTGAGTTTCATAGCCCCTACTTTTATACGTTTTGAATTACTTTTGGGGGAGATACATGCTCAAACTATTTTCATTTACTTTTATAAGTACTCTAAACTTTTACTGATTACCGTGAGTTTTATAGCCCCTACTTTTATACATTTTGAAATTACTTTTGGGGGAGATACATGCTCAACTATTTTCATTTACTTTCACAAGTACTTTAAACTTTTAAGGATTATCGTGAGTTTCATAGCCCCTGCTTTTATACGTTTTGAATTACTTTTGAGGGAGATACATGCTCAAACTATTTTCATTTACTTTTATAAGTACTCTAAACTTTTACTGATTACCGTGAGTTTCATAGCCCCTACTTTTATACATTTTGAAATTACTTTTGGGGGAGATACATGCTCAACTATTTTCATTTACTTTCACAAGTACTTTAAACTTTTAAGGATTATCGTGAGTTTCATAGCCCCTACTTTTATACGTTTTGAATTACTTTTGGGGGAGATCCATGCTCAAACTATTTTCATTTACTTTTATAAGTACTCTAAACTTTTACTGATTACCGTGAGTTTCATAGCCCCTACTTTTATACGTTTTGAATTACTTTTGGGGGAGATACATGCTCAAACTATTTTCATTTACTTTTATAAGTACTCTAAACTTTTATTGATTACCGTGAGTTTCATAGCCCCACTTTCTATTAATTGTTTACAAACTTTTGGGGGAGATACATGCTCAACTACTTGCTTTTACTTTTTCAAATACTCAAAACATTATACTTGATTGCATTATACATGATTGCATTATACTTGATTGTGTTATACATGATTATGTTAAACTTATTTGCGTTATTCTTGAGTGCATTATACTTAATTGCATTATTCAACTTAGTGGCTCCAAATTAAGTTGTTGGATGACCATTAATCTTTGGGAAGAGGCTCCCAGTACGTGCAATTCAGTGGCTCCAAATTAAGTTGTTGGATGACCATTAATTTAGTGGCTCCAAATTAAGTTGTTGGAAGGCTATTAAATTAGATACATATACAAGTGGCTCCAAATTAAGTTGTTGGAAGACCATTAATTTAGTGGCTCCAAATTAAGTTGTTGGAAGGCTATTAAATTAGATACATCCCAAATTAAGTTGTTGGAAGACCCTTGTGGTGACATTTATATTTTTTAACTACTATGATACATGCATACATGATTGACGTGCTATATTTTAGCAGTGGGTTGTGAACACACAGGTTGCAAGTTTTGTATGGGCGGAACTTGGAACTGAGTGGATTTACAATGCCTTTGCTGTGTGAAGATTCTTTAAAAGCTTTTCAACTTATTCAAAACAAACTCTATGAACTCACCAACCTTTGTGTTGACACTTTTTAGCATGTTTATCTCAGGTCTTAAGGCGATAGCTAGAGTTTGAAGCATAGAGTCGCACGACATATTTTGAAGACTTTATGCATTCGTATTTACCATTCGAAACATTTTGTAAACATTTATGTATTATACTTTGGGACCTCATTGTTTGTAACTCTGATTTCATTAATCGAATGATAACTTTTCAAAACGTCTCATTTAGGGGTCGTTTTCTATAACTTGTACTGTGTATTATGAAGTAGCACCCCAATGACACAATCTTCCGCTGCGATATTTTGGGGGTGTTACATTTGAACCGCACATTTGCTTGCTCGTACTATTTTTTTTTGGTCTTTTTTTGTGTCAGCAAGAGGCAACAAGAGGCATTCAGACACCCCTCTCAAGTCTAGACCATTAAGATCTTACTGCCTCTGAACGCGTCTGAACGAGAGAAAAAAAACAAACGGTCTGAACGAACAAAATGTCTCACCGCGTCTGAACGGTTCAGATTAAGAGGCTGTTAAGAGCCTCTTAACGAAAAAAAAACACCACCTAAGTCGATGGGCCTTTTCAAAGATGTTTCTGTTGGGAATGATAGCATGAACATCTATCATCCTATTTATGCCGACGATGTGATTTTTTAGGTGAATGGTCAACCACGAATGCACAAAATATGATTTGTTTGCTTCGATGTTTTTACTTAATTTCTGGCCTGAAAATTAATGTTAACAAATGTAATATCTCAGGCGTTGGAGTTTCAGATGGAGAGGTTTCCAATATGGCCGATGCCATTGGTTGCGGAGCTGATAAATTCCCTTTGAAATACCTCGGGGTCCCTGTCGGATGTAACATGTCTAGATGCTCTAACTGGAATGACATTATACATAAGTTCTCTTCTAAACTTTCTCCTTGGAAAGCCCGTTTGTTACCTGTTGGAGGCCGGCTTTCCCTAATCAAGTCGGTTCTTGGTAATCCCCCTACATATTCTATGTCGATTTATATGATGCATGTCTCTATCCAAAAGAAGTTGGAATCTATGCGTAATAACTTCTTCATTAGTAGAGATTTAGAAGAGAAAAAGTTGACTTGGGTGAAACGGAAAAATTGCTTAGCAAACAAAGATTTGGGAGGTCTTTGCATATGAAGCGTTTATGGGCTGAATTTAGGGCTATTTTTCAAATGGATTTGGAGATTCTTATGTAAGTCTCTTGACTTATGGGTGCGAGTCATAAAGAACCTTCCTAGGGCGCATGCAGGCATCATGGAGGACTCTCTTTACAATTCTTGTTACAGTCCATGGAGTGGTACTTTGTCTTCTATTAAACATCTAAAGCTGAGCGGCATCGACTTACTTTCCTTGTCCATTAGAAAGATTGGAAACAGCGTTTCTTGTCGTTTTTGGGAAGACATTTGGTGTGGTAATCAGCCGTTTAAATTGCACTTCCCTCACATTTACCATATTAAGATGGTTAAGGATTCCTCCATTGCAGACCGTATAGCCATACCTAATTGGTTCTCTGCCTTTAGAAGGCCCCCCAGAGGAGGTGTGGAGATGTCGCAATTTAACGATCTCATTTCTTTAACTCAAGACGTCGCTCTATCAGATTCCAACGATTCTTGGTTGTGGTTGTTAGATGTCTACAACGGGTATTCGGTTGCTTCCGCCGGTACCTTGTTTGAATCTAATATCCTAGATGTTGCTTTTGCTGCCAATCGTTGGAATCTTCTCATTCCTAATAAAGTCAATGTGTTCATTTGGAGGTTGATGCTTAACAAACTTCCTACTATAGTTAACTTGGATAAAAGAGATATCGATGTAGGTTCGCTCTTATGCCCTATATGCATGGATGATGTTGAAACTATTAATCATATCTTCTTCTCTTGCACCATGACTAAGGATTTATGGTCGTTGTTCGCCAAATGGTGGGAGATTGATATTTCGATTTGCGCTAACATTTATGGTCGTTGTTCGTCAAATGGTGGGAGATTGATATTCCGGTTTGCGCTAACATTTCAGAGTGGTTTGAGTGGCTTGACGACTTGACTATTTCAAATAAGGTTAGATCGTTTATTGATGGTATTGGGGATACTCTGCTGTGGCATATTTGGAAATTCAGGAACGAGTTGATTTTCTCTAATTCTTCTCTCATGATGGCGATGATTGAGGACTCTATTGTTACGCATTTGGTCTTGTGGATTTCATCTAAAATCCAAAGTGTAATTTTGGTTTCTAGCTTTTGTTAATTTTTAATAAAATCCACCGTTAAAAAAAGATGCGGATTAAAAAAAAATTATTAGTTATTGTTAAAGTATGTTAATCAAACATAAAAAAAAAAAATGGATGAACATAGATCAACATGAAAATTTTTAGTCACCCTACAAAATCTTATTAAAATCTCATTGTATTACATTTTTGATTGTTGAATACTTGAATCTCTTACATAAAAAGAATAGCTCTTTTTCCTCTTTCGTGGATGATGACCAAAATTAATTAATGATTTTAATAGAATAATATTTATGAACAATATTATTTGTTCCATGTTTGTATATATTATTAATTGGGTCAAATATCTACTCACTAAAACTTGCATATTTGTTAATATACTCAAAAAATGGTTAAAATGCATTGTACATTGTGCAATAAAAATTTGTATTATGAGAAAATATGCAAGCTTTTAAGTTTTAGTAGGTATATATGTAATCCCTTTACTAATTACTTTAGTTTAAGTGCAATTTTCAATATTAATAAGAATTAGGATCAAATGAGAAGAAAAATTAAAATAGAAAAAGTAAGTAGAAATCACAATTACAAATTTTAGATGCATTTATAAAAATGGATACATCTCTTTTTATTTTATCTTTTATTTAAAATATGTGGCTAGAAATCCTTTTTATTCTTCTCATTTTGATTTTTTTCACGCCAAATTCATTTTGCTATTAATAAACTCAAATTTTCTTTATAAATATTAGTTTTAAATAGATTATATGATTGAAATATACATAATATCACATAAATAAAATGGTAATATAAAGTATAAACCAAGCAATTCCACACAACAACCCGTAAAATCTTTATCATGCTCTTAATGCAAATGTGCCAAACCAAAGTAGATGCTCAACGTGGTATTTCATCTGTGGCTGCAACTTATGGGCTGGATCCCACTCTCACATAAAATTATCACCTGTATAAATTTGATTAGATAACCGGTTATTACAATATTTTTTATTTCTAGATAAAGTTTTTTTTTTTTTCTTTTTCCAGAGGTAATCATGATTTTTGACTTTTTGTTCAGCTAATTCACGGTGTTTGAACCTACTGTTACACAGACTTAAACCATGTAAAGCCTTATATTTTCAGAAAATTAACATGATCACTTAAAGATTGTTTGCACGTAACATAAATTGAACTTGAAACCTCCCGGTAAATAAATAAATGTTTCTGTAGACAGTAGGCAACTATACTGAGAGCTCACTTGTTAATATTGACTGATCATTCACTTCATCATAAAAAACACAAATATGTTGAAAACTAACGATAGAGAAAAGTAAAGTTGTCACGATGTCAATATTTGGTAGGATTTACAATCACTTGATGACAACACTTTCCACAAAAGATAGGCTTGTTTTGTTGTGTTGTGACATAATTTTGAAAAAACCAAGTATAAATCTCAATGGGTATGAGTGTTGATATAAAGTGGAATGATAATAGAGGGTATGAATTGAAGAAAACACCTACACACATAGTATATGAGAAAACCTTCATATTTGAAGATCCTCATTCCACTGTGATGGTCTCATAACCAACCAAACAATATTAGTGACTTTCAAAGTTATAGATCCATACCATACACCCCAACCAAACGGGCCATAATTAATCAGATCTAATTAGGTGCGTCGAAAACTGTGTAAATATATATTTTACTAGATGGAAATTGACGTGTTCATATGTAGATTGGTAGCTAGATATAAATTATTTGTGGTATGTCGTATAGAAGTGCCGAAATGCAAAGTGAAAAAATAAAAAGTATAAAAAGGAAATAATTTGTGACATGTGTCTTTCTTTTCTTTTTCAACTAATAACATTTTGGTAATTATAATACTCACCTATTTTTATTTTCACTTCTTTCCCGTTTTCTTTCACTTCTTCGTTTCATTCTTTCTCCTTTTTTTATTCTCTCTTTAAAGTTGATATATAACCAATTTTTTCAGAATGAGATTCATTCAATTTTATTCATTCATTTACTTTCGCATTTTTATCATTCTCTCATTTGTTCATATTTTGCAAAATTAAAGTTTTTTGCTCGCTAATTGAGATTTTTTCAAATTTATTTGTCAAATTGATTACTTGTTCTTCAAATTGTGTTTGTTGTTCAAATTAGTTATGAATTTAGGGTTTTTAAATGTCCAATCGGATTAATCGGATACAAATTTAAGGTTTTCAACCGTCAAATCAGGATTTAATCGTCAAATTTTGGTTTCAATTTAAGATTTTGATAATTTTTAGAAATATTTTATCAATAATTAATTGTGATTGTTCTTATTCATGATGATTATTGATAAACATATTAACATTAATTTGCTGATTATTTTTGGTTTGATGTTAATTTGATAAACATTTAGCAGATGTTCATCAGATAATCTTTTTTTTTTTTTTTTTTTTTTTTTTTTTTTTTTTTTTTTTTTTTTTTTTAACATTTTAACAATCTAATGTCTATGAATGATTTTTATATATATTCTGTTATTATGTAGCTGATGTTTATCAATTAATACTTTTTTATTATATGCTTTCTAGTTGATGAACATTTTAACATTCTGATGTCTAAAGATTTTTATTTGTTTTTTGACATTATTAAAGTTAATGTTCATCAATTAATGTTTCTTCGGACCTATACTATTGATACTATTGTCTTGTTTTTAGGTAGTGCATGACCAGGAGTTCGAAACAGGAGCTCGTTGAACCTTATAGTGAACCCGAACAAACCTTTCATTCATTAAGAAAGCTTTTTTAAGACCACAAGCTTTGATTGCTCGAATTCATTAGAATTCGATTACTTTTATAACCAGGAAGCTAAGTTTGAAAAAGAAATCACAGAAACAATGATGCACCCAACTATGTAGGAGTACATGACTATGACCCGAGATGACTATGGTTCGGCTGTTGCTAGGCCAAGGCCAAATTCGAGTTGAAGAGTCAGTTTCTCAAGGAGTTACGAGAAAACACTTTCAGTGGATCGGATAATGAAGATGCTAATGAGCAAGCGAGAGGATTCTCGAGATAGCTGACTTATTCACAACTCCTGATGTGAATGTTCACCAACTAATGCTTTGTGTTTTTCTATCTCTTATAGGAGCTGCAAACAGGTGGCTAAAGAATGAACCAATTGGTTCAATTACTAAATGGGGAGACCTTAAGCAGAACTTTTTGAGGAAGTATCGCCCACCTGCTCGTATTGCTAAGAAGATGGAGGCGATCGGTAACTTCAAGTAAGAGCCCGATGAAACTCTTTATTAGGCTTGAGAACGTTTCAAAGACCTTTTATTTAAATGTCCTCAACTTTATTTGACTTGTATGCAGGAGGTATTTTTTTTATAAAGGTCTGGATGTGCCTACTCGATAGGTCATGGATTCCAAAGGTGTTGTACCCCAAACGAGTGTAGTTAATGCTAGGAAGCCATACAAGAAATGGTTGATCATTCTCAAAAGTGGCATGATGGAACCTCTACTAGGATTCAAAGCAGTGACACTTCTGATGGGTATGCTGCTATTCAAGCTCAACTGAACAATCTTAGTAGAGAACTCAAGAAAGTGAATGAAAAAGTGTATGTGGCTCAAGTTGGGTGTAAACAAGCCCATCAAGAGAAGAAGGGAAGACGCTTGAAGAACCCTATTACGCTCAATATAGAGTGCCATTTCAGCCATCAGGAAGGTATAAAGCAGCTACTTCAGGATTTTACCAAAGGGACAATGGAAATCCGTCATATCAAGAAAAGAGGCAGACTTTGGAAGAATCTATGAATAAATTCATGGCTGAAGCTGCAAAAATACATGAAGAAAATTTTGATTTGATCAAAGAAATTAGATCTTCAACAGATGCTTCCACCAGAAATCAAAGAGCTTCGATCAAAGCATTGGAAATCCAAATTGGGAAAATGAGCAAGGTACTTCAAGAAAGGAGATCTGGTAATTTACTAGGCTCAACTAAGACTAACCCAAGAGATAATGTCAAGCCAATCACTATTACTGAAGCAGCTTTGCCTAATGTCCTTTTTTCAGGGCGTTTATTGGAAAGTGGAGATGGTGTGAAGCCAAAATTCTTCTTTAACTCTTTCATTTGTTTATGAAGACTGCTCAAGGAGAAGTCAAGAATAGAATAGGAGATTAAAGCTACCATGAAAGGAGAATGCTCTACTATTGCTCAAGACGCTTTGCCTCATAAAGACAAAGACCTAGGGAGTTTTATCTTACCTTTTAGCATTAATGATATGTGTTTCAATAAAGTCATAGCTGACTTATGAGCTAGTGTTAGTGTCATGCCTTATTCAACATTTACTAATCTAGGTCTAGGAAAATTAGCTCCTACTAAATTAATCATTGAATTGACTTATAAGACTGTGAAACGTCCCGAGGGTATTGCTGAAAATGTTTTAGTTAAAATTAAACAGGTTTTCTTTCCCGTAGAGTTTGTTGTTTTAGATATGCCTGAGAATATCAAAATCCCATTGATCCTTGAAAGACCATTTTTGTCTACTGCTCGTGCTAAGATTGATGTGTTTAAAAAGAAATTATCTTTAAGAGTAGGGGATGACAAATTAGTTTTTAAGAGTGAAGATCCTGTTAAAAGCATAATTAAGAGTATTTAAGTGCTAGGTTGAGGGAACGTATATAACATGACTTAGAAGATAGGATAATAGGCGAAACATTGATTCAAAATAGATCACAAGACCCGAATTATGGAGACTACATAGAATTAAATGTTCTAAATGAATCATTAGAGTTTAATGATCAAGTGATAAAGGATGTAGAAGCCGAGATTGAGGAAGGAGAAATTATGGACATACCAGAAGTTAACATGATTAATACTAGGAATTATGATGAAACTGAGGGATATCCTATTTTTGTGATTATGGTAGCAAAATCCACATTGATTGTGCTTACAATTTACAATTCTCGAGCATGATAAGTTACAAATATGTCAATGTAAACTTTTTCCCTATTTTTCAATTAATGTTATGTCTAAAGATTTTTATAACTCTATTATGAAAGGGAAGCTTGAATATAAAGGAAAGAATGTAGTAGAAGCTTTTATTAATGTGCCTATTTTTGTTGGGAATTTTTCTATTGTTACAGATTTTGCTATAGTTGAAAATATGAATGCTTATCGTGGTAAGGATATGGGAGATGTTATCGTTGGAATGCCATTCTGTAGGTTTGCCAATGTTGAAGCAAAAAGGTTCGAATGAATGATCACCCTACATAATGGCAATGATAGTGTTACTTTTTAGATTGCTCATTCGCACCCAAGATTTAAGTATCTTTCTAATGAGAAGTGTAAAAATATTTGGCCATTGCTCTAGGTAAACACTAGTGTCATATTGAACGGTGTTAAGTACCCATATCAAAAGTTGAAAAGTTTCTACAAAGGAGTAGTGAATTTGGGACCTGGATACGTTCGAGACAAAATATTGAAGAAGACCTCACACGTGAGCATGCGAGTTTTCATGGAATGCATTAGAAGCTAAAGATAGGTCTAACTTAAAGAATATGGAATAAAGAGAAGTGCTTCCCAGGAGAAAACCCGTAATGTTATTTTTAATTTTTTTGTCGAGTCTGTCAGACCTGGACATCTATACGGTGTATCCATAATCATGGATTGACGTATCAACTGTACTAATCATGGATATGGTGTATCCATAATCTAAATATTTTTATAACAATATTATGAAAGGGAAGCTTGAATTTAAAGGAAAGAATGTAGTAGGAGCTTTTATTAATGTGCCTATTTTTGTTGGAAAATTTTCTATTGTTACAGATTTTGCTATAGTTGAAAATATGAATGCTTATCGTGACAAGGATATGGAAGATGTTATCGTTGGAATGCCATTCTGTAGGGTTGCCAATGTTGAAGCAAAAAGGTTCGAAGGAATGATCACCCTACATAATGGCAATGATAGTGTTACTTTTTAGATTGCTCATTCGCACCCAAGATTTAAGTATCTCTCTAATGAGAAGTGTAAAAATATTTGGCCATTGCTCCAGGTAAACACTAGTGACATATTGAACGGTGTTAAGTACCCATATCAAAAGTTGAAAAGTTTCTACAAAAGAGTAGTGAATTTGGGACTTGAATACGTTCGGGACAAAATATTGAAGAAGACCTCACACGTGAACATGCGAGTTTTCATGGAATGGATTAGAAGCTAAAGATGAGTCTAACTTAAAGAATATGGAATAGAGAGAAGTGCTTCCCAGGAGACAACCCGAAATGTTATTTTTTGATTTTTTTTTTGTCGAGTCTGTCAGACCTGGACATCTATACGGTGTATCCATAATCATGGATATGGCGTATCAACTGTACTAATCATGGATACAATATATCCATAATATAAAGATTTTTATAACTTTATTATGAAAGAGAAGCTTGAATATAAAGGAAAGAATGTAGTAGGAGCTTTTATTAATGTGCCTATTTTTGTTAGGAATTTTTCTATTGTTACAGATTTTGCTATAGTTGAAAATATGAATGCTTATCGTGACAAGATATGGGAGATGTTATCGTTGGAATGCCATTCTGTAGGGTTGCCAATGTTGAAGCAAAAAGGTTCGAAGGAATGATCACCCTACATAATGGCAATGATAGTGTTACTTTTTAGATTGCTCGTTCGCACCCAAGATTTAAGTATCTCTCTAATGAGAAGTGTAAAAATATTTGGCCATTGCTCTAGGTAAACACTAGTGACATATTGAACGGTGTTAAGTACCGAAATCAAAAGTTGAAAAGTTTCTATAAAGGAGTAGTGAATTTGGGACCTGAATACGTTCGAGACAAAATATTGAAGAAGACCTCACATGTGAGCATGCGAGTTTTCATGGAATGGATTAGAAGCTAAAGATGAGTCTAACTTAAAGAATATGGAATAAAGAGAAGTGCTTCCCAGGAGACAACCCGGAATGTTATTTTTTGATTTTTTTTTGTCGTGTCTGTCAGACCTGGACATCTATACGGTGTATCCATAATCATGGATTTGGCGTATCAACTGTACTAGTCATATCTATATTTTATTTTATAGTATTTTATTTCTGCACTTGTGAACTTTTTGTCAGTTACTTTAATACGACGTATCCAAGTTTTTGGATACGGCGCGTTTAACTTCTGACCCGTACTTTGTTTTTTTATTCCATGCTCGATACGGCGTATCCCATACCATGGATACGGCATATCGATTGACCTGATGATTTCCCGTTGTTATTTTTAACTATCGATTATCGTAGACACTAGCTGTGATTTTCTCGAATATTAACATGGGTGGAGTACTAGGATTACGAAGGAAGTGGTGGTTCACATATATGCTTTATTTTCAGTGTGTCGTAGTCATGGGGGGATTCAGACGCCCTTACACACAAGAAAATAAAAAGTTGCTTACAAACGCATCGTGGAAGATCATACCGAATAAATCTCAGGGAAGTTCTCGTTCTAATTCTTTACATTTCCTGTATTTAATTTTCAATTTACACAAAGAGGACGTTGTTTATCTTAAGTGGGGGTGTGGAGAATCAGAACATTATTTGTCCTTAATTTTTCAAAAATATACTTAATATATGCTTAAATTAAAAAAAAAAAAAATAGCATGTTTTTGTGAAATTAAAAGTTTCATAACTCGCACACATAACCCTTATTTTCATATTGTGAGATATAAGCTTATTCCGTTTCCATTATTTATACCCAAATTCCACAAAAATATGAGTGTGCTAGTGACTTGCAATAAACTTTAGAACTTCGCTTGGTATACTATTCGAGACCACCATAATGTGTATTATTGATATAACTGTAGTGACTTGTCTAACTAGGTAAATTTTTAGGATTACACCCAAATGGCCTATGTCATTTACATATTTTGTGATAATAACTAACTACACTGGTTAGTTAACCCCCTTATAAAACTCTTTTGTTTTTCTCATTTTTATAGTAAGACACCCCTAGAAAAACCCTCGGAGCCATTCCTTTCATTTCTTACACCAATGTTAATTTGTATCGTACACCTATATACCTTAGCCTACCTTATAGGTTAAAGTCCATGGTTGGTTACTTTTTCTTATCTTTGGTTAGGCCAGGAATTGCACATCGCAATGGGAATGTGAAATTAGTTATTTTTTATTTTTGTATGTTTACTACTATCACTATTATATTTATATCTGAAGTTTTGAAGTATATGGAAAATATCCAGATGAATTATAATGGTGAAGTGGTGAAATTTTACACCATTAGTTGTTTCTTTCTTAAAAAAGTGAGATTGTGAGATAATCGGGTTGTCTAAACTTAACCGATTCTATATTTTGAGCTAATCGATTATTTGTTGGTACGTATTAGAAACCAACGATATAAAGTTTTATTGTATTTTATTAGAAGTTGGTCTCAATAAACCAACTTCATAGTTTTGTATTAGTGGTCGATATCGCCACTATTTGTTTTATTATATTTATGGATTGCAAGGGAGTTGGCCGTTAAGGGAATGCCAACTAAGGATTATTTTATGAGACGATGTTTAAGACATCATTGAGGTATAATTCGTGTCTACCTACTAAAATGTGAGTTTCTGTGTTAAAGCGTGAGTTAGTCTATGATTTGTGTATTTTTCATGGGAAGGTCGGGAAGTAATTAACCGCATGTTTATTATTTGGACTTAATCTATCTGTCTGTTATTTTAGTTTACACTAACTATATGTATTTCACATACCTTATCCTTACCCTTACCAAATAGCTTTATTCGTTGTTAGCTTTCGAGCATCCGGATATAGTAATAGCTTTGTGAAATTATCTAATGCATTAATATTTTAGTGACCATCCGGTTTTTGAGTAATCAAAATATTCGCCAGCGATCTAGGGTGTATATTTTGGTGACCATCCGTTATGAAAATAACGCGCCAGCTATCCAAGATATGCTATTCTAGTGACCATCCCTTGTTTGATTAAATCAAGAATACGCGGCAGAAATATAATATGTTTTTGTATGAGATGTTTGAACATAAGCATGGTACAACCATTAGCCTTATCACGATTAACCCAATTTACCCTTTTAGACTTGTTGCTCTTTAGATTTACTGGTGGAGATGTGTATCATTACCAATCTTATGATAGAATACTCGTCATAACTGAGGAAGTGAGTGAACTACTTACCACATAGATTAGTTGAGTGATTTGGGTGATTTCATTTTCTATTTCGTGAGGTGTTTGGTTGTGCACTTGAGATTAAACGAATAAATGATTAACTAGAAAAATCATAGAGGAATGTTTATGATACATTTTCATAAGTTTTATCTAGAGTTTACTTGAGAACAAGTAATGTTCAAGTGGAGAGATATTTGATGACATCAAATAAGGTCATAATAATAACATCATTTATCCTATGTATATTTATTGTTTAATATTATTTTATAGAAGATTTGATACTTAATCGCTTAAATGTTTCTATCTCATATATTTACAAGTAATTAGTGAACGTTAGCAATAATGGACGTGGTTTGAATCAAATTGATCAAGTTCGATAAGTATTCAAGGCTTGAACTAAGAATTGATCAAAAAATGACTACGGAGTTTTTGTACGATATTATTGATGCATAATTGAAGTGACGTTTCACGGGTGTACTTCTTTATCATTGAGACGTTGGTTGGTTGATTAAATGTCTCAAGATAACTTGTCTGGGCATTTTTCATAAGCGAGTATGAATTGACAATCTGGTTATAACTGATGTAAGGAGTTACATTGTAGTGCTCACAGTGTATAACTATCACTTTAAGGAGTTAGGTTGTAGTACTCAATGTCACACGGGGTTGTGGATTGTTCAAGAATATAGAACAAGCAGTAAGTCACAAAGTTGGGATGTTTACTTCCTTTTCAAGTTGGTCGTATCGGTTTGTCTCCATATGTGGTCATTACTATTAGCCGGTGAATCAAAAGGAGGTTCGATTTCAGGTTGGTTAGAGAGACGTATTGAGAGTATATTTTTGCGACATGTTCTCATGAAATTAAGCTCAAACTAAGGCTTTAATATTGCATCAATAAAAAAGGTAATACGGCATGTACGCAACATTATGATGATTCCGATAGCTCGCAACCATCAGGAGGGAGAAGTTGGTGTTTCATCTTTCGTGATTGGATTGACGTTGTTTTGTTCACAAGCAAATCGAAAACCCTTAGAATTAAGAGTAGTCGACCGGTTATGAGCACAAGAGGGAGAGAAAAGAGAAGTTAGGGTTCTTTGGTGATCCAAAATTAATTAGAATGAACACAAAGCCTTTGTATTTATACTAATGTAAACTTGGTAACCAAGTTAGGGTGGAATTGGGTTTCTTAAACCCATTCGACCGGCCATATGGTTTGGAAGGGGATTCAAAACCTTCTTGACCTTTATTTTCATCTCTAGTCCCTTATGTTAACATTTAACGACAGTTAGTCAATTACCGTTAAGTACTAACACTCGTTAAGTATTTATTGTTGATTAATAATTAAACATAACATTTTATATTATTATTTGAACATCGACTCTCATACGTAAAGTGTGCAATCCGAAAGTCTCGTGTTTGAATTCGGTCATACATATATTAATTTATATCCATAAACCTTTCAGCTTCCACTTGGATATTTCTTAATATAGTAATGACATTGGTTAATTCTACCTTAACACGTTAATGCCCCTAGATTGAACCGAGTGTGGTTTTCTGGAAAACCCATTTAATGATTCATCATTATACTTGTCATTTTGCTACTAATACTACACTAACTATGGATATGGATCAAGTCATTCCATAGTTCATTACTTAAGCCATATTCTACTTGTATCGGCAAATATCACTTCTTGGAATTTTGCATATTGTATCTTTTCAATATTTTATCAATGTAAGTACTTTGACTTAATCCAATTAACCACCTTGATCTATCTCTGTAGATCTTGGATCCCAAAATATATGCTGCTTCCCCTAAATCCTTCATAGAAAAACACTTTCCAAGATAAGACTTAACATCTTGTAAAGTTAGAATGTCTTTTCCCAAGATCAATATGTCATCAACATATATAATAAGGAAAGTAATATTACTCCCACTAGCTTTGTGATATACACATGTCTCATCAAGATTCTGAGTGAAACCAAATTTCTTGATCTCCTCATCAAATATTTTATTCCATTGCCTTGATGCTTGGTTCAAACCATAAATAGATCTTTGAAGTTTGCATACACAGTTTGGAAATTTTGGATTCACAAAACCCTCAGGCTGTGCCATATAGATATCTTCATCTAGGCGACCATTTAAGAAGGTGGTTTTGACATCCATCTACCAAATCTCATAGTCATAGTATGCTTCTATAGCTATAAGAATCCTAATAGCTCTAATGTCTGCTACACGAGAAAAAGTCTCCTCGTTGTCAACCCCAAAGGTTTGAGTAAACCATTTAGCTGCCAGACGAGCTTTATAGGTGTGTACATTGCCATCCATGTCAGTTTTTTTTCTTGAAGAGCCACTTACTTCCAATGACTTTAGCATTAGAAGGAAGTCTACTTCAATCCAGACTTCATTATCTCTCACGGATTGCATTTCCCCATTCATTGCGACTTGCCATTTGTCCTTTTCAGGATAAGCCATGACAGCCTTATAGTTAGCAGGTTCACCAAGATCCCTTAACATATTTTTCTCAACCTCTACGTTAAGACATAGACGTTCAGGAGCACGTATAGTCATTTCAGACCTGCGAATGGGCACAACTAAACTTCAGGTGGAGGACCCAGTCTTTCAGGTTCTACTTGAAGTTGGCTAGTGCTTTCAGAAGGTGATGTATCTTTCTGATCATCTTCCAGATCATATACTCTCCCACTGAATTTATGAAATATGAGATCCATTTAAAAAATAATCTCTCTACCTAGCAACAAATACTTTGTTTTCAGGTGAAAAGTAAAAGTAGTAACCCATTGTTTCCTTTGGGTATCCTATGAAGATACACTTCACATATCTTTGTTGGAGCTTATCAACTAAGTCACGTTTAACAAACGCCTCACAACCCCAGACCTTTAAGTAAGACAAGTTGGGAGCTTTTCCATACCATAATTCATATGGTGTGTTATCAACCTTGTTAGTTGGAACCATATTCAGAATGCGAACAACAATTTCTAAAGCATAATCCCAAAAGGATAAGGGAAGAGTTGTAAGATTAAACATTGATCACACCATGTCTAACTGATGCAGGTTTTACAGACCAGGTTTTAATATTTATAGTTGTCTCGTTATACCTATGGTCTACCCTTATGCACTAACGGGCAGTGTACCCGATCGTGTGTAGTGTAGTATTCGGTAAAACCGAGGTCGTCCCAAGAGCTATGTGAGCGGATTCTAATTAAGTCTAGGTGTCACAGATTTTAAGGTTGAACTGATTAATTAATAACTAAAGACAAGAAAATAAAAAAAAGCGAGTAAAGGCAAGGGTTGTGATCAATAGAGGAGAAGTGTGCTAACCTAATTACTCATCATATCATGTTATGTTCACGTTTAATTACTTTCAATTGCTTCAAGTGGGGGTTTAAGTCGCTAGGACATCATTTGGTCAGTTCGTCCTAACCTACCAGCAAAGGTTTCCACCGGAGATCAAGCTACTACCCTTGAAAGTCCAGTTGTTTTTAGTCCCCTAAGCCAAGCCATTAAGTTCCACTACATGCAAGATTTATAAAAATGAGTGCCTGGGCGCTAGCATCTTAAACACTCATCCCTAAATTCTTAAGTTAATCCAAACGGTAGATGATCAGTTGGTCAAATTGCACAAGCGAAGAAGGGTCGTCAGTTGGTCAATTCTTACCCTTCCCACTCAGTCTACCTACTTAGGGTCAGTTGGTCATATCTCCTAAGCAACTTGACACTACCGGCATTCAAAACTACCGAAACAAGGGTAGCTACCAACAAACTATGCATGCATACACTAGAAACAATTATACGGAAGCAATGTAAACATAAACAAAACAATTAAGGAATCATAACTAGGCTAGCACCAGAGGTGCTTAGCCGCTCATATTAACTGAAACAATCGATTCAATGTTTGACATAATGAAATACATGAATTGAAAGTAAAAAAAATGATAAATTGCTAATGCTTATCGTTAGGGAGTGATTCCTTCCTTGAAGATGGCTCTGTATGCTTCTCAAGATCTGCCTTCAGCCTCCTACCCACGTTCTCAGCTTTTGTGTGTGGAGTGAATGATGTGAAATGCAGAATTTTGGGCGGTATTTATAGGCCAGATCTAGTTACGGCGTAACTTAAGTTGAGAGTTACGCCGTAACATTCATATCTTCGTATTTTGCTCTGGAAAAGCTAGTTACGGCGTAACATCTGGAATGAGTTACGCCGTATCTGATAATGCTACACGTGTCGTTCAGGGTCAAAGGAACTTCATTTTCGTCGAGTAAGTTTTTCAACACCCTAGGCAGTGAACCTAATCATTGTAGTGTAGTATTAGGGTAAGCCACGGGAATTGATATCGTTCTCTAAGGGAATAGGAATGCTAGTGAGAAGTTACTACGCTAAGGTTGGGGTTGAGGAAGATTATTTTTTATCTTTTTATGTTTTTTAGGAAATGGAAAGGTACGAATCTCGGGTTTGAATTTGGGGGTTGGTATTTCTACCGATTACTTTTACTTATCTAATTATCTAAACTAAGGTGAGGGTAGTGTATGTCTATTGTTTTGTGGTCGTATGATGATTAAAAATGTATTTGCTTAGGCTTTATTACTCCCTAGTTATCTCCTATTGATGGTTGAATTGTCACGTCCTTATTCTTAATCGCATTGTGTTTCTAAGGTCGTAGGATATGCGTTTATCCCTAACACTTTGAAGCTACCAAAGGTTAATGACTACAAAATCTCTAGGATTTATAAACTTTAACTCTAAGGTATTCTTTGGATGTATAGCCTACAATAACTCTAGGTGATTATAAACTAAGGTTCAACAAAGATTAATCAAGCATTATTAGCACAACGAATGACCTATCGCAATACTAGGTCAATCACAATAAAGATAAGAGACAACCAATCAATATTCAATAACTAAGTTTCATATTACCTAAGCAAACACACAAATAAATTAGCCGGACATGGGGAACATGCAAGCATACACACAATCAATTGAAGACATAATTAAATTAATGAAGTAAAACACTTATCTTGATGTAAGATAGGGTATGGAACCCTAAAATACTGTACAAGACAACCTTGGTTCGGTTTAGGTTTTTACTCCAAAAGACTACACACTGAAAACTGAAAAATTCGGATTCTATATATAAGATTACAAATGCGACGGCGTCACCCTTTAATTTTTAACGCCGTCGGGTCGCCGTTATTAGGGTTTTGTCTTGGCCATGTTATTATTGCGACGACGTCACCTTATGCTTGTGACGCCGTCCTCTTCAGTCTCTGACGTCGTCTAGATCAAATCTAGACCTTTTGAGCTGCGACGTCCTACTCTTTTAAAACCTGAAGCCGTCACTTGTAAATGAGCAATTTGGCTACTGAGTCGTCACAAAATTTGTCCAACGGCGTCTCTAGCAAAACCTGACGCCATCACCTTTAGAACCTGACGCCGTCCCCTTCAGTTCCAGCAGCCTGAGTGTCTCGATTCTTGACTTTGGCCATTTTCTTCGTATATTCACGCCTTTTCGTCCGAATAAGTGTCATTCCAGCAATTTGCCTTCAAGATACCTAAAAAGTGAAAAGGAACGATATTAAGTAATAACGGATACAAAAGTGATCAAATAAGGGCTTAAACGACCCCTCAAAAAGGTACATTTTAAAACCTTATCAAATATCCCTACACTTGGTATTTGCTTGTCCTCAAGCAAATGTGCTTTTAGCCAATTAATTTATAAGTTAGAGATCATGAAGCATTAGTTTAGAACGATCCACAACACATATAAGCCCCGCAAAAGTCATAACAAGCACGGAAATTACATACTAGCACCTCACATGGGGTGTTTGGATACTCACATCTCTCGGGTGTATATGAAATATAACAAGTTGGAAATGGAAGATAAACACTCACTAACCGGTCCTAGTACATAGATTACCATAGGCTTGAGACTAGATCAAACCTTCATCGCTTTAGCATAAGCACCTAGGAAAGACTATCCAAGAGGTCTTTTAAAGGGTTGTAATGATAGGCTTACGGTAGGGAAACAAAGGGTTTGGTGGGATAGGCTATTTAGTGGTGGCAAGTCAAAAATCTTTATGTTATGAGCACGCGAAGAATGGCGTTGCTAAGCCAAGACTCGACACTCTAAACTCTAGATAACTGAAACAAACAAACATAAATTAAAAGATAGATGTAGGATGGTATCCCGTTTTTTTTTTCAGCACTCTATTTTTTTCTTTTTCTCTTTTTTCTTTTTTTTTTGGATTTTTTTATACACTTTTACTCTACCATCCTCTACGATAACATCAAAATGATAGGGATTTATAGGCACATCCCTACACTTGAGTTTTTATTACTCTAACACTAATTTGACCCGAATTGAAAAGATCAAAACACTTGGAGTACATTATTACGCAAATAAAGGGAATTTGAATTTAACGTTCCCTTCCCGTCATTTCATAAAATTTAACTTTTACCATGAGTCCCAATCGTCCCAAAACTATATACAAAGGATATGACTCGACTTAGCAACTTATGCAAGCAACTAGATAACTGAACTAAGGGTTTAGTGTGATAACAATAATGCACTAAAAGTGAGTGCATACGAGGTAGGCTAAGGCGATTTGGGTGTACAATTGGGGGTGGATTGTAAACAATGCTCTTCATTGATATTCCGGAAAACCGAAACATAACGAGAACCGCGAAAAGGATAGGCTCTGAGGGGTTAACTAGGGGTATCGTGTATCAAATATGAGTACAACACAAAAGTGTGGGGGAATTACTCAACCGATATGGAAGAAGTAATTATATTACAGGTATCAAACAAGGGTTATCCTGATGCCTCTTATCATTTAGTTATTCATAACTACACAAGTGTAGTCTTACTAGCGATCTCGGGATGCATCACAAAACAAGTTCTATAATCTATTATACTACCGGTTCACACTCTAAGCATTAAAGATGAATGCTTTAATTCCTACAAATCTAAGGGCGGTCCTCACATTTTAGGTGGAATTTAAGTGGTAAAGGGTTTTTGTGCTAGTCATATAATTTCATATCCATGAGACGCTTTATTAAGACTAATGGCCCACTCCTATATGTCATGAAAATTTTTAAATTTGGTGCCAAAATTACCCTAACCGATATTTCTCATGGTTTATTACACAAATGAAATTAGACAAAGCAAATAATAAAGGATAAGCATAGTTTCAAAGTTCCCGTTTTATTTTCCCTCCCTACACTTAAACTGAACATTGTCCCCAGTGTTCCCCGAAAGTATCAAAGTTATGATAATGGAAGGTTATTAAAGACGAAAGAAACTAATACTCCCCTGATTAGCTCGGTAGGATCCGTGTAAAGTGGTGGTTACATCTTTCTTCAAGAAGAACGTTTGCGTGAAAAGCTCCTTCTCATCTTATGTATCTTCTTCTTGGTAAATTAAACCTGCACACTTGAAGAAAACAAACGAAACCTTCGCATAAAATCGGCGGTAACAATATATATATAACTCTACTAAACTAGGATATAATGCTTGTGGAATGGGTGTTTACAGATTTTCTGGAAAATTAAGACCTGGAAAATTCCAAAAATTTATAAGTAGCTCAGAAAACGAGAAAGAGTAATCAGTTGTTTCTGCTCCTCCCTGATGCCGTCAGGTTGCGATCCTGACGCCGTCAGGTTATCCTGACAGAAACTGGTATGCGATTTTCTGGAAAAAATTCTGGAACATTTTTTTATCTTTAGAATCTAGAAGAATTTCCTGCAAAACATCCATTATGACTCGATACAAGCATTTGACTTGAACAAACACACATGTATATCTTTCAATTAATTGTAATTCTCATGTTTATGTTTCTTTTGAAAACGTGTGTAATCCTCCCTACACTTATCCCTTATGTAAAATACCTTTATATGTAATTAAGACGAGGTTAAAGATAAAATAAAGCATTTTTACAAATTTAAACATGAGAATAAAAAATCAATAAAAGATACATGACACAAACAAGCAAACAATTAAGCATGGGTTGCCTCCCACGATGCGCTTTTCTTTATTTATGAGTCTTGTAGCTAGACTCGAAGTCGTACCCTTACGTTACTTCGTTACCGTCACCGTTATCATCATGACGGTCTCTAATGGGGGATTCTATATTGTAAAAGTGCCTTATGATGCACCTTTCTAAGAGGACGTCCTCTCCCTATTCGGTTCTATATTCCGGTCCTAAGTTCAAGCAATGCTCATAGAAACTGAAAATCTTGGCCATAACATAATCCACTCCTTTCTCCTTATTCCTATAGTAGACCGATAGTTTAAGTTCCTTTTCATCATTGGAGAGTGATGAAAATTTCTCAATCTTAAACGGCATTTGGTAGGCTACATCATCGGTCTCATCCTTGAATCGCACTATTCCTAATGAGGGATCATAAGTCATCCCGGTGCTTTCTATGAAAGGCTTCCCTAGAATAACGTGGGATAAGCTAAGATCTATGGCCGTACTAATGTCATCCACTATTATGAAATCCCTAGGAAACGTGAAACTACCTACATACACGGGCAATCCCTTAACTCTACCAAGAAAATTGCAACTAACCCTAGGATTATCGGGATTTTGCCTAGTTGGGATAGGCTTCTTCATTACCCAATTATAGTAGGTGCTAGTCATTATGTTTATTGGGGACTCGTGGTCAATGTAGGCCTTTGCTAGGAAAAGGTGTCCTATGCAACATGGTATGTTAAGATTCCAAGGGTTCCCAAACTTGATCCTAGGGCTTCTCCTAACATACATGTGACGGAGGTCACGTACTAAGTGTGGGTGGAGAGAGAGTTCTTTTTCCGTAGGAGACTTATTGAAATAGTCATGGTCTACTTCATCTACTTCCTCGGTTGTTTCATTCCTAGGTGTCTCACTAACCTCAAGTATCGTTTCATGGTTTGCTTCGTCATTTGTTCTATTAGGTTTCATTAAGGTGATGGTATTGACGAATTGAACGTGCTTAGCTAGCTTACTTGGGTCCTTAATCTTTACACCGGAAGTTTTGGGAGTTGAGATAGCATTAACCTTCCTATCACTATTGGTCATGGCTTTCAAGAGGTTATCTATCTTCCTATCCATCTCGGCTTGTTGTTGGTTAAAACGGTCCGAGAGCTTAGCTATTTGAGCTTCTTGGGATGCGACTAAGTGTTGCCACATCCCCTCAATGTTTTGTTGGTTAGGCCGTGAGATGGGGGCCATGAGAAATCATTGGATGTGAATTCTTTGGTTTATCCTCAATAAAAGTCGGGCTTGCCCTTCCATGCTTCTCGGGAGTCATTAAAAGTCCTAGGTCCGGGTGTTGTAGGGAATCTTCCTCCCGTTCCATTTTACGCGAGGATGCGTAGTCAACGGAAGCTTGTTCGGGGAATCTTGTGCAAGTGCGCGTGTTATGAGGATCACTACACGGCTCACACGAGGAAGAAACTTTGTTCACTTGGCATGAAGACTTAGGATTTTCTTAGGAGCTCATTAGGAATTTAACTTTATCTTCAAGGTCGAGCATCCTACGGTCAGAAGATTGTGAGTCAATGGGAGGCAAGGATATTGCCTTTACGGTTTTGGGCAACTCACGGGGGTCATTCCAACTTTTGTTGTCATAGAGAGCAAGGTCCTCTATTATACCCCATGATTCTTCCGCGGTGAGATCACTAAGTTTTCCACCAGCCGCTTGGTCAATGGATCGCTTGGTGGGGAAGTTGACATGATCATAGAAGAGTTGGACTTGAAGCCAAAGATCAATGCCGTGAGGGACTCTATGGAGTAAGTCCTTGAATCGAGTCCATGCTTCGTAGAGAGATTCACCTTGACGTTGTTGGAACATCAAGATTTCATTCCTAAGCTTAGTGGTTCTCCCCGGTGGGAAAAATTGAGCAAGGAAACGAGAGGTGAGATCATCCCAACTTGAGATAGAGCCGGCGGGAAGTTGCTCAAGCCAATTACTAGCTTGGTCCCGTAAAGAGAATTGGAAGAGACTCAGACGCGTGGTCTCCCGAGTAGTAGCATCAAGGTCGATGGAATCGACAATTTTAAGGAAATCCTTAAGATGCTGATTAGGATCTTCGGAACGAAGTCCATGGAATGCACATCCGTTTTGCACCAACCGGATGGTGTCGGATCGCAGGGCCGTAGTTTGGGCTTGGTCGGGGAAGCTCAATGGTGTTCCTATAGCCTAGGTGGCTTGGTCTCGAGTATTCACCAAGAGTACGGCCTCTTGGCGGTCATTTGGTGGTGGGTTGATGAGTGGTGGTTGGTTATCACCTTCCATGATGAAAAGTGATAGGATTACTAACAAAGGTCATGAAGAAGGGGGATAGACTACGAGGAAGCTAAAAATGGAAAAAAGTTTACTTGATAGGAATCAAGCAAAGAAACCTAAACGAGGTGGACTCCTAACTAGCTATTCTATTCCCCGGCAGCGACGCCAAAAACTTGATAACGCTACACGCGTCGTTCGGGGTCAAAGGAACTTCCTTTTCGTCAAGCAAGTTTTTCAACACCCTAGGCAGTGAACCTAATCGCTGTAATGTAGTATTAGGGTAAGCCACAGGAATTGATATCATTCTCTAGGGGAATAGGAATGCTAGTGAGAAGTTACTACACTAAGGTTGGGGTTGAGGAAGATTATTTTTTATCTTTTTATGTTTTTTAGGAAATGGAAAGGTACGAATCTCGGGGTTTGAATTTGGGGGGTTGGTATTTCTACCGATTACTTCTACTTATCTAATTATCTAAACTAAGATGAGGGTTGTTAAGATCGTTGTAAGCTCTTAGACGAGGTCTAATATTATATCTAGGAACACATAATAATAAAGGCGGAATATTCAAACATAGAATCAACATTATTATGAACAAGGTTTTTCATTATCATAAACTAACTAACTATAATAAAGATCAAAGACTTGAACTAACACTAACTAACTAAACCCTAGGCGTTTTCCCTACGCCTAGGTTCCCACACACACACACCTTTTAGGTTTACATCTTGTACGTTCTATTAAAACTAATGACCCTATGTCTCTTTATATACTAGAGACATCTAGGGTTTACAAGAGGAATCATAATATAATTAGGAAACTAAATATTCTTTTAAGCATATCTTCTAGAATCTTCCAAATCCTCCATCTTTTTGTAGTTTCTCTTCTTGTCACTTTTAGTCCTTCATGTTTCATTCTTCTTGTTTTGTATCATCAAATCTATAATAGACCCAACAATCTTCCCCTGTTTGATGATGACAAAACAAACACGAATCTTGTACGAACTTCCCTAGACGAAGTAGCAGAAGTTGAGATAATTAAATCTCACCATGAATGAAACAATCTTCCCCTTGACTTAAACATGTCACTCGAACATCTCTTCCCCTTTTTGTTATCAACAAATAGAGAACGTATGCAAATAATGATCTTGACCACCACGAACCAATATCATACTTCCAATCTAAGACTTTCAATGCTTCAAAATCGCCCACCATTACGCACCATAAGAAAAATGGATTCAAAACAGTAGAAAACTTCAACTAGCAGTAGTAATAATGATCAACAATAGTAAAAATCAAACACTTCCCCTTGAGTGATGCATGTAGATAGTTAAACATTTAACAATAAGCTTCCCCTAAAACCCATATGTTAACCATCTTCTTGATTCTTCAAAATCTGTAAGCTCCTTGTAATGATCACTTGTGAAGAAAACCAAGTATAACGAATTTGATGAAGAAGTAGAATTTCCCAAACTTGTGTCTTAAATCTTGTACTATCCACGGAACTCCATACTTATACGAATCACCAAATATAAGTAGACCGCAATCCCTTGATAAAATCCTCAACTAATATGAGACACTGAGCACTCCAATGTAACTCCTTTAAGTGATAGCCAATGTGTGCATAGAGCATCATAAGAAAAATCACACATTGCTAGATTCATCAAGTTAGATGATAAGAACACAAACCAAGTAATTCCACTTCACCTTCAAATAAGTGATAAATAATTCTTTTCGTAATCAATTATTCAATGAATCAAATACAAGCCTTTTTTAATCCTTTTAAGAACATAAATTTCTTCCTGTGTGTGTGAACCAAACAACCATTCTGTGTGTGTGTCATCCAAAAATCTATAACCATTATCACGCTCGACTTCCCCTTAAATCGAAAACCATATGAGAAAGAATCAGTACCTTGAGCAGTACTTTGAGAACAACAGTACTTTCAATAATCAGCAGTACTTTCAAATTCCAAGCAATACTTTCGTGTCCAAGCAGTACTTTGCTTGTAGGGGACCAATAACGCACAGCAGTACTTTCAAAATACACAGCAGTACTTTTAGCAGTACTTTCACATAAATGCTCAGATGGAAGATCCCTTCGGTAGAAAGTTAGATGATTATATAGAGAACATCCACCAAAACTTTCGTCACGATCCAACAGTTAACGAAAAAGTTATGATCGTTACAAAACAGTCCTGCAGAAGCATTACGGAATTTTCTGCAGCAGACTTCGACTGCTTATATCTTTTGATTGAGAGCTCTACTTGACAATCCCTTCGGTGAAAATTTAGATAGATATACTGAGATGCACCAGCCAGAATTTTAGCTTGATCCAACGGTTCAATAAAAAGTTATGGCCTCTTGAAAACAGTGCTGCAGAAGTAATACGAAAATTGTTGAAATTCAATATTCTTCTTTCTTTTTTGAAAAACCTTGTAGATCCTAGATATCACGAGCCCCAGGCTCTGATACCACATGTGAAGATCGTTGTAAGCTCTTAGACTAGGTCTAATATTATATCTAGGAACACATAATAATAAAGGCGGAATATTCAAATATAGAATCAACATTATTATGAACAAGGTTTTTCATTATCATAAACTAACTAACTATAATAAAGATCAAAGACTTGATCTAACACTAACTAACTAAACCTTAGGCGTTTTCCCTACGCCTAGGTTCCCACACACACACACCTTTTAGGTTTACATCTTGTACGTTCTATTAAAACTAATGACCCTATGTCTCTTTATATACTAGAGACATCTAAGGTTTACAAGAGGAATCATAATATAATTAAGAAACTAAATATTCTTTTAAGCATATCTTCTAGAATCTTCCAAATCCTCCATCTTTTTGTAGTTTCCCTTCTTGTCACTTTTAGTCCTTCATGTTTCATTCTTCTTGTTTTGTATCATCAAATCTATAATAGACCCAACAAGGGTAGTCTATGTCTATTGTTGTATGCTTGTATGATGATTAAAAATGTATTTGCTTAGGCTTTATTACTCCCTAGTTATCTCCTATTGATGGTTGAATTGTCACGTCCTTATTCTTAATCGATTTGTGTTTCTAAGATCGTAGGGTATGCGTTTATCCCTAACTCTTTGAAGCTACCAAAGGTTAATGACTACAAAATCTCTAGGATTTATAAACTTTAACTCTAAGGTATTCTTTGGATGTATAGCCTACAATTATTCTAGGTGATTATAAACTAAGGTTCAACAAAGATTAATCAAGCATTATTAGCACAACGAATGACCTATCACAATACTAGGTCAATCACAATTAAAATAAGAGACAACCAATCAATATTCAATAACTAAGTTTCATATTACCTAAGCAAACACACAAATAAATTAGCCAGACATGGGGAACATGCAAGCATACACACAATCAATTGAAGACATAATTAAATTAATGAAGTAAAACACTTATCTTGATGTAAGATAAGGTATAGAACCCTAAAATACTGTACAAGAAAGCCTTGGTTTGGTTTAGGTTTTTACTCCAAAAGACTACACACTGAAAACTGAAAAATTCGAATTCTATATATAAGATTACAAATGCGACGGCGTCACCCTTTAATTTGTGACGCCGTCGGGTCGCCGTTATTAGAGTTTCGTCTTGGCCACGTTAGTATTGCGACGGCGTCACCTTATGCTTGTGACGCCATCCTCTTCAGTCTCTGACATCGTATGGATCAAATCTAGGCCGTCTGAGCTGCGACGTCCTACTCTTTTAAAACCTGAAGCCGTCACTTGTAAATGAGCAATTTGGCTACTGAGTCGTCACAAAATTTGTCCAACGGCGTCTCTAGCAGAACCTGACGCCGTCACCTTTAGAACCTGACGCCGTCCCCTTCAGTTCCAGCAGCCTGAGTGTCTCGATTCTTGACTTTGGCCATTTTCTTAGTATATTCACGCCTTTTCGTCCGAATAAGTGTCATTCCAGTAATTTGCCTTCAAGATACCTAAAAAGTGAAAAGGAACGATATTAAGTAATAACAGATACAAAAGTGATCAAATAATGGCTTAAACGACCCCTCAAAAAGGTACATTTTAAAACCTTATTAGTATCTTTAATAAATCATGGTTACGCCGTAATTATAGAAAGAGTAACGGCGTAGCTTGCAGCGGCGTAAAACATCATTTGACCTAATTAGTTACGGCGTAATCCTAAGATGGAGTTACGCCGTAATCTTTAGTGGAGTTGGTTTTCTGAGTCACGCTTCTGTTACATCGTAATGTGAGAGAAGAGAAGAGTTACACCGCAATTACTTCAAAATGGGCATACTATCATATATCTTCAATAAACTCTCCAAATCTGCGTCTCATTAGCTCCAATGCTCGTAATTTACCTGAAAGTGACATATAGAGGAAAACAATCGCAAATCCATATAAATGATATAAAATACGAGTATTATCGGGGGAAATTGACACTTATTATTCAGGATTATTTGATGTTATCAAATATCCCTCCACTTTAACTCTACTTGCCCTCAAGTAGACCTTATTAGATAGATTCCTAAAAAAGATATCTCCTATTACCTGGAAATATAAGTTTACAAATCCCTTATGCTAGAATAAAACAAAGCCAAACACCTCACGAAATGGGAACAAAACACTCAAATCTCTCAACTATTCTAAGTGTCAATTTCGGGGTGATCACTCAACGCATAGTCATAGCATGTATTCTATAATAAGCTTGGCGGTTACACAAATCTCCACCACTAGAGTTAAGGACTAAACAGTTCTTGAAGGCAATATTGGTAGACATGACAAAGGTTAAGGGTGAGCTGTCATTACTAATATGTCACGGCGAAGTGGACAAAATCAATGATACATGACCAAATACATGGCCAAGACACCAAAGATTGCTCGCTGCATCACCTAGACATGCTTCATGACTAAAGGGTAGGATAAGACATAGGATAAAATTGGTGTAAAATAAAATCAAGCAAATAGTCTAAATCTATAACCAAGTCATCACCAGTTACCATTCATCCAAAGTTCAAGTTTCAAAGGTAAAAAACCGGATCATGATATACCAGGTAGATGTGCCATTAGAGGACGTCATGATGGACACATTACCTTTCCTTCAACTGTTGGCGCAATTACCAACTTCATTCTTCAAATGTGACCGAGGTAGCTTCCTCGATACTTAATCTATAATGAGCTCATAAACATAGTGCTTATAACTTCGTACTTTACAATCAACAAATAACTTATTTTTCACATAACAACTAAACATAGCATCCCCTCACTTGAGATGAACAATATGATAATTTAGGGGGTCTTCAATGATTTTTAAGAATATGTCGTCGACAAAAGCGTGATTCCCGAACCTTTCCATTTGAACCTTGAACTTGGGCAAACAATAACTTCCCGATCACAAATAAAGACTACATGGTAGGCTAAGGTGTATGGGTGTAACGAAACAATATGTTGTGTGAACAAAATGAAAGGAATGGCTCAGATGGGTGTATCTAGGGGTATCTTGCACTAAAGGTGAGTGCAACAAAAGGTTTTAACAAGGGGGTCGAGAAGTCGAGGTGACTAATCGATAGACAGACAAGGATAGGCTTTTTGGGTGATAATCCTATAATATTGCCTTCTTAAACGAAAAAGTCCAAATACATTAAGCTAACTCAACATACCTCGTCTATGGTCTCGAATTGATGCAAAGGCCAAGTTCTAAAGTTTACAAGCTACTGGCACACTCATAATTTGGTGGATTTGGGGTAAAAATTTGGAAACGGATAAGGCTAATCTCACCATATAATATCAAGGGTTATAATGTGCTCGGCTAAGGTCTAATCTAGTTATGTTAAAAAAACATGTCAAAATTTTAAAAATGGCATAATTTTTCAAAATAAACTAGAAAAACGAGGAAAAAATTAAGTTCAAGAGATAATTCTACTCCCGTCCCCCCACTTAAAATGTACAAAGTCCCTTTTGTACTAAACGTTAAATAAAGGTGAAGAGAAAATTAGAATTAGAGTGAGAACTTCATTGAAATTTGCTCCGAAAAAGAAAGAAGGCCCACGAAAAGAATCGTGCCTTCGCATAAGCATCCACGAGCAAAATTCAACCCCTGAAATCACACTACCAACAAGCATAATTCTAAAAAAAAGAAAAAGAAAAACTAAAAACGAAAAGAAACCTAACTCACTTTCGTAGGAATCACGGTTGCATTTAGCGTATGTAACAAGCCTTTTAAACCACTTGGTGTCCCAAGTGGACGAGTGTAGTCTCGTGAGGGCTTACATGGAACATACTCACAAAGTTCATTTAAAAACTAGGGGCAATTCCATATTTACATAATTTAAATATGATAATGTCATATTTACCCAAAACATGCTTTAACTGCATTGTACATCATGCATTCAAAACTTGTATTTTGGGTATATATGACATTTTCATGTTTAGATTGGGTAAATATGGAATTATCCCTAAAAACTAATACAAGGTTATTGTGTTTAAAAAGAAAGAATTATTACAGAGGATAGTTACATCGTAACTCCTAGAAGGAGTTACGCCGTAATTATTGCAAAACCTGGCAGACGCTACTGGAGTGTAGCTACTGTGTAACCTTTGCATGGGATTACGCCGTAATTGGTAATGTTCTGGGAACAACTACTGCAAGAGATGTGTTACGGCATAACCATAAGATTGAGTTACGCCGTAACTATGGACAGATCAGGTCCCCGTTCAGCATGCTGCAACAATTTTCTCCGATTTCCTGCAAAAATGGTTAAAAACACAAAACCCAACAGAAATGGAAATAAAATAAATAAAAAGGATAATTCGGGTTGTCTTCCGAAAGAGCACTTTTCTTTAATTATGAGTCTTTAAGTTAGACTCAAACCCACGGGGCTTTATGGTGGCCTTCGAACTTGGCCAACTTCCTCCATATCCTTCATCAAATTATGTCTGACCCAAGCAACATTTGTAGCGGTGCGGAGATATTCCTTCGTCTCGATCTTCCAAATTTTACAAAACTTTTCGTCCGACCCCAAGTGGTATCTAGTAAACTCATACTTTTAAGCTAAAATTGGTAGCGGCCTCTTATATGGGATGCCAAGAAGTTTGCACCTTCTTTGCTCATATGCTTCATCGTCGGGGCCAGTGAATCCATCTTCACCTTGTAGTTCAAGGTAGTCCAATATTCCCTCGACGTCATCATCATCGAACTCAGTACCTTTAAACCACTTATCGTCGAGTAAATCTTCCACAAGCACCCGTTTGCATTCTTCTTTCTCATTTCTCGTCGAATCTTTGATATCTTCATCCGTTACTTCACTCATGTCGTTTGGAATTTCTTTGATCGGGTCTTCTTTACTCATACATCCTTTCTAGATCTTCTCCTTAGTCAACGCATATAGATTCCCATATTTTATATTGACCCAATTGTCAAATCCCAAATTGTCTAGCCAAGGTAATTCTGTCCTTTTCGCATCATTGGTTGAGGTCCATAAGAATTCATCTTCCCCAACTCTCTCTATACTGCTTCCTCCGTTACATTCATCATTAAAAGGGTTGCAAGATGCCCAAAAAACTTCGCCAGGAGTTTTTATCTTCTCACACCAATGACTTCGAGCTACCTTGTCATTGGTGTTGCTCAAGGGATCCTCCATGCAGTAGATATCATCATTTATGGACTCCTTCTGGAGACAATGCTCCTCATAATCAATCTTGAGCTTTTTTAGAAGATTTGGATTAATTTTAGCATCCCCGAATTGTACCGAATACCAATCATCAAAGGATAAATCTCCGAACTTCACATTATGTCTTTCGAGCTCATGAGGGTATGTCCATTCATTGTCTTTTATATTACCACCCCCGTTGCAATACTCGCGGAAAGGATTGCATGTAGGCCATGCTCGTGTGAACTCGTCATCCGTGATAATTATGGGATTGCAACAGTGCATAATAGGTGGTTCCTCCTCTTCTTTGAATGAGAGCATAGCCAACCTTTCATCATCAGTAAATGCAGGCCACATGTATTTGTTATCCTTGACCCTTTCATTATCATCTCATCCATCGCAAATTTCGTCACGAGGTTGCACGAGGCCCATAGATCGTACCATTCACCATTAGCTACGGGTACTTTTTTGCACCAGTGATACTTCCTTTTGGATGGAGATTGAGGGCATAAGTTGGTATCATTGGACCACCCGTTAATAACATGCGTCCTTGATTCATCTATCTCGAGAAATTTATCATACCATGTATCCCAGTTACGCCGTAACTCTGAGGTTTGGTTACGGCGTAACAGACTTTCGTCAGAACCATTAGTATCTTTCTCATCCATTGTTATGCATTTGCTCTCTAACCCCTGGTTACGCTGTAACTCATTAGAAGTGTTACGGTGTAACTGTGTACTGTCGCCGGAATTCTCACCAGTATCCGAATTGTTTGTGGAAAAATGAAGATTATCAACTTGTAACTTTACATCTTCATTAGAAAAAACGGCCTTGCACACCACCATAGGTTTTGTCCCTTCTGGTTTAGTGTTATTTTTTTTTACCTTTTCACTAAGCTTCTCCACCATTGTTTCTAGGTTTTTTAAGGTTGTGTCGTGATTGGAGAGGCTTCTATTTGTGTTTTCCTGGAAATCTTTTAGCTATTCATCTTGTTCTTTTTGTCTTTGGGCTGAGGCTTCCAGGAATTTGTTAATGGTTTCTTCAATGTTGGTCTTTCTTTCTCCATAAGGTGCGTGGTTGTAATTTCCGGGACGTCCTCCACGATAGCCATTACTATTACGATTATCCCCACAAAATGGTCGATTTTCTCCATATTTAGCTTCTTCAACTGTGCTATCTTCGTCAATGTGAGGACAATTTTTTGTGAGATGTCCCCCTCCACAGCTTTCACAACCAACTTGAATAGCATGAACGCATTCCTTGAGCTTGAGCATGTCTCGACCAAGATTTTCGAGCTTGTTAGTGATGGCGGAAATTCCATCAAGATTTCCACCTAGGCTTCTCTTGCTTCCTCCATCATGCCACTTTTGGGAATGATCGGCCATTTTTTGGATGGCTTAAATGGCAAGAGTAGGAGTCATGCTCGAAATTGGTCCTTGGTAGTCCAGCATCTGTCTTGTAGTTACGTTGACACCTTTGTAAAAGATGTTGACCTTTTGCTGGCTGTTCAGGTCATGAGTCGGACACTTGTAGAGGAGATCGTTGTATCTATCCCAAGCTTGATACAACGTTTCATCGTCATCTTGTTTGAAATTATGGATCTCCATGAGCTGCTTAGATATCTTCGAAGGAGGACAATATCTTTGGATGAAGTGCTTTTTTAGGAGAGCCTATGTATCAACTGCCCCGGCGGGCAATCTTTCAATCCATCTTCTTGCTCCCCCAGTAAGAGTCATTGGGAACACACGGAGCATAACAGCGTCATGAGAAACACCAGGAATATTCAAAAAGGCTTGCGATGTACAAGACATTCACAACGTGTTCATATGCATCTTCGTCCCTGTTTCCTGAAAAAGGGTAAGCACAAAGCTCCCTTATAAACTGCTCTTTAATCTCGAAACGGACATTAGCTCCAATTGCCGGTCTTACGAGCCCCGACCCTTGTTCTTCTCTTGTCAACGCCAAATATTCCTCCATAGTGAGGTAATCAATGTTAACAACTTCCATGATACCTGAAACTTGAAAAGATCGTGAGAAATTGAGAAAATTCAAAACAAAACAAAAAAATGAAAGACTTAACGAAAATCATAATATGACTCCCTGGCAACGGCGCCAAAAACTTGATGCAAGTTTTACTGACCAGGTTTTAATATTTATAATTGTCTCGTTATACCTATGGTCTACCCTTATGCACTAACGGGCAGTGTACCCGATCGTGTGTAGTGTAGTATTTGGTAAACCCGTGGTCGTCCCAAGAGCTGTGTGGGCAGATTCTAATTAAGTCTAGGTGTCACAAATTTTAAGGTTGAAATGATTAATTCATAACTAAAGACAAGAAAATAAAGGAAAGCGAATAAAGGCAAGGGTTGTGATCAATAGAGGAGAAGTGTGTTAACCTAGTTACTCATCCTATCATGTTATGTTCATGTTTAATTACTTCCAATTGCTTCAAGTGGGGGTTTAAGTCGCTAGGACATCATTTGGTCAATTCGTCCTAACCTATCAGCAAAGGTTTCCACTGGAGATCAAGCTACTACCCTTGAAAGTCCACTTGTTTTTAGTCCCCTAAGCCAAGTTATTAAGTTCCGCTACATGCAAGATTCATAACAATGAGTTCCCGGGCGCTAGCATCTTAAACACTCATCCCTAACTTCTTAAGTTCATCCAAACGGTAGGTGATCAGTTGGTCAAATCGCACAAGCGAAGAAGGGTCGTCAGTTGGTCAATTCTTACCCTTCCCACTCAGTCTACCTACTTAGGGTCTGTTGGTCATATCTCCTAAGCAACTAGACACTACCGCCATTCAAAACTACTGAAACAAGGGTAGCTACCAACAAACTATGCATGCATACACTAGAAATAATTATACAGAAGCAATGTAAACGTAAACAAAACAATTAAGGAATCATAACTAGGCTAGCATCAAAGGTGCTTAGCCGCTCATATTAACTGAAACAATTAATTCAATGTTTGACATAATGAAATACATGAATTGAAAGTATAAAAAATGATAAATTACTAATGCTTATCGTTAGGGAGTGATTCTTCCCTTGGAGATGGCTCCGTATGCTCCTCAAGATCTTCCTTCAGCCTCTTACCCACGTTCTCTGCTTTTGTGTGTGGAGTAAATGATGTGAAATGCATAATTTTGGGCGGTATTTATAGGCCAGATCTAGTTACGGCGTAACTTAAGTTGAGAGTTACGCCGTAACATCCATATCTTCGTATTTTGCTCTGGAAAAGCTGGTTACGGTGTAACATCTAGAATGAGTTACGCCGTATCTTCAATAAATCATGGTTACGCCGTAATTATGGAAAGAGTTACGGCGTAGCTTGCAGCGGCGTGGAACATCATTTGACCTAGTTAGTTACGGCGTAATCCTAAGATGGAGTTACGCCGTAATCTTCAGTGGAGTTGGTTTTCTGAGTCACGCTTCTGTTACGGCGTAATGTGAGAGAAGAGTTACGCCATAATTACTTCAAAATGGGCATACTATCATATATCTTCAATAAACTCTCCAAATCCGCGTCTCATTAGCTCCAATGCTCGTAATTTACCTGAAAGTGAAATATAGAGGAAAACAAGCGTAAATCCATATAAATGATATAAAATACTAGCATTATCAGGGGAAATCGACACTTAATATTCAGGATTATTTAATGTTATCACTAACAATGTACGATTTCTTCTCTCAGATACACCATTTTGTTGTGAAGTATATAAAGATGTGAGCGTCTGGACAAATTTCACACTCAACAAGATAATCTTTAAACTCTTGGCTTAAGTATTCACCACCTCTATCAGATTGAAGAGCGTTAATATTCTTTCCTAGTTGCAATTATACTTCATTTTTGAAAACCTTAAATGTTTCAAAGACTTCATGTTTATGTTTAAGCAAGTAAACATAACCATAACGAGTGAAATCATCAGTAAAGGTTAAGAAGTAGCTAGCTCCCTTTCTTGACACATATCTTAGTGGTCCACATACATAAGTATGTATCACGCCAGGTAGAATAGAAGCCCTTTCTAAACGATTTGCAAAAGGTTTCTTTGTCATCTTCTCAGATATGCAAGATTCACATTTATCAAATGATTCATCATTGATATTTTGCAAAAGCCCATCATGTTGCAGCTTTTGCATGCGTTTCTTGCCTCTGTGGGAAAGTCTACAACGCCAAAGATATGAAGAATCCAAATCAGTTTTGATTCTTTTATTATTGATGCTAAAAACAGAATTATTTTTATCAATCACATTATCATGCATATCAATCTCAAACACACCATTTACTAGAATTGCATTAAGTAAAAAAACACTATTTACACAAAGCGAAATTCCATAATCAGTAAATGTATGAATAAAACCAATATCTTTCAACAATGAAACATAAATGACACCTCTAATTATAGAAGGTTCATAATGACAATCATTTAAAAACAGTACTAAGGCAGAAGGCAAAACCAATTCAAATGTTCATATAGCTTCAACAGCTACATGCGCTCCATTACCCACGTGCAGATATTGTTGTCCATAGACGAGTTTCCTTGCACCTCTAAGTCCCTGCAGTGTATTGCAAATATCAATACCACATTCAGTATCGTATACCTAGGAATTTTTCTTATGAGGAAATGCAAATAATTCTATCATAAAGAAGTTACCTGAAGTACTGGCAACATTACCAGCATTCTTATACATTTTTGTTCGCAACTCATCGAGGTAGAGTGGATAGTTCTCTTCCAATGTTCTACCTCAGTGCAGTGGTGGCAAGCCCGATCCTTCTTTGGATTTTCTTTCTTCTTGGGTGGGGCAATTTTGGCTTAGGTACAACAACTTGTTTACCTTTCCCTTTGTCTTCCCTTTGTTCGCTTGCAGTTTAGCAATCCTACCCTTTTGAATAGCAAGTACCTGAGGTGTAGGAGCCTTTTTAGGTAAACCATTTTCATAGTCAATTAGCATTGCATGCAATTCACTAATTTTATTCCCCGTGCAATGCATATTGAAATTGCGCACAAAACCGTCAAATTCCTTATTCAGGGATTTGTTGATTAGGCCAGTTTGGATATCTTGCGGGTAGTGATGGTTGAGTCTCCCAAGTTGGTCCATGTAACTCATCATTTCCAAAAAATGAGTACTCACAATTTTACCATCCCCTTGTTTGCAACTGTGTAGAGCATCGATCAAATCATACAATTCTACAGCTGTAGGCTTCTCAAACAAACGAATGAGTTCAGTAAGCATGTCATGCGGGAAGTAGTGCTCAAATTACTATTCCAAATTTGGAGTCATACTTCTAAGCATAAGGCAGACAACCTCATTATGCTTGTAATACTCAGTTTGCCATGTAGCTCTTATTGTATCAGCAACCGGTTCAGGAGGACAAGGATGATTCAACTATTCTAGTCTTTTGGCAACAAACAAGACAAGTCTTAGCTGCATATACCAGTCATTGAAATTAGCGCTACCAGTCAAATTTTTCTCGCTCAAACATAGATTTGAACGACGAACCTAGTGTATTATTTTCAGGTTGAGCCATTTCTACATAAAAAGTTCAAAAGTTAATACTTTCGATAATTCAACCTTTCAAGAAAATAAAATACCCTTGGTAAATATTTATATTAACCATAGAATATTTCTTGAAACTAGGACCCAAATTGACATAATTACACCACATCAGTTGATCTGCTAGTGATGAAAGTATTCAACGAGGTAATTGTCGAACAATAATTAACAAACGGTTTTCAATTCCTAGAAATTATGGGACTTAAAATTGCCAAACCATGTTGCAATGTACACATGTTTCACCCCATCTTATGCTTTACGTCATAGATCTCACTAACTAACTCAATTAAATTGTCTAATAACTGCAAATTTATTCCAGATTGGTCTCACTCAACATGGAGATTTACCTTGTCATTGCAATCTAGCTAAGATCTCACATAACATAAATTGCAACTTCAAGTGTTCCTTATAATTAGATGACATAAACTTAAATTTTAGGGTACAAAATTTTTATGTGTAATCCAAAATATGTATGAAGAAGCATGCACACATCTTCATATCATAAAAATTTAACAAAGCCATTACTCATTAGTTTTAAATTATTAAGATTAAATCAACCAAGTCTTAATCAAGGCGTTGGATATACCAAGTTTGCCTTAAGATGCTTCGCACATATAAATAGTTGTATGTAGCTCCATTATGACGCACAAAGAAGCGGAGAAGCGGGTTAGCGCGAAGCGTATTAAAAACCTTCTTCTTTCAGGTCACAATTTAATGCGTACCCCCCTTATACCTCTCACACAGTTTGTCATAATGGGTGAGCCTTTCTAACTATTTTGTACAGTCACATCAATCGACTAAAAGTTCAAGATTTAAGTCTTAAAATACAAATCCAATTTCACCATTATTTAGTCCGGTTAATTTTCTTTTCATAAAATTACCCTTTTGCTTACAATCATGTCAAACAATATTTATAAACAAATAAGCAATTAACCAATTCAAATAATGTGGGCATAACTTAACAATTAATATATGTAAACGAATAGCCACATGCATAATATTTTTGATAAGATCATAATAATAATCAATTCTAGGTTTAAATGATGCATACAGGCCCGGATATAAGGAGGGGCAACATGGGCCATTGCATAGGGCCCCATAATTTAGAGGGGCACAGAATTCGTAAAAAGCCCAACTGATATATACATATTACATTCCTAATTTAAAGGCAAAAAAAAGGATAATACATGTTTTTGTAATGCATCTGTCTGAGTTTTAATAGAATTATTATTTAGATTTTACTCTCTATATATTCATACGAGTATACACATCTCGCAAACAAGAAAAAAGTCAGACGATAGTTTTGATTGCATAGGTCCACACTTTATTTGTTTTGGCTAATATAAGGTAAACCTCTATTTTCTTACTTTGAAATTTTAGTTAATATTTTCACTGTGTTAGGGTTAATCTTTATTCTTTAATCTTACAATTTATTGATTCATTATCAATCATTACTATTTAAATCAACTTTTTAATTAGTTGTATGTTGTTTGGAGTTGAAATTTGTAATACAACAGTTAACATGCTATTAGAGAGTAACATGCCATAAGGCTAGCACCCTGGATACTTTCAATAACATACCCAAAAATTTACAAACTTTATAAATATTCCTTTAATTTTTTAGTTTTTGGCATCTGAGACATTAGAAAAGATGTTCATAGGTGATGAATTAGTCTTTGTAATAGTATTTTTGGATATTTATAACCTATTTTAGCATCGACTAGTATATTTGGATATTTGTAACTTTATTTTTAACATCGATAACGATCGTTTTATTCTCATATTTTTCTTTAAGAGGCCCCATTTATAATTACGGCCCAGGGCACCCAAAATCCCCAAAACGGCCCTGGATGCATATATTAACTAGTGCTTTCACTTACTAAGGCAAATGAGCCACATAAATCGACGAATCGATTGCGTAAGTCATAGTTAAACATATACCATATAGCACATAATTGATTTATTAGTAATAATTGAGGTCTTTCCCAATTCAAGATTTATCATAAAATACATGTGAAGTCACTTAACAGTTAATAACACAAACAATAATCCATGATAAAACATGCATGTTTTTACCATGGATTCCTCATAATAATTATAATTTCAAGATACGCATCTAATCATGACATATAACACTTGTTCATAATTATTCACATAAAAAATTATATGGAATCCTAGGGTTTCTACAAGTTTTACAAAACTAAAACCTAATTAATAAAATCTTAGGGTATTCGATCCATATTAAAAAAAATTAGGGTTTACAAATTTTTAAAACCCTAGAAACCATAAACATGTAATAATCACATCAAGATTTAATTTTTATGTGTTTCGGTAATTAATTACATAATATTAACGTCTCGTGATGCCACTGTTGGGTTTCATGAATTACATAACACTTATAAACATAAACATTATTAAAGCAAATAGCGGAAGCATAAGGATCAAATACTTGTAAACTAATTAACCGAATTTAAATAGATGCATACCTTTTAGTAAATTCAAACACAACGGTAATCAAGAACCAAGAACTAAAACCAAAACCCTAATCGACTAGGGTTTGAGTGTGTCGACTTATACCCCTAATCGACCCAAAATAATTACAAGCACAAGTGTGTTTGTTCTTCGTTCTTGTACACACGTATTACTAACGATTCGTTGCGAAAAGCTAGGTTCTTGAATTACAAAACAAACCAAACACTTTGTTATGTTCACAAGCAAATCAAAGACCCTTAGAATTAAGAGTAGTCGACCGGTTATGAGCACAAGAAGGAGAGAGAAGGGAAGTTAGGGTTCTTTGGTGATCCAAGATTAATTATAATGAACACAGCCTTTGTATTTATACTAATGTAAACTTGGTGACCAAGTTAGGGTGGAATTGGGTTTCTTAAACCCATTCGACCTGCCATATGGTTTGGAAGGGGATCCGGAACTTTCTTGAGCTTTATTTTCATCTCTAGTCCCTTATGTTAAAATTTAACGACCGTTAGGCAATTACCGTTAAGTACTAGCACTCGTTAAGTATTTATTGTGATTAATAATTAAACATAACAATTTACTATATTAATTATTTGAACATCGACTCTCATATGTGAAGTGTGCAATTCCAAAGTCTCGTGTTCGAATACGATCATACGTATATTAATTTACATACATAAACCTTTGCGTATGATTGTAAATGCAAGGGATCTAGCGAGGAGCGTGACCCAAAACAACCCCAACCGGATTACATGGTGTCTAGCAAACATTACTCCTATTACAAATTTAACAAGTAGAAAAATATTCATAGTCTAGCAAATATTTAATCCTCAGCTCCCAGAGTTTTTAAAATGAGAGTTATTATTCTGTCAGAAAAGAAGAGAAGTTTGAAATGTATAATTGGTTTACGAGTAAGATGTGAAAACAGATTCGGCAATTTGAGCGCAAATAGGAGAGAATATGCACTTGTTCATAAAGCTTATTGTGAGCCCATTAACATGTCCTTTTTGTCATATAAAATTACAAATTCCATTCTTGGGGGCCCAAATAGTGATTCATATGATTGGGATTCAGTTGCTGAATTTATATGATATTGATCATGTTCCAATAAACAATATCATTATCTATTTTCAGGACCTTAAAACGACTAAATAACCAAAAGAATTAAAAAGCATGCTTGGATGATATCCCGCAAGGTATGTACTGGTAATTTGTGTGATCCTGGATGGGTCAAATTTATTTTATTCGGAAACAATGTGATTCCATGAAAGAGATCAAAGTGTATTTATGTAGTAGTCCATTTGCTTTATTATATATTATTATATTTGAATATACCAATTAATGAAATAAAACAGTAATATCTTGCAACACAAGTTTGTGTTGTAAAAGAATTTCTATACATAATAGGCTTGACCTTTATACAATATTTACCTAATACAAATTCACAGTTTACATACTTTCTACCAATTATGGATCTAATCATACTGGTAAATCGGTTTCAGATGAATTCTCCATACAATGTGATATCCTGTACGCAATTTCAGACATATTTGGTCTTGAAATCGAGTTCTCTAGCAATGCCGTATTGGCTACATGGACTACAACTCTAAGTTGTTCCACATTCACTTGACCATTTAGCTTTGGATCTAACATACCGATCATAACATCCACATCATGATGTCTTCTACACTCACTAGTCAGCTCAGCCAGGGTCATTGAGCCTTGTAATGACTTCATCCCAGTTATAAGCTCGAGTAATAAAACACCAAAGCTATAGACGTCACTTTTAGGTGATACTAGGCCCGTGTTAAGGTAATTGGTATCAACATAGCCTAAAGATCCCCGAATAATTGTTGGGGTTTGAGCACTATAAGAATCATATCCTAATTTGCATAGGCCAAAGTCTGCTAGTTTAGCATGATCATCGTTAATGAGAAGGATATTTGATGACTTGACGTCTCTGTGGATGACTGGAGGGTCCGCGACTGAGTGGAGGTAGTCTAGGGCATAAGCAATATCTAGGGCAATGCTTAAACGGCTTGCCCAAGAGAGAGTTCCTGAAGATTTTCCTTTGTCGGTGTGTAGCCGATCATAGAGGCTCTTGTTTGGAATGTATTCTAGTAGAAGAAGTTGTTCACCTGTTAAATCAATGTAGAATGTGTGAATGATCACAGATGAAACAATCTTTACAAAATGTCACACAAAAAATATTAACAATCTAATAAGATGTGAATCAATTCATGTGTATTTGGCATTTTTAGTTTATTTTATGACATGCATTTTGCATGCTTGTGATATGGCTAGATCTCCAATAGCCACATGTTATATGTTTCTAGAAACAACCTAATCGAAAATATATCAATATTTGTATGAAACAAGAACGTACATTCGATAATTTTAAACAAGAGTGTATATTCGATGATATTCGATAATGGTTGTTCCTGCTTTAATATTGAAAATGGCAAGTTTAGGCTTGTTTCTATTAGGAAAGAATACTTAGGTATCCACAAGATAAATATTAAGGAGTAACATAACCTTAGGATAATCCGGTGGAGTACAAAACTAGGAATATTGGTTTCATGATAGCTTAAGCAATATTGTCTTAGATATTTCTTTTTCTCTTTATGTCCGTTTGGTTGGATACGACTTAAGATAAACAACAAAGAGAAAAACAACATATAAGTGACCATCATTCTATCAAAGTCGTACAACATACTTTTTCAGCTATTATTATTCATTTATTCGGGAATATTATCCCTGCTACTAGCTACGAAGATGATATTATCTGCTGTTAGGGCCATTAAACAACATAAATCAACTGATTTTAGCTCTCCAAGATAGCGAAATAAGAGCTAAAGTAGTGAAGCATATTAGTCATTTAACTATGCAAAATTCAGCTATTAATTATATGCCATCTTGTTATATCTAATCAATTATTTATTTTATTTTTCAGAAATTAGCTACATTTGGAAAGAAAAAGGTCATAATTTGCTATGGCTGATCATCGTATATGCTGACATGCTAATGAGCAATATTATTTAAGTTTAACACTTGATCAACATAGGAATTGTTGGCGAAAATTTTGTAAGCTAAGGTAAGTAAGATTAAAGAAGAAGATATCTCATTATACCAAAATATGCTTAAGCTTACCTTTGTCTAAGCAAAACCCCAATAAGGCAACCAAGTTAGGATGAGAAATCCTAAGCAAGATGGAGACTTCATCAAGAAATATTTTCTGGCAACCTCCCCTCTCCTCCATCACCCTCTTCACTGCACCAAACTGCCCATCACCAAGCTCAGCGAGATAAACATAGGATGTGGCTCCAACACCTATTCTTATTCGGAAATCTCTCGTTGCTCCCTTGAGTTCCTCAAGTGCATAAGTCCTTATACTCTTAGTAGTAGATAATGAAGATAACTCTATGTCCTTATTATTTTGCACTGTGGCCAAAGAAATTGCTTTTGCCCGAGAGTCTACATAAACTGCCCATTTCCACAAGATGATAGTGAGGAAAATGACCAATATTATTGCTCCTCCTATCCAGAAGTTTTTCGTTGTTGATCCATGTCCAAAAAGCCCTGCCATGATTATGTTATATGCCCTTCTAACCCAACCAAAATTTTAGGATAAACGACTGATCAGGCAATCTTTGGAATTTATGATTTTTGTTTATTTTCACTCCGGCATGGTTGCCTATTAGCTTATACTCATGAGAGAAAGAGAGTTATGAAGTTTTTGAATAGAACGAATTGGATAGGTGGGTATGTATAGCAGTGTAGTGAGTACTCAAAATCCTCTAGCTTGGAGGGTAGTGAATTTTGTAATGTTGTCAATTCAGTGTTTTAATCATGTGTACATAATTACATATGAACTTATGGGTCTCAGTTGTGTCTTTAGTTACTTTACCGTTGAATTCTTGATCCAACAATTATATCTTCCAAGCCAAAACAAAGTTCAAGCCCTTTGAATATTACACAAAAATATGATTAACCCTTATCTTGAAATCTAGTCCAGTATTGAACATTGAATAAGAATGCAATCTAAATTGTTTACTTTTTAGTACATAAACTCAAAAGAAATGTCTTTGGAATAGACAGACAAAAAGTCAAGCTCCAATGACGCACCGAGGAATTATACCTTAGAAATCAAGGTCCTAATTCTAAATGACATTTGGATCCTCAAAAGAGATAAGAAATTCAAACCTACGTGGTTAGGTTGGATTTATGACTCAAATAAAGCTGGTAAACGCTCGATGTGACTATTTCTTCTAGCCTCTAATTGGTAGAAAGTTTCTAGTAAGAATGCTTAGCCTTCAGAAAAGAAGTTCGGAGTTAGGAATAAACAGCTTTTAGAAGGCCTACATTTTGAAGAGATGAGAAGTTGTGCATGGAGCAGATCAGGTTTTTTCGCGGTAACTAAATTGGAATATTGTGCACCCAAATACCATGAGCTGGCAAGTCCGGTGTCTAATTTCTTTTATGACTCAATTTAAAGTAGTAATAGACGAAATTATATTCTCTTCTCACACTTTTTAAGCGTGAGTACAAGTAATTAGTTTGAAGTTCTACTCATAGTATGTAATAATAAATTGTATCACAAAAAGCCTAAAAGTTTTCACAGCATTTTTTGTGTCAATATAGATCAATAACTACGACAGCTTTATACATGCTTTCTATGTGTAGGTAAAGCTCCTGAACCTTTACTGACTGTTTTCGGATTCGGCAACACCTTAATTAAGGGTGTGTTGCAGTTTAAAAAAGATCGATCTTGTACTTAACTTCAGACCAAGTTGTAAATGAGCCAAAGTGCGATTCTTTTCTACAAGTTTCGATACTAATTGAGGTGTTTGAAATTTCGTAATACAAAATCATATGTTAAATAGATCAACTAAATTTGTATGATTTTGCCCTCTCTGCATGTGCTATGTTTCCGAGCCGTTCCGACCAACTTGGTGCTTGATCTGATCCTCTTTCTTATCATAGAAATAAATTAAATCCTTGAAGCTGATGGCACAACAGAACCGTCTGCTTCTGTTAGTAACTAAGTCTGGCTCCACGATCTCCTCACGAGCCACTTCTTCATCAGGACTATACTGACGGTACTTGCATAAAATCCTACCGAAGAAAATAGAGATAGCAATGAAGCAAGCTATGCCACAGACAAGAAATAGGCCGCAGAAGATTTTTAGAGAGAGGCTTTTCCCTTCGAGTTTGATGGTCCGAGACAAGCACGAAGTGGAAGAGAGCCATTCATCGTGGATTCGTTGTAGCTCTCCGTTTTCCGATAGCTGGAGGATTGCCGTCGATAGATCAACTGCTAGAGGAGACTCTCTCTGGAATGCCTGCAATTCAAATAAAAGTTTGAAGTCAAGCCCACTAATTTTAACTTCACTGTTGATATTTATTCTCCAAAAGAAGGGTACTATGGCTACATAAAACTGATCGATTATTAAACTATTGAGCCCGGCCTTTGTGTTCATCACAATAATTACCTAAGAAAGAGACCAAGATTGACTTTCTTAAAGTCAAACGGGCAAACTTGCTACAATTGATATGTATCCTTGTTCCTTCTTAGGAAAACAATGGGGTATCTTGGAAATCCATATCAAAACATATATTGAAAAGGATTCAACATTATGTCAGAAGTCGGACTTTATCGTTCCTATGTAAAGGACGCGTTAAATTATACAGGAAATGTAACTTACAAAACCCCAGCCGCTTTTTGTAAACTCCTGTCCAACAATTCTGAACTCGCACTTGCTGTAACGCATGAAAAGCTCAACATAAGGAAGCTCATCAACAATGGCCGCCACACCACCACCTTTTGGACCTAAATGTAGTGCATTTAAGAACTCCACCTCACCTCTCAATGGCTTGATCCTAGACTCCGCAATATTAAGCTCTCGAATTAAATAGCTATAAGTAAAAGTGCCCTCTTGAACTCCAATCGGCTCGTTACTTGAGATCAAACTATCTAACCCCTCAATGCTTGAAGTCAGATATTGTACAGTGAGGATTGAAGACAAGCTGGCTGTGTAGCTTGAATTAATAATCAACACTACAAACAGCCACATGATCAGTACTAACCGTCCCAGCGTGCTGACAGTTTTCTCTCCTGTTCATGTAAAAATCCTACTTTAGTGTTCTGACCTTAATGATTTTTTGGTTGAGTCAAGTTTCTTACTTACGGTGTGAAAAGAACAATGTCGAGAAGCTAAACCTGAAAAAAAAAATTAAAAAAAAAAATTTATATAAGATACAATGGCAATTATTTGGAACAGTAAATAATTCACATGCATAACGTCCCTAATGAGGTTCGAATTCACAATTTTTGGTTGTTAGACACTTGGTACCGCTTGGAATATGCCGAGTTGGTAGATGCAATGGTATTTAATTAAAAATAGTTCAAGCGCATATATGATGGAGTAATAGTAGACTAGATACTAACCACAAAACTGTGACGATTTGTTTCCTTGGTGGTCCACGAAATTCATCATTCATCCGATGCTCAAGAATCCATAAAACGAATCCAACAAATAGAAAGAATCCACCAGTGACCACCCACATTTCAGTTGTGAACGGCCTGAGAAAGACCCATGGTTTGGGCTTTGATGTGTGAACAGGAACAACTATCACAAGTCCCGATCCCATGTAAGGCTGCGTAAAGTCAACTATCTTTGTCCGGTTTGTTATGATAGCAATATCTCCGACTGCTGCGTCATACTTCTGAGAATAGAGAAAAATCAAAATTATATTATATTTCCCTACTTTAGAATTTGAACTTAATTGGAATATGGGAAAAAAAAAAAAAAAAAAAAAAAAAAAAAAAAAAAAAAAAAAAAAACTTTCCAATTAATGACTTACATTTTCAGCAACTTCTCTCACAAGATCGCTATAGCTCGGGTTTTTTTGTCCATCTCCATATAAAATGTATTCTGGAGTGACGGGGTAAGGTAGTAAATTCATAGCAGCTTCAAAGACGTCGATGCAATATCCTTTTACTCCTTTGAGCGAGTTATCTTTTGTCACAACTTCTTTGAAGCTATAGCCATACGGAACAGCAACTCTCAAACGCTTTCTATTGTTTGGAAAAACCCATCCCCCGGGCTTCTGACTCATTCCACCAGGCCAGATTACGCTATAAAGATATTGATCATCAGCAGATCTATTTGAATGCTTGGCATAAATTGATTCAGGAGTAGCAATTGAGAGACCTGAATAGTTTGACCAGTATCCAATAGTCCGTAAACCAGTTCCACCAATATTTACGACATCATAAGATGGATGCATCAAGTTCTTTTCCTGATCAAATTTCACCTCACCAGTCAATCCCATGAATTCTGTGGCCAGGATTGTTTGAAGAAGCTTCTCTCCTTCGTTGAAAGTTTGAAGAGCTGATAACCCAAACTCACTTCCATCAGTGTTTCGGAGATTAGAATCACGAGAAAATGTGATTCTTCCTCCAGATTTTAAGAACTTATCTAGAGCATATGCAAGTAACCATACAGAGTCATAAGCATAAAGAGCATATGAATTAAAGCTAGATGTCTGTTTGTCTTTGATACCCTGCCATTTTTTTGTAAAAGATTTCTTAATATCAGAATTCAATGTATGTTGGCGCAGCGAGACAACCCCTTGTATGAGATCCATTGACTTAGGATCTGGGAATGCTGATGAATCCAAAGCTGCCAGAAGCCAATCAGTAGTAATCCAAACATAACCACTTTTCATTATCCCAAGCTTCTTTGCCACACTAAAAATAGCAAGACCTGAGTCAGGATGTGCATGAACGACATAAACACGGCAATCCATCATGTTGACTCCAATTAGTAGTTCAGTTAGGTCGCTATGAGATGCCCCTGGTTTATATGAAACTTTATAAGAAATCTTGGCCCGTTTCATTGTAAGGGCGTCTCCTAAGGCCAATATCCCATTTCTACCATAATCGTCGTCAACATATATAGCAACGATTTCTTTCCAGCCGAAATATAAAAGGAGGTCAGTTATGGCAGACATTTGGTAGTAGTCATTTTGTGTGGTCCGGACAAGGTAAGGGTATTGAAATCCTGAAAGTGTCGGGTCCGTTGCACCAAATGAAAGGAGTGGTATGTGAAGTTCACTTGCAACATGGGAAATTATGCGTGCTATAACAGAGGATTGTGGCCCTATTATAGCCACCACATCTTTCTCCATCAATTTCAAAGCTGCATTAGTGAGGAAACAATAAATCAAAGAAACAAATATTGAGTTATGGATCAACAATCTGATTAGTTCTGATCCAGATCGTTGCTAGAATTCTTGTTATATAACTTGCAAAGTCAGTAAGCACATCAAAGAATATAACAAGAAAGTTTCGCCTTTGCAGTATTCCCCACCATAAATTAAAGTATGTAAAATATATGATGCAGAATATATTGTATATGGAGCAATGGTAGTACATTGCAAATCCGAATGATAACACTCGAACTTCCAACAAGTGTAACTTTTCAATTATAAGTGGTTATTAAACCTACACGATTTTTATAACTAGTACAATGTACACAAATCCTTTTTCATTCCGATACTATTGTAGATTAAACAGTCCACTTGAGAGGTCGTGTCAGGCTGCACACTAGCCTATCTTAGTAACTATGTACATTAGTTCACATTACGTTTGATTTTGAGTAAACATGTCAAATAGTTAACGTCTGATAAAACACTCTTTGTTATAGCTCGTAATCAGTATATGGGTACTGGTTAATCTGTTTTAAGGTTTTGTCTATGAGTTTTGCACACTCTTGTTACTTATTAGTTACTACAACAGTAGTGAACATATCACTAACAATAAATCAATAAGTTTCAGATATACTAGAGGTACCTTGAATCATGCCAAGAAAGACACTGCAATTAGTATCAATATGAAATCAGGTTCAATCGCATTCCGCTAAGAATAGTTTGATTAGAGTTAACATCTTCAATAGCAGGCTTCACGGAACGCCCAATTACTGAATTGGCTGTGAACAAAGCTCCAACATTAACAACACTAGGCATTATAGAAGACGATGACGACGAAGGAACTCTTGTATCTCTATTTTTACCCTTGACTGCCATGGGTATGACCACCATTACCCACAGGCCAAAAACCAAAGATATCAGCCTTCTTTTCATTGTTGACACATCAATCTCTGTGAAAGCTAAATCTGCTGAACACTAGTGAGTATATATGTTAGTAAATTATACAACAGCCATGGTCAAATGGTCAAACTTTAACATGGATCTTGTTATTCTATAAGTTTTGTTTCCCCCCCTTCTTAGTTCTTAAATTACATATTTGGATTTCTGTTAGTCACCTGTATTATAGCTATTGGGAAAATTATTGTTGATTTTATTATGTTAAATATTTATACATTATAAAGCAAGAGTTGAGATCAATATATATCTCATATTTGCCATATATCTAATAAATCAATCTTAACTATTTATTTTTTATCAAAATTAATAAAAATACAATTTTCACCATTTTTTTTAAAAAAACAACATATCTTGCAAACGGTAAATCTTCAAACTACAAAAAATACACCATCGCGACGAGAATTAAATTAACTTTCTATAGATATGCACTTCTCTATATTTTCGACAAACTTGTTTTTTCAAAAATTCCGCCCAGAAAAATCACATATGATTTGTAAAATCATATATGATTTTTAAAAATCACATTTTGTAAAAATCAAATCACATGTGATATTTTCAAATCATATATGATTTTTACAAATCACATATGATTTGCAAAAATCATATATGATTTGTAAAAATCGAATTCACAAATCATATATGATTTTCCTAGGCCAAAATTTAAAAAAAAAATCATTAAAAATATATAGAAGTTCATATCTATAGAAAGATAATTTAATTCTCGTCGCGATTGTATGATTTTTTTTCACGTAACGATTAACGGTTTGCGAGATATTTAATTTTTTAAAAAAGGGTGAGTTTTTTTTTTTTTTTTTTTTTTTAAATGATTAGTTATGCTTGGTTCATTGGATCTATGATAAATTTGAGATCTATATTGAACTTTTGCCTATAAATCAAATGTCATTTTTTTTTTTGGTAAAAAGTCAAAGACCCGGTAAATATGAAATCAAATGTCAGTTTGTCAACATATTTCTTGAATATTATTTCATCAAATTATTTATATGTTGTACTTGAGACAACATATATTAATGTATCAATTATTGTTAGTTGCTTACATTTAAATATTAGTCTACCGATCAAAATAGATTGATCAGGTGGTTCAGCAACCCTCGTTACGTTAGTTCTTAATTGTATCTATTCCTAGCTCCTTGCTAAGGCCTTTTTTTTTTAATATAATTCCGTTTTGAACAAAAATAAAAATTACCGATCCAAATGTGCATGTCTTTAACTCCGCCGCAACATACGATAAAAAGCACTAGTTCTTTATACCTTGCAATGCAAAGTCACAAACACCTAATACAAATTTTAAATGCATGTATAATTAATCCTTAATTATTCTTCTATCATCAAAGATGTATTCGTTTTTTTAAATGGCAAGGAGAATATATTAAAAAAACTAGCAAGGAGATAGAATGAAGTAGCAACGATCGGAGAATATATTCATTAAAACAATTCATATGACACTTTATCAAGTTACCTATATATAGTACTTGAATATAAACCTCGATATCAAATAAAGAATATTGTATATGGGGCTTGCTAAGCATCTATTCCACTCAATAATTAGAATAAGGGTTCCGTATGAACTTCAAAATTAAACATTAGTTATATTCAACCCATAACTTAAAAAGTTGGAGAAGCCACATGGTTATTCAATTTAACAATGAGAAAGTGATGCATGCGTTCGTAAACGCCAAAATAAAAACCACGTGCGTTGAAAATTTAACAATCTATTATTACAGAAATTTTCAAATTAAGATAAGATGGTTTAACCTTTTTTAATAATTTTATTTAAAATAATACACTATATGCAATTATATATTAGCTCTTAATTAAAGACGTAATTACTTTCAATAAAAAATTGAAATGTGTATTTGACCTCGATCTCGATGGTCACGTGGAGTTTTTCGTTTATCAAGTGAGCTGTCGTGTGTTTAAACTAAATAGTGAAATTAAGTACCAGATTGTATTCTTGATATATTAGTTCTTTTTAACAAGAAGATGAAATTAGAGCCTAGAATTTCTGCTTTTGGAAACTATGTCAAACAAGAACCTGAAATTTTAAATTTTTTTATTCTGTTTAATTACAGCTTTAGGTTTTTCTTCACTTTCATGTTTCTATTTCTAGTTGGTTCTTTGTAATAGTTTTCTTTTACTATTGTAGTAATAGTACTATTTAGGTTTATATTAGCTTCTTTGCAATTGTTAAAATGTTTCTAGTATGGCTTATGTTCTTCGAAGCCTTGATTTAATTAATTAGAAACAGGAAAAGGTCAGCTCAGTATCCTACACAAGCCAACATCCGAAAGCATGTTTTTAATCTAGGCTCTTTCTATCAATAATCAGGATATTCAAGCGACATGCTAGAGGGCACTTTTTCAACTGAATAACAATGTCAAGAAAAAATTAATCAAGTCTATGTATGGAAACATATACAAAATCGGAGTAATTCGGTTGGGTTCATGGTCGATCTGTATATATCGGCATAGACTAGCCTAACATGCAGTATAAATGTTCAAAGAGACGAGAGGTCAATGGTCGATCTGTGGGTAAATTCTGTTGAAATATATAGTGACAATGACGAACCAAATATAAAAAAAATACTCTACATTTTCTAAGTTAGAAAAAATTATAAATATGTAAGTTTCATTCTGGACGATGCTATGCTTCTGAGTTCGTAGTAACTTGACCCTTGTTTCTCCTTAGAATTTGATTAATCTCTTCCTCTTTTTTATCATAGAAATCGATCAAATCCTTGAAGCTGATGGCACGTAAGAGCCGCCCAGTACTGTTGCATGTTGCTGAGTCTGGTTCCACGACTTCAAGAGCCTCTTCGTCAGGACTATACCGGCGATACTCACACATCGTCTTACAACAGAAAATGCAGATAGAAATTAAGCAAACAATGCCACATATGAGGAATAGGCTCCAAAAGTTGGTCAGAGAGAGGCTTTTCCCTTCGAGTTTGCTAGTTTGAGACGCGCATAAAGTGGCAGATAGCCACTTGTCGTTGATTCGTTGTAGGTCTCCGTTTTCCGAGAGTTCAAGGATTGCTGTTGAGAGATCAACTGCTAGAGGAGAGTCTCTCTGAAAAGCCTGAAATGAAATTTGATCGAATTTTTAAGTCAAGATAACTACTTTTAATTAACTTCAGCAGTAATATTAATTCTTTAAGCCCCTAAGAAATAAAGATATTGTAACTACCATATAGCTATAAAAAGATGAGAAAAAAAAATTAATTGAAGACCGAATATAAAACGAATCAAATTAGTATTTGAAACATGCTAAATGTGTGACCTCAAAAGTTAAACCACGTCTCTCTTTCTAGGAAAAACATGACTCGCAAGACCCCAGCCATATATTTGTTAATGGGAGGTTTTAGAAATAAGTTATTTTGGATCAACAAGTTGACAGTGGTGATTCAAGAAATTAACTTAACATGGAAAAAGTGACTTACGAAACCCCAACCGCTTTGTGTGAACTTCTGGCCGACAATCTTGAACTCACACCTGGTGTAACGCATGAAGAGCTCAACATAAGGAAGCTCATCAACAATGGCAGCCACACCACCGCCTTCTGGACCTAAACGAAGCGCATTTACAAAGTCCACCTCATCTGTCAATATCATGATCCTTGACTCCGCGATATTGAGCTCTTGAATCAAATAATTATAAACAAAGCTTCCGTCCGGAACTCCAATCGGGTCCTTACTTGATATTAAACTATCTATCCCTTCAATGCTTGGAGTCAATTGTTGTACTGTTAGGATTGAGGTCAAACTAGCTGTGTAGCTTGAATTAATAATCAATACTACAAATAGCCACAGGATTAGCACCAATCGTCCCAATGTGCTCACAATGTTCTCTCCTGCATACATCAAGATCCTACTTTAGAGTTTTATTACTAGAATATTTCATGGTTAAGTTTAGATTCAAACTTACGGTGTGAAAAAAATAGCGTGGAGAAGGTAAACCTGAAAAATTCATGACATACATATAAGAACAGAGTACTATGATATTTAACGGGTGTCTCGGATTTTTGTTTATTTGCTTACTGAGTTTTGATGCAACACCTAAACAGTTCTGAGGGTATTTGAGATTGCATATCAAAACTTATTGAGGGTGTTTGATATTTCTAATTATCTAAACTTTTACTGTATCTTATTATCTGTTAGGAAAATAAGCTGTTTTGAATCAACGACTACAAAATGTTTATTCACAAGCAGATAATTTTTTAATAAGAAATGCCAAACACACCCTATTTGGGAATAATATTAGTGCACTAAACCAAACCACATACTAACCACAAGACCGTGATGATTTGTCGCCTTGGGGGTCCACGAAATTCATCATTCAATCGATGCTCAAGAATCCAAATAACAAATCCAACAAAAAGAAAGAATCCGCCACTGACCAGCCACATTTCAATGGTGAATGGCCTGAGAAAGGCCCATGGTTTCGGTTTCCATTTGTTGTAAGGTACAACTATGACTAGTCCAGAATCCATGTAAGACCGTGTAAAATCAACTATCCTTGTTCGGTTAGTAATTACAGTGATATCTCCAACTGCTGCATCATACTTCTGAGAATAAATAAAATAAGTCTCGTCAGGTACAATTTGTGAGTATAAGTGCTTGACTTAAAAAAGTCAAACAAGTACTTACATTTTCCGCGACAGCTCTCAAAATATCATCATATGGGTTTATTTGCCCATCACCGTATAAAAAATATTCTAGAGTGACCGGGTAAGGGAGTAAATTGACCGCAGCTTCAAAGACGTCGATAGAGTATCCTCTTACCCCTTTAGGAGACTTGTCTTTCGTCACTATTTCTTTGTAGCTATAGCCATACGGCACAGCAACTCGCATAGGCTTTCCATTGTTTGGAAAAACCCATCCCAGAGGCTTTTTACTCATTCCACCCGGCCATATTACACTATAAAGTTTTTGATCATCGCCATCAGAATTGTTTGACTCAGGACTAGAAACAGACAGACCTAAATAGTTTGACCAATGTCCAATAGTACGTAGACTGGTCCCACCAATGTTCACAATTTCATAAGCCGGATGCATCAAGTTCTTGTTGTGGTCAAACTTCACTTCACCGGTCAGACCCACGAAGGTCGTATCCAGGATTGTTTGGAGAAGTTGTTTCCCTTCGTTAAAAACCCGGAGAGATGATAAATAAAGCCCGTGTCCATTTGCATGTTCGAGTTTAGAATCGTTAGAAAATGTGATACTTCCTCCAGCCTTCAAGAATGTATCGAGAGCATGTGCAAGTAACCATACTGAATCATAAGCATAAAGTGCATATGAATTAAAGTTAGATGTTTGTTTGTCTTTACTATTCTTCCATTTAGTTGTAAAAGATTTCTTGGCATCAGAATCTGACGCATAATGGCGAAATGAAACAACTCCTTGTATGAGATCCATGGTATTAGGATCTTGTAATTCAGATGAGTCCAGAACCGCCATAAGCCAATCAGTAGTAATCCAAACATAACCACTTGTCATCATCCCAAGCTTCTTTGCCACAGCAAATATCCTTAGGCCCGAGTCAGGATTTACATGAACGACATAAACCCGAGAGTCCATCATGTTGACTCCAACTAGTAGTTCAGTAATATCACTTTGAGATGCACCTGAATTAAAGGAAGCCTTGTATGAAATCTTGATTCGTTTTTTGGAAAGGACGTCGCCTAATGCCAAAATTCCATTTCTACCATAATCGTCGTCAACAAATATTGTAATGATTTCTTTCCAGCCGAAGTATGCAACCATGTCACTTATGGCAGACATTTGGTAGTAGTCACTTTGTGTGGTCCGGACAAAGTAAGGGTATTGAAGAGATGAAAGTGTTGGGTCAGTTGCAGCAAATGAAATAAGTGGTACATGAAGTTCATTTGCGACATGATTAATTACGGGTGCTATAACGGACGATTGTGGTCCTATTGCAGCTACCACCTCATTCTCCATCAGTTGTAAAGCTACACCAGTAAGGAAACAATTAACTGAAGACAAACTAATTTGTTAAATACAAAGTACATAAACTAGATTGATCAGTTCATGAAAAGGCCTTGACAGGCTGCACAAGCTATCTTACTATTAAAAACATAATACTTTGAGCTAATCTCACAAGAATGCAACGCCTTATAACATACTAATTCCACACCTGGAAACGGGCCGTCTCGTTGATTCGTGTGGTTGTGTGTTGTCGTAATCACAAAGTTGGTCACTTAAACATAAATTTTTAATCAAATAAAGAAAAAAAATACTAACATTACAAAAATTGTTATCAGTAACCAAAAAAACAACAGTGTCATTATCATACATGTCTGCTAATTCAAAGTCATCCGCGAAAAGTGAGACATTTAGAAATTGATGGTCTTGTTTCATCAATTGGATCTACTGCATTTGCTCAAATCCTATCATTTTGAAAAATCTATCGTCTATCCTTTCATCAAAAAACGTTTTCTTACCTATTGGTACCCGGGTGGGTACGTTACTTTTAATACCATTATGAAATGAAAATAAAATGTGTTGAATCCTTTTAAACTGTTTGTTTGTCTATCATATGTTAACAAATGCAGATATACTCGTAGAATCATTACTTAGGTGTCGTTTGTTTTTTCAGAGCTTTTTCCTCTTCATCTGCAAACCATGTCTGCAGAAGAAGAGGTAGATCTAAGGTCTTCATCTGCATGGATGAAGACCGTTTGTTTTTGTGCTATTGAAGTACTTCTTTTATTTTCTATTTTTTTTTCTTTTTTTGCGCTATAAATCCTTTTGTAATATGCTTCAAATGGTTAATTGTTTTCTTACGTTTTGGTAGTTTTTTTACGTTTTCGATCATTTTTTACGTGTTAGTCCGTTTTTAACGTAAAAAAAAAGAGGAAAACTTAAAAAAGGCGAAAACGTAAGAAAACGTTAAAAATAAATGAAAAAGTAAAAGGACAGACGAAAACGTAAAATAACAGACGAAAACGTAAAAAAAAACAAACGAAAACGTAAAATAACGGACGAAAATTACAAAACGAACGAAAACGTAAGAAAACGGATCAAAACGTAAAAAAAGACGAAAACGTAAAAAAATTGACGAAAACGTAAAAAACGGGCGAAAATGTAAATAAAAGGACCGAAATGTAAAAAAAGGGACTAAGACGTAAAAAACGGACGTAAAAATAAAAAAAACAAACGAAACGTAAAAGATATGTAAGATATTGAGAAAGAGATTTAAGGTTTGTGAAAGAAAGGTAAGGAGTGAAAGAAGAGGTAAGAAGTGAAAGATAATGCCTGAAATTTAGAATAAGAAAGAAGTGAAAAAAAGCACAAAAAACAAACAAAAAACCTCTGCTTTCCTGCGGACAAAAGAAGTGAAAAGAGAAAAAAATTACTTATTGGAAAAAAAACAAACGACACCTTAGTTTCAGATCAATAAAATACGTACCTTCTATGGTGCCAAGAAAACCACTGCAATTGGTATCATACAAAATAAGGTTCAACATAGTTTCACGAAGAATGGTTGGACTAGAGTTAACATCTTTAATGGCAGCCACAATAGCAGGCTTTACAGAACGCCCAATAACCGAATTAACTGTGAACAAAGCTCCAACATTCACAAAATTAGGAATTCTTGATGACGATGACGGAACTGTTGTATTTTTAGTTATACCCTTGACTGCCATGGGCATGATCACCATGCCAAAAACCAAGAAACTTAACCATCTTCTCATTATTTCTTGAGCATCAATCTTTGTGAAAGCTAATCTGGTTTATAATAAGTAATGAAGACTAGTGATGATATAATTTAATAAAACCAAGAAACTTAACCATCTTCTCATTATCATATTGAAATTAGAAACCACGTTCTATAAATTAAGTGTAGATTCTTTTTTTCATATATTTTTTTTTCATATATAACAATCCAAATAAACTATTAAATAAAGAATTTTCTCAAAAAGTATATATGAAGAAGAAGTTTAAGTGACATGTGTAAATTTAAAACCAATTATTTAAACACAACTAGATGAAATATCAATTATTAATTTGTTGTTAAAATACAGGGTAAAATAAGTAGATTTGGATCAAATGTGTGCCAAAACTTGATTTTTAATGAATAAATTGCACTTATTTTATGATTAACGAAATTCTTATTTTTTGAAGTAGATAAATAGTTTTACCAACTCTTTCTATGAGAAATGTGTTAGTCGACATATTATAATAGGCTCAAACGCATGTTCTAGATTAGTCTTTGTATCATTATTTATACCGAACCTTTTGTTAATGAATGACACCCATTACACCTACTACACCTCTTCCATCAAATGATACACTTTCACTCAATACCGATGTTATTCCCATACCGCCACCCAATTTACAACAACAGCACAATCCCACAGCTAACCCAAACCCGGTTTCTGTTCATCCCATGGTCACACGTGTTAATACAAATAAGCCGTAACAACTTTTATTTATATTTTACGATCTTCTAATAAACGTAAAATTATTTTAACGAAACAAATAAAATACGTAAATAGTTTGAGCCAATAGTTTACTAACACACTTACGTTTTCATACAAAACACTAAACAAGTAATAGTGTTTACATTTTATAGAAATGCATATGTATAACAACTAGTGTTTACATAATGGGTATATATATATATATATACATACTTAGTATATATTGTAATGGGTAAAAATCTAAGTACTTGACCCATTAACTAGATACATTGAATGTAGTTGGGTAAAACCCAAAGTCTATAACCCATACCCATGGAGCATGATCCATAACCCATGACCCATTGCATGACATCATGCATGAAGTCATGTTGGGCATTATCCATAACACATGGAGCTAACCCATGACCCATTGACTAGATGCATTGCATCTTCTAGATACATTGCATCTTCTAGATACATTGTATCTATTTGGATACCCATGGTCCAAAGTCTATGACCCATGATCCATGACCCATAACCCATTTAGGAGGAGCGTCCTACGGATCCCCCAGTTTACACTGGACAGATCCCTCGTGTAAGGGATTCGTGGGATCCGGGGAACAATAGTTAATTTTTGTCTATAAATAGTGAGCCATTTCTTCATTGTAGGCTCCCACTTTCATATATATTTTCTCTTAGTATTGTAAACTCTCTAACCTCAGATCAAAAGGATCTCTCTATGTAGTTTTGTGTTTGTGTGATCTTCTAGGTTCCTCTTAAAGGCAAGATCGTCACCTCTTGAAGTCGAGCAAGCTCAAGTCCATGAGTTGCCAAGCTTCGTCATCATCAAGACTACTGAAGTTCTCTTGTTGATAGTTCTTTCTTCCTCTCTAGAAGTGTTGTGTTGAAGGCATTAGTGAAAGATGCCAAAAGGGTCAAGTCGAAGGCATTAGTGAAAGATATCGAAGGTCCGTGTCTAAAGGCATTAGTGAAGGGTGCCAAAAGTCCATGATGAAGGCATTAGTGAAAGGTGTCAAAAGAACATGTCAAGGGCATTAGTGAAAGATGCCAAGGGTGTACAATCGTTATGGTGCATCGATGTATAATCATAGATAGGTTGTGTCCAAGGATATTGATATCCTTGATGATGTTGTAATAAGGAGTGTGTCTCATTTGGGATAGGTGTTGTGTAGTGTTGGGTAGTACTTCCTCATATGTAATGGAACTCGATATCTAGCCTTGTACCGGATAAAGTGTAGGCGACGTTGTGATAGGTTTGGTTCTACCTCGTAGAAGAACCCGGTGTCTAGCCTTGTACCGGATAAAGAGTAGGCGGCATTATGAAGGCTTCTCCGCCACAAGGAGCTTGTGTTGTGTAGTAATTACGAACTCTCGAGTAGGTGACTCAGGGACTGGAGTAGGGCAAGGAAGGTGTCCTTGTAGCCGAACCACTATAAATACTCGTGTCGTGGTTTTGTACTTCTAACCCTTTATCTTTGCATTGTTTATGTATATGCGTATCTATCAACATCCAACACACACATTTAATAGATTGACATAAGTTGATCTAAATATTTTAAAACGAAGTTTTAATCAGTAAAACTATTCAACCCCCCCCCCCCATTCTAGTTTTCCACAACACGTTTTCGTATTGTGACAAATCGTCCTCCTAATTGTCTTACTCTTCATGTGTCTTTCATTTCACATTTACAAAAATCGTAATGCTTTTAATGATCCAAATTGGCAAAACTACTATGAATGATGAATACAATGCACTTATTAAAATAAAACTTGGTTTCTTGTGCCCCGACCCACGGATGCCAACATTGTTAATTGTATGTGGTTATTTCGCCATAAGTATTTAGTAGATGACACTCTTAGTCGTTACAAGGCTCATCTTGTATCGAATGGAAGTACGCAGTTAGAGGGTATTGATGTTGATAAGACCTTTAGTACGGTTGTCAAACTGGGTACTATTCGAACGGTTCTTAGTTTGGCTACTTCTCAACATTTTCCTGTTCATCAGCTTAATGTCAAGAATGCCTTCTTACATGGTGATTTATCTAAGATGGTTTACATGCATCGGCCTCCTGGGTTTTGGGAGTTTGCACACCCTGGTTATGTTTGTTTATTACAACGGTCTTTTTATGGTCTTAAGCAGGCCCCTCGGGCTTGGTTTCAGCACTTCACAGCTTATATTACTCGTGTTAGGTTTACTCACAGTCTTTGTGACTCATCATTATTTATTTACAGACAGAGGACTGCTATCCTCTTATTTATTATTGTGTGTTAATGATATTGTTCTCACTGCTTCCTCTGAGATTTTGTTACAGCGGATTATGACTTCATTGCATCAGAGTTTTCTATGATAGATCTCGGTTCACTTAATTATTTTCTTTTTCTGATACACGTGATTCTTCCAGGATATTCTTATACAACGCAAGTATTGTTGGGTTTTAGAGATACTACTGCTCTTGGAAGAATCAACTGCTCATGGATTTCATGAAAAAATGTTTTAAGACTTAACTGCTGCTGGTATGAATGAAACTATTGCTAGTGTATTCTATCTACTGTCAGGTGTTGCTGGAAATGATCAAAGGAATACGCTAAGTGGTAACTACTGCTAGACGAAGTGAAACTATTGTTGGTATAAAGTTTCTGCTGCTGAATAATAAGTATTGCCAGAGTAAAGATAACTATTGTTGATGTATTTTAAACTACTGCTGGAGTATTTGTGTCAGATTATATTTATGGAATGACGTGTACCTATTATATAGTATTAGATAAACATAGAAAAGATACAATAGAGATATAAATTGTATAGGAAGTTATTGTAACCGACTAGGACCCCTTAATCTATAAAAAAGGATCTTAGGTCATTGTTTAGGGATATAAGTTTATGGCGGCTGATGAGTGTCTAAATACTCATCATTTTTGTACAAAATGAACTGCAAAATCATCTGAAAACACTCAGAAACACATCAAAATGATCAAAATATCACAAATCAGTGTTTTATGTGTTTTAAATGCAAAAATATCAAAATCAGATGAAAAACATATCAAATTTGCAAAAGTTGCAGTTTTAGTCCCCCAAGTTTCAAAAGTTGTCAAAAACAGTCCCTGAACACAAAATTTCAAAAGAAAAGTCACCAAAGGTCCTTTTAAAATCAAAAGTTGTCAAATTTAGTCCTTTGGTGAAAAATATCAAAAGTTTGAGAAAATTACAAAAATGGTCCTTCAAGTTTCAAAATTGGCAGAAATGGCCCCTGGAAAATTGCAAAATGGCAATTTTGGTCCTTATACTTTTGAAGATTGTCACTTGTGGTCCCTTGAGATAACTTTTCAGAATTGGCAGCCTAAGTCCTTGAAGTTTCAGAATTTACACATTTGGTCCCTCTAATTATCAAACCATTAAACCTATTTTGGACCCCCTGCTAACTTTGGCCCCCTGTCAAATTGGATTGTGAACCCCCCATTATTATTAACCACTTGGGTCAAAATCTGGTCAAAAGTCTCAACCCGCCAAAGCTTATCTTCCTCAACTGCTTCTCTGCAACTCAGAAACCCCATCCCCCCTCCTCCTTTTCCACTCCAAGATGTTCCCCACTCCACAACTAACATCCAAACTGCATTTAATGCACTTTCCCCCTCACTCAACCCCAATTGGATAAAAGGAGATTTGGCGCCAAAACACCATTTAAACGGTTATGATCAGTTTTGAGCCATCCAATGGCTAGGATTGGTGGGATTTCATCAGAGAAGAGAGAGAATGAGATTGGGTATAAAAGAAAAGCAAAAGAAGAAGTGAGAGGCAGTTTTTAGTTTTATAAAATTTAGTTAAATGTCGTTTTTAGTTTAAAAGTTTTATTTAAGTTGTAAGACTGTTTAATTTTGTTAAATTGTACTATCCTAAGTTGTTTGATTAATATAAATCAGTTTCAAGTTCCAGTTTCAGTTATATGATCATTTCATATTGTTAAAGTCCACTGTTGCAATTTTTATTCTCAAAGTCTTGTGTTTAAGCTTCATAATGCTTCTTTTCAAGTTTATATAAGCTTATAGAAGCTGGTTATAGCTTTATATAAGCTTATAGTCAAGTTTCAAACCATTTTGGTTCTTGGTCAACTAAAGTCAAACAGGTGCTAAAAATGGCAATGGAGTTGGAACTGGGTTGATGCAGGTTTGGAAATGGGGTGATTTACAGTTATCTGGATTAGGATTAGGGGTTGTTAGGTTAGTGATCCTTGTTTCTTCACTGTGCAAGCCATAGTGGTTAAGGAAGATTTGTAAGTTTCAAAATCTGTTATTGGTTTATTTAATCTGCTATTGATTCTGTTATTTAGTGATATTTGATATTGTTTAATCTGTGATTGTGTTTGTTTAGTTTAATATAGCCATAATCTGCTTGTTACTTCATTATTAGCAGCTTAAGTAGTGTTTGGATAAGCTGATTAATCTGTTATAGAGGTTAGTTAAACTGTTAGTAGTAGTTGATACTAGCTTAAGTAGGTATTTGGAAGTCAATTGAGGTCTTAGCAATTGCAGTTTCAATCAAAAAGTCAGAATCACTTTAAAACTAATCTAGGATCTGAATCTGTCTAAATCAGTAGTAGTTATTAGTTGCAAATTGATTTGAAATTGGTAGATCTAGCTTAGATTTATCATAATTAGTGTTAAATCTTCATAATCAGTCTAAAATTGTGGATCAAATCTCAGTTTGGTCAAAGTGGATAGTGTGTTCTTCAATAGTCAAATCTGTCAAAGTAGTTTTTCACAAAACTTTGTGAGTTGATTTTCTTATTCAAATCTGAGTTTCAGTTTGTGAAAATTTGGATATTAAAAGTTCACTTTGTCTAAATTTGATAATCACTTTTTGTCAAATCTGAGCTTATTATTTTGAGCTTCAAATAAGCTCCTCAATTAGCTACTATCTGCCCTGTTCACACTTGAGTGTGAATCAGGCAATCTTTCAGTTGCTGCATCAGGTTCATTTTTAAGAGTTAGGATCTGGAATTTGGCACAATTGTAGCTTGCCAGGTGGTTATCAGGACTGCATAAGTGGTTTTCTAATTAGCTTACTAGTTGAGCTTGTGCATAAGCTCAAACAGTGGACCTGAACCACTGTTTGGATAGTAATAGCAGTTAGCTATAATCAAGGTTCTGAGCTTTAGGCTTGTTAGGAGTAGTTAGATTCAGTTGCAATTAGCTTATTCTAGTGTACTTGAGCTTCTGTCACTGTTTGGTTACCTTATTAGCTTGCTAGCTTATTTTGAGTAGCTTATTTCACTAGCTGTTGCACTATAGCTTCCTTTTCTGTCACATAAGCTGCTTGTTTTTCATTTTTCATAGATTAATAATTTCATTTTAGAATTTTCCTGAGGATTTCATAATTTTTGGTCTTTATTTGCTATTTTTCTCAATTTAAATAGATTTTAATCAATTTTTAATTAGCTTTTATTGAAAATAATTGAGAAAAAGTTCCAAAAAATAATATTTCAATTTTCTTAGTTTAAGAAAAATATAAAAAGCATAAAAAAGATTTTTCCATATTTTTCTCCCTTTATTTGGTATTTTTAACCATTTTAATTAGATTAAAATAGTTTTAAATTTGTAGAAAATAGAAAATTAATCTGAAAAATACAAAAATAGTTTTGAAAATTCTAGTTTGTTATTTTAGACTTTTCCATTTCATAATTTCATTTTTCTAGCTTTGTTTCCTAATTTCTTGTATTTTGGTTAATTATTAAATAGTTAAAAATAGTTTTTAATTAATAATAATTAGATAATTAGTCATAAAAATAGTTTTCTTTTTCTAAAAAGTTTCTTTTATCATTAGGATTGTAAAAATATCATTTTCATATTTTTAGGGTTAATATTGTATAAGTTTCACTTTTTTATTTTGTACGTCGCGTAGATTTTAATTTCAGTTTTATAAAAACATAAAAACAAAAACATCATTTTAATTATAGTGATAGCATTTATTTAATAGATTTTATCTTTTTAATTTCCTTTCATTTGCATTTAAGCCGTTGTTATTTGTTGGCTTTTTCCGTAGTTATAATCTATTCAAATCCTTTTCTGTTCAAACTCCTCGATCACTTTACGTTTGATAATTCATCGCATAGCTCGCTGGGACATAACGACCCGGGGAAACACTATACTCCTCAGATCTTCATTGATTTCGTGCTTAGGCAGTTTTAAGCTGGTTACGGTCCGCCATTCACAAGTGGCGGGCTTGTGTGATTTAGCTTGACTGTTTGGCACACATCAGCGGCTTCAAGGTTGTAAACCCTAGTGATAATTAAGATCACTCGTATTATTATTCTAATAATATTGAAGCGTTTGGTTGTTTAATCATTGTGTTCTTCTTATTCATTAAGTGTTAAATTTCGCGTGATACTTTGTGAATTAAACAGTTTCTTAACAGAAGCTATTAACAAAGATCTATATTTACAAGTGTAAACTAGGATCAACAAATATGCTACTGAAATTTTTGAGTGGGCTCATATGGTTAATTGCAACCCAGTCGGACTCCTGTTGATACTGAGTCTAAACTGGGAGATGATGGTGATCCAGTGTTTGATCCGACATTATATCGGAGTCTTACGGGTTCTCTGCAGTATCTTACGTTTACTCGCCCTGATATTTCTTATGCAGTGCAGCAAGTTTGTCTCTATATGCATGATCCTTGGGAGCCTCATTTCTCGGCTTTTAAACGAATTTTAAGGTATGTTCGTGGTACTTTAGATCATGGGTTACAGCTATTTTCATCTTCTACTACATCTTTGGTTGCTTATTCAGATGCGGATTGGACTGGTTGCCCTACTACTCGGCGTTCTACTTCATGTTATTGTGTATTTCTTTGCAACAATTTACTCTCGTGGTCCTCTAAGGTTGCACAGTATCGTGGTGTTGGCAATGTTGTTGCTGAGACTTGTTGGTTGAGAAATTTGTTACGTGATCTACATACACCTTTGTCTTCCGCTACGTCTGTTTAGTGTGATAATGTTAGTGTTGTTTATTTGTCTACTAATCTGGTTCAACATCAACGGACGAAGCATATAGAGATAGATATACACTTTGTTCATGATTTGGTTGCTGCTGGTCAGGTTCGAGTTCTTCATGTCCCTTCACGTTATCAGTATGCGGACATTTTTACTAAGGGTTTGCCTTCGGCTTTGTTTGAGGAGTTTCGTACCAGCTTGAGCGTCCGATGTCCTCCTGCTCAAACTGCGGGAGAGTGTTAGTCGACATATTGTAATGGGCTCGCGCCCATGTTCTAGATTAGTCTTTGTATCATTATTTATACCGAACCTTTTGTGAATGAATGACACAGACAATTCATGCGTTTAAAAAATTGTCTCGGCTCAGAAAGGGTATTGATCTCGACTCCATTTGATGCCTCACTTGTGATGACGTTTTAGAAAAAAGAAAAACATGTTTTGGTGACTTGCAATTTAGCGACAGATACTTGGTAAAATGTTCCTCAGTGGTGGAATATTGTGGGTGTGGACATCACAAACCTCATGGATGCTTATAACTCAGTTGATTTTTTTTTTGGTGCAAAGGTAAATTTATATTAACTTTCCATGAATTTGTACAAAGACATAAGAATAACAAGCTAAACTGGACATATCCAGTTCAGATACAACTAACATATACAACTAACAGATACTATACTACCATCAGAGATCAGACATCAGACACAAGAAGACTTATACATCTGCATCACTTCCATATCAACCCAACCACATATAGAAGACATCTCACAGCAGATAACAAGATCCACACTCTCTATTTACCTTTATTGCACCAATACCATCCAGCTACATTTCCAACTCTTCTTTCCACTAAAACCACTCAACCTACAACCACAGTAGTCTAAGTAGAAAAGAAGAATTGGCATCACTAGGAACCCATTACCCTTCCCATCAAGGGCTATGCCAAGCAATCTACATTTCCATCTCAAAAATGGCTTCAATTGCTTGGGAACGCACTCCTTGAGGGAAGCCCACCCATTACCTCCTTTGACAATGTATTGAGGGGACCAAGAAGGATCATCTTTCATTCATCTCTATTCCCCTCATCATACATTATCCACCCAAGCCATTTACCCTTCTCAAATAGAAGAATCTACTTTATGGTACATTCATACCGTTGGGACTTCCTACTTAGCCAAACATAGAATTTGAGGGTGAAAAACACTTGATTGGAGCTTGGTTGTCCTTCTGATATATATATTGCATAAGGGTGGTGATAGAGAGTTTGATAAAGTATAGTGAGTTTGAGATTGATGTTATGTGTTCTGATATAGTGGAAGGGGTGTTTGGATCCTTGGTATTTCATTAGATGCTGGTAATTTTTGTTGACTTTCTATATGCAGGCCATTCAAATAGAAGAATTCTTGTACCTTGGAGTTCTAACTGTAGGACTCTACCTATGATAACTTAGCTGATTGTGTACCCCTTGCGCGCAAGCTTTTGAAAACCTTTGACTTGGTAGTTCAAAAGACCAAATAAACACCTCAATTATTCTAAAAGTTTTCTTTTTAAATGACTCTCTAGTGAATGTCGAAAATTATCTTTTAATATGAATGAGTGGTTTAGTGATTACTGTTGGTTTTATGGATATAAATTAGTAGACGTGAGTTAGGATCGAACTCGAGACTATGGGATTGCACACTTTACGTATGAGAATTTAAAGTTAATAATTAAATATAAATGTTGTATTTATTTATTTATTAAACGAAATAACTAACGGACGTTAAGTAATTAATGTAATGGACTAACGGTCGTTAAAGGTATTTGGAAAAGGACTTAATTGCAAAAGTTTGGAAGATTCCGGAACCCCTTGTTGAGGTATAGAACCGATCGGCCAAGGGAAAAGGAAAGAAAGCCAAAACTTGTTCACCAAGTTTACTTGGGTATATAAACAAGGCTAGGGGTCTTGTTTTTGCATCTCTTGTATTCACAAGCTAAACCTAAAAATTGTTTTGTGTGTGTTTTGTCCAAACCGATCGGCCACATCTTTTGTGGGTGTCGATCCTTAAACTTTTCCACATCAAGTTATTCGTTTACTAAAAACTAGCATTACTTTAATTCGGTTTAGTACGTGTGTACAAGAACATAGTAATAACATACTTTTGTTATTGTCTTGGATTGAATTACAAAACGGTAAGGGGTAATTCATATAATCCTAACTAAATCAAATTAGGGTTCATCCGTTGCTAGTTTGTGGATTTGATTCTTGTTCGGCTAGAATCAACAAAGGTACGCATATTCTTTATGTTAATTAATTATTCGTTAATACATCCTAAACGCTTCCGCAATATTACTTTGATGTTTTGTGATAATTTATTTGAATGTCTTGATATATAATTCCAACAGTGGCATCACGAGTCATTGGTTTTAATGAGTAATTAATTACATAAACGCGTAATAAAACAAATACTTGTATGTTGTTTGCTATGTTTTCTAGGGTTTATGCTTAATTTATGTTGTGGTCGAATTTTTTTGTTAAAATTGGGGCGTACCATTTTTTTAAAAATCGACATACACATAAATTTTTTAGGGTTTTGAAAATTGTTTGCTAACCTTATTAAAACCTAGAATTAATATTGTTTACGTGATTAATTCATGAATAATTTGTTATGTGTCATGGAATTTTTATATGCGATCTTGTGACTTACTTGTATAAATTGTTATGATATCCATGATTATACATGCATGTTAGTCATGGATAAGTTGCTTTGATATATTGTTTAATTGTTGAGACATATATGTTTACGATAAATCTTGAATTGGGGAAGACTCCAATTATATACATATTAATGAATCAATTATGTGCAATTTGGTATAAATTAATTAAGGGTTTACGCAATCGATTCATCGATGTATGTGGCTCACTTTCTATTGTTGGAGTGAAAACCCTAAATTAATATATACATTAATTTAACCTAGATATTGATTATTAATAGGATTTTATCGAATAAGTTGCATGTGGCTACTTGTTTACACGTATAAATTGTTTATTATGTGCGCATTGTTTTTTAGTAGTTTATTTTTTATTTGTTACTTGTTTGTTTATTATGTTAGACAGTTTTAAGCAAAGGGTAATTTTGAATAGAAAAATAATACGGACTAAACAATGGCGAAATTTAATGTTTTGGAAGAGTTAAGTTGTCAAAATAGTTTAATTGATTGGTGACTTTGGTACAATGACTGAACGGCTCACCCATTCGAATGAACTAATAAAAGGGGTTTAAAGAAGTGCGCATAGTCACACTGAATGGATGTCTTAGGTTGTGCTTTAGCGCGTACCTGGTCCTCTGCCCCCTGTAAGTTCGAGTGGAGCTACTTAGTAAGCCATATAATGTGCAAGCTCATCTTAAGGGCGAATTAGTGTTAATTCCATGCGCCACTTCGGTGGTAATTATCCGAAACACTAAGTGTTTACACTTATGCAAAAGTACGGTATAATGGATGATAATTAATACTAAATTCCTTGATTGGTGAACCCAATACCTCAATCAAAACTTTGATAATTTGATCTTTATGAATTGGTAATAAAAAGTTTTTTATTAAATTTATGCTACAAGATGAATGCATGACATCTTTGTACATATTTGATTTGACCACATAAAATCAAACTAGTACCCTTTTAAAATTAAGAATATGCCATCTAATTAAAAGGAACACTTGAAGTTGCAATTTACGTCATGACAGTACTTGGCGAGATTGTGATGGAGAGGTAAATCTCTATGTAAAGTCAGACCTTACATGGACATATTTGCAGATTCTTTAAGTTAGACACTTAAGTTGAGTAGGAAGTGAGACCTGGACTCAATGGCATAAGATGGGATGAAACATGTTTATATTTGCAATAGCGTTGGAAAATATAAATCCCATAATGATCTAGGAGTTGGAAATTGTTTGCCAATTAATGTTCGACAGATTACCTTATTATATGCGTTTCTTGCTAGCAGATCAACTGATGTAATGAACCTATGATAATTTGGATCCTAGTTTTTCGAGAAAATTATATGGTTATATGTTTATATTACCGTTGGGTATATTTATTTTCTTGAAAAGTGTATTATCGAAAATACTAATACTTGAACTTTTTTCTGTAGAAATGGCTCAAAACACCGATAACACTAACACTGCTCTAAATTCTGCGTTCAAAAGTTTTTTTGATCGAGAAAAGTTGACTGGCTCTAAGAATTTCAATGATTGGCACCGCTCTTTGAGAATTGTCTGTAGAGTTGCTGACCGTATGAAATATCTTTATGAACCTTGCCCTGCTGAACCAACTGGTCCTGAAGCTACTCAAGCTCAAAAGGACGAGTGGAAACTGGAGTATAAGCGTCATAATGATGTGGCTTGTCTTATGTTGGGAACAATGGAATCTGCTCTTCAAAAGCAGTTCGAACATTATTTCCCATATAATATGCTCAATGAACTTCGAACTATGTTTGAGAAACCAGCTGCCGTCGAGATTTATGACTTGACCGACGCGTTACACAGCTGTAGGCAGGGAGAGGGTAAACCCGTAAGTGCTCATGTGCTGGAAATGAAAGGTTACATGGACCAGCTAAAAGCACTTGGCAAAACTTATGATGATGACATGGCTGTGAATCTGATTAATCGATCCCTTAACAAGGATTTTAATGGTTTTGTCAGAAATTTCAATATGCACTGCGTGGGGAAGACAGTTACTGACCTACACGCATTGCTCATTGATTATGAGAAAGGGTTGCCTCAAAAGGTTCCTACCGCCCAGGTACTTGCTATTCAGGGTGGAAGAATTAATAAGCCAAAACCGCAGCGTGCGAACAACAAGAAGGGGAAGGGTAAGGGAAAGGTTGACAAAGGCAAACAGGTGATGGCCTATCAACCTCAACCCAAGAAGAACCCTACTCCTAGGAAGGATAATCCTAAAAAGGATCAAGCATGCCACCACTGTAAAAGCGTTGGGCATTGGAAGAGAAACTGTGCTCTCTATCTTGATGAATTGCGGGCAAATAAAATGAAGTATGAAGGGTCTGCGGGCGCCGGTACTTCAGGTAATTTATTTGTCATTGAATTATTTACTCTAAATCATAATAATTCCTGGGTATATGATACGGGCTGTGGTATTCACATTTGTAATACACTGCAGGGGTTTAGAGTGGAAAGGAAGCTTGCCTATGGGGAGCAATATCTGCACGTGGGAAATGGCGCACATGCAGCTGTTGAAGCCATAGGAACGTTTAGTTTAGTATTGCGTTCGGGCTTAGTACTGTTATTAAACAATTGTCATTACGCACCTTCTATTATTAGATGTGTTGTTTCCTTTTCAGTTTTGTTGGATGATGGTTTTACTCATACTATTTCACATAATGGAATTGATGTTTCTTTAAATGGTGTATATTATTTTAAAGCAATTACTGTGAATGGTGTGTTTGAAATTGATATGATTGGAAATGAATCTAACAATAATAATAATTCAATGTTTAGCATTAACAAGAAGATAAAGTTAGACTTGAATTCTTCTTATCTTTGGCATTGTAGACTTGCTCATATAGGCAAGGCTCGCATGCATAAGCTGCAACAAGAAGGGCTTTTGCAAAATATCAATGATGAATCATTTGATAAATGTGAGTCATGCATATCTGGGAAGATGACTAAGAAACCTTTTCATAGCAATATGGAGAGGGCTTCTGATCTACTTGGTCTTATTCATACTGATGTGTGTGGACCACTTAGACATGTGTCAAAGAGAGGTGCTAGCTACTTCTTAACCTTTACTGATGATTTCAGCCGTTATGGTTATGTTTATTTACTTAAGCATAAACATGAGGTGTTTGAAACATTTAAGGTTTTCAAAGCTGAAGTAGAACTGCAATTGGGAAAGAAGATTAAAGCTCTTCGATCCGATAGAGGAGGCGAGTATCTAAGCCAAGAGTTTAAAGATTACTTAGCTGAGAATGGAATTGTCCAGAATCTCACTTCTCCATATACTCCACAACAAAATGGTGTATCTGAGAGAAGAAATCGTACATTGTTGGACATGATACGATCTATGTTTAATCTTACCACTCTACCTTTATCCTTTTGGGATTATGCTTTAGAATCTGCTGTTCGTATTCTAAATATGGTTCCCACAAAGAAGGTTGATAAGACACCATATGAAATATGGCATGGTAAAGCTCCTAACCTGTCTTATTTAAAGGTCTGGGGTTGCGAGGCGTATGTTAGACGTGACTCAGCAGATAAACTCCAACAAAGATCTGTAAAGTGTATCTTCGTAGGATACCCTAAGGAAACTATGGGTTACTACTTTTACTATCCAACTGAGAATAAAGTAATTGTTGCTAGGTATGGAGATTTTCTTGAAAAAGATCTCGTATCTCAAGAATTCAGTGGGAGAGTTTATGATCTGGAAGATGATCATGAAGATGCATTACCTTCTGAAAACACTAACGTACTTCCGGTAGAACCTGATAGTCTGGGTCCTCCACCAGAAGTTGAAGTGATTCCCGTTCGTAGATCCGTAAGGAATATACGTGCACCTGAACGTCTATGTCTTAACGTAGAGGTTGAGGAAACTATGTTAGGAGATCTTGGAGAGCCTACTAGTTATAAAGCTGCCATGGCAAGTCCTGACAAGGCTAAATGGCAGGTTGCAATGAATGGGGAAATGCAATCCATGAGAGAAAATGAAGTCTGGGTAGAGGTTGACTTACCTCCAAACGCCTCGGTGGTTGGGAGTAAGTGGCTCTATAAGATTAAGACTGACATGGATGGCAATGTACACGTCTATAAAGCTCGTCTAGTTGCGCAAGGTTTTACTCAAACTTATGGCATTGATTACGAGGAGACCTTTTCTCCTGTAGCGGACATTAGAGCTATTAGAATTCTCATAGCTATAGCAGCATACTATGACTATGAGATATGGCAAATGGATGTCAAAACCGCCTTCTTAAATGGTCGCTTAGATGAAGACATCTATATGAAGCAACCTGAGGGGTTCGTGAATCCACAATTTCCAAACCGTGTATGCAAACTTCAAAGGTCCATTTATGGATTGAAGCAAGCATCAAGGCAATGGAATAAAAGATTTGATGAAGAAATCAAAAGGTATGGATTTGTTCAAAATCTTGATGAGCCATGTGTATATCACAAAGTTAGTGGGAGTGATGTAATTTTCCTAATTCTTTATGTCGATGACATATTAATTATGGGAAAAGACATTCCAAGCATGCAAAATGTTAAGGCATATCTTGGGAAGTGTTTTTCCATGAAGGATTTAGGAGAAGCTGCATACATTCTGGGAATCAAGATCTACCGAGATAGGTCAAAGCGGTTAATTGGTTTAAGTCAAAGCGCTTACATTGATAAAATATTGAAGAGATTCAGTATGCAAAATTCCAAGAAAGGATATTTGCCGATGGAAGTAAAGCATGGCTTATGTAGCGATATGTGTGCTTCAACACCTGCTGAGGTGGCACGCATGCAGAAAGTTCCTTATGCTTCGGCTGTAGGATCTATTATGTATGCTGTGAGATGCACAAGGCCAGATGTGGCGTTCGCTCAAAACATGACCAGTCGATATCAACAGAATCCGGGTGAACTTCACTGGATTGCTGTTAAGCATATTCTGAAGTATCTCAGAAATACTAAAGATATGTTTTTAGTGTATGGTGGAAATCCAGACACAAAGCTTGGTGTTACAGGTTACTGTGATGCGTCCTGGCAGTGTGATAAAGATGATACGAAGTCTCAGACGGGTTATGTCTTTGTCATCAATGGAGGAACAGTTGACTGGAAGAGCAAGAAGCAGAGTACGATTGCGATGTCTGCGACAGAAGCCGAATACATAGCTGCTTCGGAAGCTGCGATGGAGGCTGTTTGGATTAGGAAATTCATTTCAGGGCTTGGTGTTATGCCTTCAATTGAATCGCCTATTGATATGTATTGTGACAATTCTGCTGCAATCATATTTGCCAATGAACCTGGAGTCATGAAGGGCACCAGACATTTTCTACGGAAGTATGACTATGTTCGGGAACAAGTCCAGGAAGGTGAAATAAATCTACTGAAAGTTCACACAGATGATAACTTAGCTGATCCGTTCACTAAGACTTTAGCTAAAGACAAGCTTGTAGGACTTGCCAATGGAATTGGACTTCGTTTAGCTAATAGTTTCATGCATAACTGTGATTAGTATTTGGATAAAGGATATTGTAAAACATTTATTATTTTAATGAAATAAAGTTTGGATTATGTTTATTTTCATTTATAATATTATTGTCCTATATTTGCATGTTTAATCCGTGAGTAACTAAGTTATTCTAAATGTCTATTGTCGATTAATGATATGGGAGTATCATTAAACTAAGACAAATCTGAGAGATGTGGTAGAATATACTTGAAAGTATATTGATGAGAATGCATACCAATTTCAGATGATATTCAATGAATTGAATATAGGACTTATCCCAACTACATAATTTACTTTGTGGATATTGTTATAAGTAAATTATGAATAGTTATCCTCAGACTTGAGATACCAGATAAGTGTCATGAATGTAGTGCATTTCTGTGGAGCAACTTAACGCTATACGTAACTGGTAGTCATAAGGGTTGTTTTCAGAAATGTTACAAAGTTTGTGGGTTATTCTTGTAGTCAAAATAGAATTTGTTCCTTCAAATTTATTTGGAGTTTAATACTGCTGGGCCCCTCGTAGGGTTGACAAGATGTTTGTGCGGCCGCACCCAAATCTCCCCTAAATATGTTTAGATGATTTGGTAATCTTGGTCAATCACTTACAAACGAGAAACAGAATAGTTATATAAAGAATGACTTAATTCCATATCTTTATTTAACGTGGTATTAGAAACAAAAGGATAATAATAATGAGAAATCATTAAAAGGTTTTCCAGGAGCCTTGCTCTAGTTGTACTAGAGGCATCGAAGTGTTGCTAGACGCTAACCGAATGTGATCACTCTATTAAGATATATCCAAGTGGGAGCTGTTGGTTTTATGGATATAAATTAGTAGACGTGAGTTAGGATCGAACTCGAGACTATGGGATTGCACACTTTACGTATGAGAATTTAAAGTTAATAATTAAATATAAATGTTGTATTTATTTATTTATTAAACGAAATAACTAACGGACGTTAAGTAATTAATGTAATGGACTAACGGTCGTTAAAGGTATTTGGAAAAGGACTTAATTGCAAAAGTTTGGAAGATTCCGGAACCCCTTGTTGAGGTATAGAACCGATCGGCCAAGGGAAAAGGAAAGAAAGCCAAAACTTGTTCACAAAGTTTACTTGGGTATATAAACAAGGCTAGGGGTCTTGTTTTTGCATCTCTTGTATTCACAAGCTAAACCTAAAAATTGTTTTGTGTGTGTTTTGTCCAAACCGATCGGCCACATCTTTTGTGGGTGTCGATCCTTAAACTTTTCCACATCAAGTTATTCGTTTACTAAAAACTAGCATTACTTTAATTCGGTTTAGTACGTGTGTACAAGAACATAGTAATAACATACTTTTGTTATTGTCTTGGATTGAATTACAAAACGGTAAGGGGTAATTCATATAATCCTAACTAAATCAAATTAGGGTTCATCCGTTGCTAGTTTGTGGATTTGATTCTTGTTCGGCTAGAATCAACAAAGGTACGCATATTCTTTATGTTAATTAATTATTCGTTACTACATCCTAAACGCTTCCGCAATATTACTTTGATGTTTTGTGATTATTTATTTGAATGTCTTGATATATAATTCAAACAATTACCGCATCACTGTTTCTGCATTTATATTTTTAACAAGCTCAGCTCCTTGCTAGTCTTGCAATTATCATCCGTTATCAGAAAAAATAAATGATTATTTGATCATATTTATTCAATATCGCATTATACATGGAAGTCGAATTACAAATAACATTAACATAGGGACTACTTACAATGTTAGAAATCCATTGTTGCATAACTATTAGTCTATTGTCGAGAGAAGAGAAACGGAAGAGTAAGAGTAGTACTCACTACCTGCGTTGTTATGAGTGTCAACCAAGGGAAGATTATAAGCACGCACTTGGTTCCATCTTAATTCCGACTAGAGTGGCAAGAAGCCACGGGTGAATATTTTTTGTTATTAAGAAGATTGTCACGTGATTAGTTTAATGGTTTGAAACTAAGATTCCTTTATAGCAACTTGGCATTAGAGTTAGCTTTCCCCACGTAGAAAACTAGTAAATTCGGGAGTGGAGCAAGAGGAAAGCATGTGTAATAAAATAAAAAAGGGCACCACTTTTACATTAACATAAACTTTTCATCACTAGCTGCTAGAATATAGAGTTTAGTTCAAGTATATGCTTATTTTAATATATGGATACTTGTGTGCTTGTTTTAAAAAGGATTCTCAAACTATGCTTTTGATGAAAAAATTAGTTAATTACTTATCTTTGTGGTTTGTCGTGTATAACGAAAATGACCCTTAGACTTTTTTTCCTGGATCATGTCTCTGTGGTTTTGATCCGTAACGGGTTTGGTCCATTGACCACAATTTTTGTTAGTTTTACCGTTAATTGGATGTTTATATGGCTGAAATGATATAAATACTCTCTTATGTTTAAAAGTAAGGTCCCTGTGATTTGTGAGGTATCACGAGTTTAGTACATAATTTTTTTAATACGGTTCGTCTGTTTTTCTTACGTTTTATACATTTTTATCCTTTTTTTGTTCATTTTTATACGTTTTAATATGTTTTTGTTACGTTTATATGTGTTTTTGTTCGTTTTTCTACGTTTCATCCGTTTTTATACGTTTTCACTCGTTTTCTTACGTTTTTTAACCCATTTTTATACATTTTCGCCCTTTTGTCTTATGTTTTTGTCCGTTTTTACACTTTTTGTCTGTTTTATTTTTTTATACGTTTTCGTCCATTTTTTATACATTTTCGTCCATGGTTATACATTTTCTCCTGTTTTTATATGTATTCTTACGTTTTTGTCACTTTTATACATTTTGTCAATTTTTTTTCGTTTTCTTCTATTTTCTTACATTTGTATACGTTTTCGTCTGTTTTATACGTTTTCGTCTGTTTTATATGTTTTCTTCTGTTTTTATACGTTTTCATCCGTTTTTATACGTTCTCGCCCACTTTTTTACGTTTACGCCCGCTTTCGTCCGTTTTTATACGTTTTCATTCGTTTTTATACGTTTTCGTTCGTATTTTATACATTCTTATAAGTTTCTCTTGAGTTTTTATCTGTTTTTATATACTTTCTTACGTTTTATCCATTTTTATACGTTTATTTTTATCCGTTAGTAAGGTCCATTTTTATTAATTACTTAAATCTTTTTTTATTATTTATTTAACTATTAATGAGTAAAAATAGTTAAATAATAATAAAAACGAACCATACTAACGGATAAAAACGTATAAAAATGAATAAAAGCATATAAAAATGAATAAAAACGTATGAAAACATATAAAAATAGATCAGAAAAAAGGATAAAAACGTATGAAAACGTAAGAAAAACTTATAAAAGCGGACGAAAACGTATATAAACTGACAAACACGGGGGAAAACGTATAATAACGGACGAAAACGTATAAAAACATAAGATAGACTTATAAAAACGGACGAAAACGGGGAAAAAATATCAAAACATATGAAACGTATAAAAACAGATAAAATCATATGAAAAACGGATGAAAACATATAAAAACAAATAAAAACGGATGAAAACGTAAGAAAACGGGCGAAAACGTATAAAACGGACGAAAACGTATAAAATGGACAAAACGTAAGAAAAACGGATTAAAACGTATACACACGCATGAAAATGTATAAACACAGACGAAAATGTATAAAAACAGAAAAAATTGTATGAAAACGTACAAAAAATTATGGACTAAATTCGTGATATCCCACAAACCATATGGACCTTATTTCTAAACATAAGAGGGTATTTATGTTGTTTTAGCCAAGGTTTTCAAGTTGGGATCCTCCCCAGGATCGTTTTTGACTTTGCAAGATCGTGATTGTAAGATCGGATCGAGATCTTAAGATCCTATTATAATGTTTTTTGTTAATAGTTTTTGTAATATTATACAAATCTACAAATTATTATCTATATATATAATAAACAAAGGTTTATTTGAATCTTGCCACCTCACTTAATCCATGTTGGCAATTAAAGCCACGTCATTTAAGCCACGTAGGCAATCCCATCTTCTATAGCCTACTATAAACTACGTATCTATCAGCCATTAAGTCACCAAATTTGACTTTCAACCCTCATTTAATAACAACCAAAAAAATGGCAAAGTATTCAAGATCTGTTTTTGTATTCCTTCAATACCATTTAATGCATCCATTCATTAATTTTCTCAATTTTAGTTGATGATACACTTGAAACCTTAATATCAACTCAAATGGTCGACTGACTCTTCAGTCTCAAAAGTTTTTGTATTTGAAATGGTGGCTTATTTTGACTCTTTACAACCCACAACTTATTTATTCTAACTCTCTACTTCCATTTTTACAATTATCTTTTATTAATAAGCTTTTGATAGATTGCAGGTATAAGTGGTAAAAATGGTGTCTGGTGAATGCTTATAAGTGTTTGATCAAATGCCTCACAAAAATATCTATTAAAGGTATCTTTTTTATAACCAATTTTGAACCATGCCTCCTCTTTGAAAAATAAAGTTTTTAATGACTAACCCTCTGTAATTGCTTTAACATCTAGCCCTCTGTATTTTCTTTCAAAGTGCACATGTACAATTTTAATTTTCGAAAAAATGTTTGTTCATTGCTAATTATCTTAATAAGATGCAAATTGTATCCCGTTTTCTTGATGGGTTAACTCAAAGTCCTTCCTTGATGATGTATATCTTTGTTTATATAACTAGAACTTAAAATTTGTGCAATCTTTACTTACCAATGTCTATTATTTCTTAATAATTTTATTCGTTGACATAACTTAAACAAAATAAATGTGCAAGTGTGCAACCTTTTTTTTTGCTAAACTTCAGTACCTAACAAGTTCATTTTCAGTCTTTTTTTTTTTCTTTTTTTCCTTCTTTTGTTAATTATGGGAAGCGCTTGATAGATGAACAATCATTTTATAGACAACTACATAAGTTTTGGGTTAGCAAGTCTTCATCATAACAATTTTCTATGAATTTCTTACCGCACATTGAGATCATTCTCTATGATCTAAACAAGCCTGTAAAATGTTGTAAAGCGTCAAACATTGGGTACGAGGTTAAGACGTATTCAATTCAAAACAAGTGATTTGTTTTTCATCGGGTTGAGTTGGGTCGAAACCTCATAAAAGTTAAGCTTGTCAATCAATATAATCTCATACTTAAATCTATTCCAGATAAAAATTGAGTTCAAAGTAGAAATAGTTATAACAGAAACCAACCAACATTTAGTAGATGTGAGATGTGAGAGAGTTAAGGAGTCAAACCACATTGTTTTTCCCATGTTCTCTCTTATTAGATGTATCAGGTAGTGTTTGGTACAATAGGTAGTGATCAAGGTGATGTTTAGGTATTGTAATTTGTAAGGTATACATTGTGTATTACATCAACTTATATATGGATATACTAATGCTTTTGGTTTTATTTGTAAGGGTTTTCAACTTCACTTTTTAAAAGACCACACCAATTATCGCAAATATTAGAGCTTGATTGCTTGAATGAGTGATATTTAATGAAAGAAAATAAAGGGTGTGCTTTGTTTTACATGCTACAAAGGCTACCAATGGTGTCAACTACCAAGTCTATTCATCATTGTCTGCTAAATTGGAGAAACAAAATGTGCTTATCATTGTATCAACTGCACACTCCGAAAATGTACTACACACTCCGAAACAACTGTCGACTCTTACGCTGATGTGAAAGGACTCTCCAGGTATTTAACATGTAATGCGCAAAACTCCCCCACATCACTAAAGTCAAGTCGGATAAAAATGGATCATTATACTGATTATTTAGGGGTGTTTGACATTGTGGTTTAGAGGGTGCTTGCGATTATGGTACCTTATATTTATGGTGTGTTTGGCATTGTGTTTTAGAGGGTACTTGAGATCATGATACCTTACATTTAAGGTGTGTTTGGCATTGAGTTTTACACGGTGATGGGGAAGATACTTTGCTTATACTATGCTACCACACTACCAACCGGCTATTCCACGAGAAAATGATTGCTATTATTCCATGAGACAGGGAGGCGAGAGTGGATGATGAGGGTAACTAATTGTGTACATCCTTTCACTAAACTGATTTGTTCTATTAGTTGAATTATCCGATCATTCCACTTTTTAAAAGCTTAAATTGAGGTATATTACACTATCCAGCACTTAATCCATTTGTAATCACTATAGTTGATGTTCCGGAAACTATATAAGAATATTTGTTTTAACTAGGAAATTATTTAAAGGAACAAAATTTTCATCGAAATGATTTTGGCCAGTCATTTAGGTTACATTGGTAGGTTTTTAGACGCAAAAAAACAAGATCATCATCTTGCTTGCAAAATATGCAGAATTTGAGAAACTTTATTGCATATAAATTACCTTGCCACCAGGTTCCCCTAGCAAGAAAGCCATCATATTGAATGCTAGCAACACAATGAAACAGTGCCATGTTTGTGAATCAAGGATACAAGAGTTTCAAATAATTCCCATACAAGAGGCACACACAATAACAAGAATCGATGTGTGTAACACTACCATCATCTCGCGGTTGCAACTTAGTCCTTCCGACAAGAGGTTTCTATTGAAGATTAACGAAGATAGCTTCACACAGCTTTTTTATTTCTATCATATAATGCAAACTTTGTTTCATGTTATTATTTTTTATACGCAAGTTTTTTTTGGCTTGGTTGTGAAAATTTTCGCTAATTGTTTGAGAACTAATATTTGTTACTTTAAGTATTTGAACTATTGTTTTCAAACTTTCTATAAGCCACCCGTGATTTATCACGGGTTTATAGGCTAGTAAATTATAAACACAAAATACTATGAATGTTTCATAGAAATTTTGTCCTAAATTATGATTATGAGATATTTAAAAAGATTAACATGCTGTTTTTTGAATTCTACAAAAAAAATAACTCATAAATTTGTAGTTTTTTAGTTTGTAATCCGAGAAAAGTAAGGTCGGATCGGATTAGATCTTAAGATCGTATAGTCAAGATCGGGATCCTACAAGATCTTAAGCTTGCAAAGATTCTATGTAGGATCCGAATTGTTTTTGCTCTGCAGTATCGTAAAATCATAAGATCCTAAGATCAGGATTGGGATCCTGACAACTATGGTTTCAACCATCTAAACATTCACTTGATAGTCAAACTAACAGAAATAGTGGTTAAGGGATCAAACCCGTTACGGTTTATAACCACATGGAGAGGATCCGGAAAAAAAGTTTAGAGATCATTTTCGTTATAGTTGACAAACCACAAGGATGATTTAAGTAATTAACTCTAATTTTGTTTTAATCAAAAGCATAGTTTGAGAATCTCTTTTAAAAACAAGCATACAAGTATCTACATATTAAAAAAGAAGCGTAGATTTAGAATAAACTCTAGAATATAATAAGGCTGGATTATGCTTAACTTCATAAATTAATCTGTTAGATAAGAACATGAACTATTAATTGATTGTGAAAGAAAAACACATAGAGTGGAAGATTAAACATTTTGTTTGGTAATTTAACCGGATGTAATTATATATAAAGATATTTGTACTTGGGCATATTGCCTAGCGGTATCCGACTATCCGCGAGATAGTTGTGTTCTTGATAACGAGGTTTTGAGGTTAAGTCTTGCTAAAAGAAATGGTGATTAATGTGATTATGTGAGAATGTATATAATGGTAGAGTGCGTGAGTTTAACTTTCAAATATTGTTTTACGATCGCACAACGACCTAAAGATTATTTTATTTCATTAACCACGGATATACATGAACCAGAGAAGTGCGTTTAGATATTGATTGTGAAAGTGACCTAGTCACAAGAATCAAACTTTAAACCTAAAATCGTGGACAATTTGTTATATCTCTTGCGCTTTACTCTCATGTTTGGGCAAGGAGGTGCAGACACATAGACTAAGAAGCCTTTGGCCTAACAATATCAAGTTTACCCATGAGACAAGAGGTTGTTGGTAAGCGGGAATTTTCCGTTGAAACATGTTAGGTAGAAAGCGAATACAATGAAACAAATTTGACACTCTTAAGTGCAAGCTAGCTAAGCATTCTGAAAATTGTTGCACACGTCTTCTCAACTATTGCTCTTGGATTCGTATTTGATCCTAACTAGCTTTTAATAGTGACACAGATGACCTGCTGATAATAAATGTACCTTACATATATTTTCTAAGTTAGAAAAAGTATAAATTTCATCCTCCACTATGCTATGCTTCTAAGTTCCTGCTAACTTGACTCTTGTTTCTACTTAGAACTTGATTGATCTCTTCCTCTTTCTTATCATAGAAATCGATCAAATCCTTGAAGCTGATGGCGCGTAAGAGCCGCCCAGTACTGTTGCATGTTGCTGAGTCCGGTTCCACGACTTCATGAGCCTCTTCGTCAGGACTATACCGGTGATACTCATACATTGTCTTACAACAGAAAATGCAGATAGAAATGAAGCAAGCAATGCCACATATGAGGAATAGGCTCCAAAAGTTGTTTAGGGAGAGGCTTTTCCCTTCGAGTTTGCTAGCTTGAGACGCGCACAAAGAGGAAGATAGCCACTTGTCGTTGATTCGTTGTAGGTCTCCGTTTTCTGAGAGTTCAAGGATTGCTGTTGATAAATCATCTGCTAGAGGGGAGTCTCTCTGAAATGCCTGAAATGAAATTTGATGTCAAACCATCTAGTTTTAACTTTTACTTTAATATTAACTCTATAAACCATTTATAAAGAAACTGCAACTACATTATAGGAATTAAAAAATATTACAAATAGGAAAATTACATCGAAGGTTGAAAAAAAAAAATCATACCTACATTTGGTACATGCTATGTTTGACCTCAAGATTCAAACCAAGTCTCTCTTTCTAGGAAAAACATAATAACTTACAAAACCCCAGTCACATATTTTTAATGGGGTGTTCGGAAATGCCTAAAAAATCTATTATGTTGTGTACTTGTGTTTCGATTTTTGAAAAGTAAAATGTTGATCCTGGGTCCAAAGTGCTTATAAGTAAAATGTTGTTTTGGATTAGCAAGTTGACAGTGGTGATTCAAAGAAACTTAACACGGAAAAAGGGACTTACGAAACCCCAGCCGCTTTTGGTGAACTTCTGACCAACAATCTTGAACTCGCAACTAGTGTAACGCATGAAGAGCTCAACATAAGGGAGCTCATCAACAATGGCAGCCACACCACCACCTTCTGGACCTAAGCGAAGCGCTTTTACAAACTCCACCTCATCTCTCAATGGTTTGATCCTAGTCTCTGCGATATTGAGCTCTTGAATCAAATAATTGTAGGCAAAGGTTCCGTACTGAACTCCAATCGGATCCTTACTTGATATTAAACTATCTATCCCTTCGATGCTTGGAGTCAGTTGTTGTACTGTTAGGATTGACGTCAAACTAGCTGTGTAGCTTGAATTAATAATCAATACGACAAATAGCCACAGGATTAGTACGAACCGTCCCAACGTACTCAAGGTATTCTGTCCTGCATACGTCAAGATCCCACTTCAGAGTTTTGTTGCTAAAATAATTCATGATTTAATCAAGTACATACTTACGGTGTGAAAAAAATAGCGTGGAGAAGATAAACCTGAAAATTTCAAGAAAAAACATACATATAAGATACTGTGACATGTAAGGGGGTTTCTAGGATTGCTTATTTAAATTGGGTATTTGCTAACTGTGTTTTGATCGATACAATAGATAACAGTTTTGAGGGTATTTAAGATTGCATATCTAAACTTGTCGAGGGTGTTTAATATTTCTTCTTTATAATTTTATCTTATTATTTGTTAGCAAGATAAGTTGTTGATTTGAGTTAACAACTAGATATATATTGTTTATTAAAAAAATATTTAGTTCATGAAGCAATAAGCAGATATATACATATATTTTTTTTGAAAAGTAAATGCCAAACACGCCCTCTTTAGGAGTTGCAGTAATGCACTAAACCAAACTAGATACTAACCACAAGACTGTGATGATTTGTCGCCTTGGTGGTCCTCGAAATTCATCATTCAACCGATGCTCAAGAATCCAAACAACAAATCCAACAAATAGAAAGAATCCACCACTGACCAGCCACATTTCAACGGTAAACGGCCTGAGAAAGGCCCATGGTTTCGGTTTCCATTTGTTGTAAGGTACAACTATGACTAGTCCAGAATCCATGTACGACCGTGTAAAATCAACTATCCTCGTTCGGTTGGTAATTATAGTTATATCTCCAACTGCTGCATCATACTTCTGAGAATATACAAAATAAGCTTGTGTGTCAGAATTTAATTACTGTTTAGATAACAATGTTGAGGCTAATTGCTTGACTTAAAAAGTCAAACAATTACTTACATTTTCCGCGACAGCTCTTACAATATCGTCATAGCTCGGGTTTTTTAGCCCATCACCATAAAGAAAATATTCTCGAGTCACTGGGTATGGAAGTAAATTCACTGCAGCTTCAAAGACGTCGATACAATATCCCCGTACCCCTTGAGGAGACTTATCTTTTGTCACAATTTCTTTGTAGCTATAGCCATATGGCACAGCAACTCGCATAGGCTTTCCATTGTTTGGAAAAACCCATCCCCGAGGCCTTTTACTCATTCCACCAGGCCAAATAACACTATAAAGATGTTGATCATTACTATCAGAATTGTTTGACTCTGGATTAGAGACAGAGAGACCTGAATAGTTTGACCAATATCCAATAGTACGTAAACCGGTACCACCAACGTTCACAATATCATAAGCCGGATGCATCAAGTTATTCTGATGGTCAAACTTCACTTCACCGGTTAAACCCATGAATTTCATGGATAGGACTGTTTTGAGAAGCTGCTCTCCTTCGTTAAAAACCCGAAGAGCTGAAAAGTGAAGCTCATTTCCATTAGTTTGTTGGAGTTTAGTATCGTTAGAAAATGTGATACTTCCTCCTGCTTTCAAATATTTATCGAGAGCGTGTGCAAGTAGCCATACTGAATCGTATGCATAAAGAGCATATGTATTAAAGCTAGATGTATGTTTGTCTTTAATACTCTTCCATTTAGTCGTAAAAGATTTCTTGATATCAGAATTTGAAGTATGTTGGCGCAACGAGACAACCCCTTGTATAAGATCCATCGTACTAGGATCAGGTAATTCGGATGAATCCAAAACCGCCATTAGCCAATCAGTGGTAATCCAAGCATAACCAGCTGTCATCATCCCGAGCTTCTTTGCCACAGCGAAAATCTCTAGACCTGAGTCAGGACTTACATGAACAACATAAACCCGAGACTCCATCATGTTTATTCCGGTTAGTAGTTCAGTAATCTCACTATGAGATGCACCTGAATTAAGTGAAGCCTTGTAAGAGATCTTGACTCGCTTTTTGGAAAGGGCGTCACCTAATGCCAAAATCCCATTTCTACCATAATCGTCGTCAACATATATGGTAATGATTTCTTTCCAGCCGAAATATGAAACCATGTCACTTATGGCAGACATTTGGTAGTAGTCGCTATGTATGGTTCTGACAAAGTAAGGGTATTGAAGACGTGTAAAAGTCGGATCTGTTGCACCAAATGAAATAAGTGGTATACGGAGTTCATTTACGACATGGTTAATTAAGCGTGCTATAACCGATGATTGTGGCCCTATTGTAGCTACCACATCGTTTTCCATCAGCTGCAAAGCTACATCAGTAAGGAAACAATCATTTAAGCACATTACACAAACTAAGTTGATAATTCCAGAAAAAGGTATTTACGGGCCACTTATCAAATAACATTAATGTTTTATGCATTATTTTGGGTTTTAATGTTTGAGCTTCAATTCTTACAAGAATATTGCAACGCCTCTAAAATATACTAATTGTAAGGCTCAAAAATATATTGTAGCATGGCCGTCTTGTAGAATTGCGTGGTTGTGTGTCATAATCAAAAAGTAGGCCACTTAAATACAAATGTTTAATCAAATGAAAAAGAGATTATTAGTGTTACCAATATTGTTATAAGTATCCGAAAAAACAACAGTGTCACTATCTTATCTTACATGTCTGCTAATCCAAATCTGTGCGTGAAAATTGAGACGTAAAATCAAAATGATGGCTCTGCTCCATCGATTAGCTATACTGTATTTGCTCAAATCATATCATTCATAAAAATATATTGTCTATCCTTTCTTCAGAAATAATTATCTGTAACTGTAGATAACATTAGGCCGAAAACATGTTTTTAAATTACAAACCATGTGTGTGTCTATCAGTTATCGACAAATGTAGATAAACTTTTAGAAGCAATAAGTTTCATATAAACTGAATGGGTTTACCTTCAATGGTGCCAAGAAATCCACTGCAATTAGTATCATACGAAATAAGGTTCAACATAGTTCCGTGCAGAATGGTTGGACTAGAGTTAACATCATGAATGGCAGCCGCTATAGCAGGCTTCACGGAACGACCAATAACTGAATTTACTGTAAACAGAGTTCCAACATTCACAACACTAGGTATTCTTGATGACAATGGAAATGCTGTATCTCGGGTTATACCATTGACAGCTATAGGCATAGTCACCATCATCAAAATGCCAAAAACCAAGAAAGTTAAGCATCTTCTCATTATTTGCACACCAATCTTAGTGAAAGCAAAAATGTGTTTATACTAAATGTATATACTACGTACTGATTATGTAAGTTATTAAAATAGCCATTGTCAACCAATCACAAAGAAATTGGAAGCCACCATCCATAAATTAAATAAAGATTCCTTTTTCTAAAACAATCCAAATAAACTACTTCTTAAATAAAGAATATTTTCCAAAAAAATTGAGCATAAACTTTGAATGGCGTGTATAACGAGGTGTTTGGACGTGTTCTAAGTATGGAGGGTGTGGTAGAGGGTTTCCCTCATCACATCAGCTTCACATCAACATTTAACACTTCCGCTCTTTTTTCCTTCTCCTTTTCCTCAACCTTTGCAACACCTTATATATCTCTTTTCCCTTAAAATTTTCTCTTTTTTATCATTTAAAATACATTTAGTACACACATAGCCGCTACACAATACACACAAAACAGAATTTAAGGGAGTATAGTCCCGCTCGAGATCTTTTTCTCATTTTGCTGAAATTTCCTACATGGTTGGAAGTGGGTTTCAGCAAAGAATTAGGCTTTCCCGTGCCTTTCCCGCTGGTGCACCCTGCACCCTAAAACCAATTAATTTAATTACATCTAGCTCAAAAATAAAATTTATATAGATATACATAGTTTTAAAAAATATTTATTAAGTTTTATATTGCGTGCAACATTTTTTATTGTTTAATGATAACTTAGACTTACCTTTTACTCGTATTTTTAAGAGGCTTGTAATCCATCTTCAGATAGTTCACATTTTTTCACATATAACTAATATTTAGCAATTACCATGTTAGTTCTCGATTATTAAATATCTATTACCTGCGAGAAGAGAGACGAAAGAGAGAATATGGCTCACTGCGTGCGTTGTAGTGAGAGTCGAGCAAGTAACGAGTCAGCAACCAGCCAACAGCAAGCAAACACTGCTTTTCTTAATAGAAAATATGCACTTGTTCGACTAGATTGACGAGAAGCCAAAATCTTGTAAGTTACTGAGATTATCACATGCTTTGGAAAGTAAGATTCCGTTGTAGCAACTTGACACTAAACTTTGCTATACCCTCACACGGAAAACTAGTAAATTCACGTTAAGGGGAGGAGAGAATGTGTATAAAAAATTAAAAATAAAAAGGAACTAGCTAAAAAGACACTAAACTTTGTTAATTAATGTTGATTAACTGTTACTTTATGTAAATGCCAAAAAGGCAAGCTAATAGCGTGGAAAGTTGAATATAACTGTAATAGTATATGGAAAATTAATCACGTGACATATCATAAAGAGATCAAGTAGCAATTTGTTTAAGTATATTCTACTTATTTTAATTTTTATATCCATATGTTATATGGAAAGACCTCTAAAATGTGATATGGTAGGTTGATGCCAATTGCCACATTAGCAGTTAGAATTTAGGCACCTCATGATCTATTACATTTTGTTTTAGTTAATTTATTGCTATTATGATTAATTTTAAAAATTTATGTACAAATAACTAAAATTCTTTTGGATAAATTGTTTGAACATAAAGAAAAAAAATTGTTCAGCTCATTCTTTGTATCCTTTTTGGAGCCAAAGGTACATATGCAAATATTATATTATTAACAATAAATAAACCTAAAATATATATACTTTGACTGATAATGATATAAAACTCAAATTTGACTTAAGTGGTTGTTCAAACATGAAGCTCTGTTCCAATGTGTTAATGCGAAACTCAGATTGGGTCATATTGGTTCAGGAATCGGGAATAACATTTGTTTATACTCTCACACTTTTTTTTGTGTAATAATATGAGAAAGGCATAAAAAAAATTAGTGACACGTAATTTTTATTTTGTTTATAGTGACATCTATTCATATCTAGCAACATTTTTAATCTTTACGAACATTCGTATGTTTGGCAAAAATAGATTATGCTGATGTTGATGTTGTTGTTGTTGCTGATGCTGAAAAAGATTATAAAAATATATTATTTTTATAAGATACATGAAGTAACCTTTAATTTTTAGATATTATTAAGATTATTTTTTTTATAATCTCTTATAAGTTATGTTTGCCAAACAAAAATTACTTTTTAAATAGCTTATATTTTGAAAATAAGTATAATCTCTCAATAATCTCATGTGTCAAACATAGCCTTTTTATATTTGTAATTAAGCTACATTTCCTTGTAGTGCATGGATATTGGATCCGATCAGTGCGAGTAACAACTTCTGCTCTTTCCACACCTCCGGATATTTGGTACCAAATCGTCGCCCCTTTCCTTATTTTTTCAATAATAGAGTTGGCTATCTCTGTGGCATCGATTGTACAAGTTCGTGAAGAGGGTTGGACGAGTGGAATGAGGGAGAGCGGCTCGATCGACAGTTCAGGAGGCCGCAAATCAAACCCTTAATTCAGTGTCGGGTTTCATAATTACTCTCGGTCAATCTCTCAAATACATATTAAGACGTTGACCCTTTTTCTTTTCTTTGCTGATTCATCTCAATGAAAATTTCCATGTTGCACTAAGTTACTTACGGATGTATGCATGCAGTCCGAGAACACTTTGGGGTAAACACCCATCCAAACAACTCCAAAAAGAAAAGGTCATGGCTTTTTAAGGGGGCCAGCTTATGGGCCAGGCCTCTCGCTGACCTGATAACTAGTATCGCCTCCCCGCCCAGCTCTATCAGCAGGCCCTTTCTTTTCAATACTTTAAAAAGTATCTCATGGCCCAATTATTATTACAGCGTTCTCTACCATAGAATTCGGCCTTTGGGGTCAACCTGACGGCTTCTATTAGAAAGGCGGCGCAAAGGAGGCTTGAGGGCTTGTTAAGGAAGGCGACAAGGGCTGACGAAGGCGGGAAAACGAAAGACCTTTTCTGGTCTCCCTTGAGCCGGGGGTGCTTGTGGGAGGGCCGGAGGGGTGTGCCACGACGAAACAAGGGAATGAAAGGCCGCTTTGCGTTGGATGCTCTTTACCCTCCCCACAATGATGGCTTTGTTGTCATGGGGAGGGTTGAAGCTTGAGAGAGATGAACCCACATCACATTTTATAACCTTCGAACCGAAAGCCCCAACTAGAGAAGGAATTCCATAACTTAAACCACTCCGTTGAGAGCTCCGTGACTCGTTCAAGGGAAGGTCCACCAATGCTTGCCATTCTCCCCCTATCTGTCTCTTGATCCCTCATTCCACTAACCTGTTGTTACTTTACTGATTCATTCAAGGCATAGACTCCATCTTATTAGCGCAAGTGTTCATCAATGATGAAAGCCGCTGAAGATTCGAAGAAAGAGGGCTAGGTCCCGGGAGGGCTTTCAGGTATTGGGTAGGGTGGATTATAGAGCTAGGGGCTAAGGTTTGTCCATTGGGATTGGGCATGGACGAACCTCGACTGGGCCAGCATTGATGAAAAATGACAAAAGAAAAACTTCTCTCATCGCATCATTAACCGGTGTAGGATTAAAGATCAGGTCGAGGATTCGAGTCAAATCGACCTTCCTTCTCATCTCAGGGTGAGGCAAGGAATTCAAGCAAATGTTTGTTCTTCAATATCTCAAAAAGTTGGATTAGCTACTCCGTCGACCCGGAGTGGATTCTAGTGGAAGGGCAGAGTAAAGCCTTGCAGTAGGAAGGTGTTCGTTGCTGGGACGGGTTCAAACCAGACTGAAGGGAGGAGGAATTCAATAGTCCTCTCTTCCTGGGGATTCATCACTGGCTAGGGTTTTCGAATCAAAGCATGGGCATCTGCAACTAATAGGGAGCAGTAGATCGTCGATGGAAGAGCCATGTCAGTTAATTTCTATTGGGACTTTTATGGATTATGGATTCGACTAGAGGGACTCCTAGCAGCAAACTAATATAAAGGGGCCCCAGACGCAGAAGCCGCTAGCCGGATCGCCAATAAATGATAGGCCAGAGGATGGGCTCATTCGACTAATCAGGGATCCCTGGGCCTACCTAACAAAGATGTCCCTGAAATAGGGGATTGGTTGATTGGAAAGTTCAGGTCGGAGTAGGACATTCCATACAATTCTGATTCGCTAGCCTACTATTAAGAAAGTAGGTTCAGTCCAGGAGGCTAGTTTGAAATGAAACCCGGACTCACTGAGGTTCACACACCTTTCTTTATGAAATTACACAGTAAGTTGAAAGCTTGGTACTAATAGCCTCTAGAGTATAGAGGGGCTATGGTGAGGCGCGCAACTGTGCTTCCTCGCTTCTCCAAGAAAAGCACTGTCGGGGGGCGGATCAAATCGAAGTTTCCTTAGGTAGCCACCGACCTACGGTTATCCTTAAACTTCCGTGCTTGGTGGAGAAGAAGCGAACAAAGGTACGCTCGCTTGCTGTCTTGTTCTCTGTCGCGAACTAGGATCGCTCGCCAGCTAGGTCAAATTGAAGCAACATTGTATGAGAACATATTACCCATATTCGGGGACAAGGGGCGAAATGACCTCTCGATCTACTTACTGTAGCCCAGGAAGAAAAATGTCGTCTAGAAGTTAACTGTTGCTTCGATCTCCCCTACGCCTAGGACATTGTCTGGGCCCACCAATAGCCATAGTTAGTTGTTATTTCCATTTGGTAGTTTTTTTCTCGTTGTTGATAACGACAAGACCCAGCCAGATGATGTATGCTGGTTGGTAGTGGGAGGACTCTTAGTACCTGCATACTCAAAAGGGGGCGTTGGTTAAAAAACAATAATTTTTCTCTTTCTTGCTCTCCCTTAGCAGCAAGAAAGGAATCTATGTGTCTAGCTTTGATAGATTTCCCCCAATGCAATCCGTGGAAATTCCATGAATCCCTTGGTAGATAAGTCTGACGACTCAGCAGCAGTGCGAAATTTTCTTTCTCGTCTGTTGGATCTGATCTATAGTTAGGGGGCAATACATACAAAAAGGTTCGAAGAAGGATAATGAGTGAAGATTTGCCCAGCCAAGTCATCGACAGCTGCGGTACCTGAACTGAATGCTCTAAGGTTGAAAGGCAAGTAGATAAGCGGATTCCTACTTGCAAGGATCGTTTTACTTGTCTAGATGGCCACATCTAAACTTGTACTTATATGCAATAGCGAAATAAGTCTGGTAGTGCCCGCGATGGACTTGCCTTTCCGCAAAGTACTTGACTTCAAAGACAGCTAGCTAGTTTCATTCAATAAAGAGGATTTATACCAAAAGAACAAGATTCTACCCCTTCTAGCGAGTTATTAGCATCCGGGAGTTCTAGCGACTGACTTGCCCGTATCTCTTGCCTTAAAGGTTTCACTGCTCTAACTAGGGTATCCCGCAGAAAGAAGTCAACTAGAAGGAAAAATCCACCTAGTCAAAATGGTAGTTACAGACTAATGTACTTGAGCCTCTTTTATCGATCGACAAATGCCCAAGTTTGTTCAGTGGTCGTAACGTAATTAGTTAGTGGGGAAAAAGCGGGCCGGGATTCAAACGTAGACGAGTACCGACTCAGTCCGTTCCTACTGCGAGGGAGTATCGTCAGGTCGTAGTGAGCATCCCGGGACGGACCCTAGGGCTGCGTCCTCAAATCATTCAATGTCATCAGCTGAGAATGTAGATCAGTCATCAATAAGTAAGGCCCAGAGAGCACACTTACATTCATTGCCATGTTCGATCTGAGTACAATCGAATTGCTAAGTTACAACTACTCCTAGTGCGAAGAAAAATAAATAAAAAAGGGGACAAACCTTAGCTCCTAGCTCTATAATCCACCTAACCCAGTCCATGAAAGTCCTCCCGGGGCCTAGCCCTCTTTCTTCGAGTCTTAAGCGGCTTTCATCCTTGACGAACACATGCACTAATAAGACAAAGAGGGAGTCTATGCCTTGAATGAATCAATAAAGTAACAATGGATTAGTGGAATAGGGGGAGAATGGCAATCATTGGTGGACCTTCCCTTGAACGAGTCACGGAGTCCCCGTCATATGCTCTTTATAAAGTAGTTTGAGGGCCTTAAGAAAAGTAGACCGTCGGGGGTAAGGAAAGGGTCGATGTACATTGATTTTTCATATATAGAGAGATTCCCCTGTATAGCTAGCCCCTAAATTCATAAGAACTGCTATTTGTAGAGCTTCTATAGCTTCGAGCCCTTTAGTTCATTATCAAGCGTATAACTTAGAGGGTGATCGCTGGCCACAAACTTGCAAGAGTCAGCTATTTGTTCACATTCAAGCATTCGTTCCCCACGTTCGAGCTAGTCGAATCAGTACTTATTGTTATATCGTTTGTGCCCCTCAGAGCCACTTAACTCGCTTTCAAGAATAAGAATCCTGCTTCCAATTAATAGACTAAAATGAAAAATTTGAAAGATGTTATGGAGGGTTTAAAAGTCATCGGTGCTGGAACTACTACAATTGCTTTAGTTGGAGCTGCAGTCGGAATTGGAAAAATATTCAGTTCGTTGATCCACTCACTAGCTAGCATGAAGTCCGTAATTGGATACTAAATTGTTTGGTAACCTTTCATATTCTATCAGATTCATTTTGTTTCATATAATTTAGCGTATGTCCCAACATACAAACCCCCCGGCATATTAGTAAAATGCCGAGGAACCTAACTCTCCGGTACGAACACAAAACCGCCCGGCACAGCACGCAATCTTCCGGATAAAGCATTATAGTCATTTAAGGACAAAAGCAAATAAACCCACAGGAGGGTTAAACATAACCCTCGGCATAACGGATTCCTGACATCACCGCGTATATGAGGAAAGGAATCTCAAGTCAGAACCACTGACCCTTACCAGACAGAATCCAAACAGAGTAAAGTCAACTCCCGCCCGAAAGAGTCACTATCGCCCACGTGACCCTCGGGTGAGGACAAAAACTCCACACCTATAAAAGGAATCAAGCTACAACACACAAGGGTAACTGATTTCTAATCTCATTTCATTATACTTTACTCTGACATATCATCATACTCATTCTCACGCCGGAGCTGGGTCTAGGGATAAAACCCTGGGCGAGGCTAACGCGTGTTGTCTTTGTGTTTACAGATCCGAAGGTACCTAATCCGGAGGGCCTGACCGAAGGATTACCGAAGGATTAGCTTGTTAGGGTAATTACAACTTTTTACCTCAACAAATTGACGCCATCCGTGGGACCGCTATTCTAACTACCAACACTAGAAAATGGCAGGTCCTACCACCGAAACACCCCAGGTACCTCCACGGAAACACCTCCCGGAGGCAACCCACCCAACTTGGAAGAACAAATACTAAGCCACATATCGTCACTAAAGGCCTTGATACAACAGCATAACACCCAAGGAAAAAGCCCACTACAACCCATACGGATAGACTTTGGAGGTGAAGTCGAAGGACCTACCCGAGTAGAAGAGGAAAAAGATCCAAAAGGAAAGCAGGTCGTGGAAGATCTGCACAAACCATACAAAGATGCCCCCAGATCCCCATTCACGCGACGGATAGTAGAATTCGCCGGACCAAGACATGAGCTGCCTAAGAACATAAAACTCTACAACGGATCTTCAGACCCGGATGACCACGTTACTCGCTTCTCCGGGGCAGCAAATCACGGCGGCTGGCCAATGCCGGTATGGTGCTGGATGTTCCAACAAACGTTGGACGGTCCAGCAAGCGGGTGGTTCAAGCGATTACCCAACGGCAGTATTGACAGCTGGGAGGAGCTCAGAGAGAACTTCCTAGAAAGGTTCGCGCTCACGAGGAAGTGTCTAAAAGATCCGATGGAACTCACGAAGATCGTGCGGAAGGCTCATGAAACCCTGCTAGAGTTCAAGGAAAGATGGACCGACGAAGCTAGCTACATCCCCGGGGTGCCAGAAATAATGCAAATATCCTCATTCACCAACGGAAGCAAATGCCCGGAATTGGTAAAATGGTTCTCAGACAGAATTCCCAAAACAGTCACGGAAATGATGAAGAGGGTAGAAGATTTTGTACGTTCGGAAGAAGCCTACAACACCACGGAACTCCCTAAAGGGGAATGGAACCGCAAGTTATGCACAGGAAGTCAGCCAGATCGAACCCCCCGAATGGCAAACCTCCCCGACAAACGAAGAGGAGACAGAAGAACAGAGAAAAAATCCCGAAGCCAGTACAATCCCTACTACCCGACAAGGACTGATAACTACAGAAGCGACCACAGAAGTGATTACCGGAGGAACCATTACAGGAACGATACCCGACCCATAGATTTGAACCTTCTCTCAAAAGCCCCTAAAGAAATTCTGGCGACAGAGCTTCAACTAAACCTGCCACCACCCCCACCTCTGAGAGGAGCACCAAGGAGAGAAAATTTAGACAAATTCTGTGACTATCACGGTGAGAAGGGCCATCTCACCAATGACTGCTACCAACTCAAGGAACACCTTAGAAAAGCTTTGGAAACAGGCAAATTGGATCATTTGTTAAAAGAAGTAAGGCAAAGGGGAAGAAACCCACCCAGAGAAAATCAATCGGGCAGAGGAAGGGTGATAAATATGGTATACGGAGGAGGAATAGACAGAAAACGAAAGACCAACTGCCGAGAGGAAGACTGGATGAACGTTCCTATAGCTTTCCCTCCCGTTCTACCGGGGGACGTTTTCGAAGAGCCACTGATAATCGAAGCGGATGTTGAAGGATACACGGTAAGAAGAGTTTATGTTGATCCAGGGGCAGCCGTGGAAGTAATGTACGAACACTGTTTTCAAAACCTATGCCCAGAAATCAAAGGAAAACTAAGAGAAACGAACACACCTCTAGTAGGATTCTCAGGCGAGACAATAAAGCCCCTCGGGAAAATAGACCTAAACGTTTTGTTTCGGAAACGATGGCTTATATCGCCGAGCCGTAATGACGTTTGCAGTGATAAGATCCCCCTCTCCGTATAACATTATCCTGGGACGATCAGGTATTAGGGAATTATGGGCGATCCCCTCAACCATCCACTCCATGATAAAATTCCCAACGCCAAGGGGGGTGGAAACCTTGGTTACCAGATCAATAATCATCTCTGAATGTAGGAGGTTAGAAAAACACTTCATGGCAAAGGAGTCGGAAAGCAAGGGTAGAAAAGGCCCTCCGGAAGAAGAAGGGTCTGATGACAAAATAAAAGAAGTAATGATAAACCCCCAATTCCCAGAGCAAATGATTACTATCGGGGGAAATTTTTCCAAAGAATGCAAGAGGCAATTGGTAGAACTGCTGAAAAACAACAAGGATGTATTCGCGTGGCAACCGGCGAACATGACAGGGGTCCCCCGTCGAGTCATAGAGCACAAACTAAATGTCAATGTGAATGGCAGACCCATAGCTCAGAAGAAGAGAACCTTCTCGGCTGAAAAGAATCAGGCAATCAACACCGAAGTAGAGGAATGGCTGAAAGCAGGAATAGTCCGGGCAGTGAAATATCCTACATGGATTTCCAATCCAGTTTTGGTAAAGAAACCGGACGGATCATGGAGAATGTGCATGGATTTCAAAAGCATCAATGCTTCGTGCCCAAAGGATTACTACCCACTCCCAGAAATCGACTGGAAAATAGAGTCTGTAATGGGTTACAAGTACAAGTGTTTTCTCGATGCATACAAGGGGTACCACCAAGTCCAGATGGCCAAAGAGGACGAAGAGAAAACAGCCTTCTACACAGAACATGGAACCTTTTGCTACACCAAAATGCCTTTCGGTTTAAGGAATGCCGGGGCGACATACCAAAGACTGGTGGATTCAAGTTTTAAGGAGCAAATTGGCAGGAATTTGGAAGTGTACGTCGACGATATGGTGATCAAAAGCAGAAGTGAAGTAGAGTTGTTGGCAGACATGGCAGAAACGTTCGACAACCTTCGAAGGATCAACATGAAGCTCAACCCTAAAAAGTGCTCTTTTGGAGTGGAAGAAGGAAAATTCCTCGGTTATGTAGTAACATCCGAAGGAATAAGAGCTAACCCGAAGAAAACAAATGCGATAGCCGACATGCAATCGCCCAGAATACTTAAGGAAATGCAGAGCCTCAGCGGGAAGCTGGCAGCTATGAACTGATTCCTGTCCCGATCGGCTGAAAAAGCGTTGCCCTTCTTCAACACTTTAAAAAATGTCACGAAAGACAACCAAAAGGAGTATCGGTGGAGTGAGGAGGCCGAAGAGGCGTTCCAGAAGATGAAGAGTGTGATTTTAGAGCTACCCAATCTAACAGCCCCGGTGGCAGGAGAAGATCTTTTCGTGTATCTAGCGGCAGCCGAAGAAGCCATAAGCGTTGTGCTAATGGTAGAAAGAAAGGGTAAACAAATGCCGGTGCACTATGTCAGCAGAACACTCCACGATGCCGAGCGAAACTATGCTCCTCTAGAGAAATTGGCTTTGGCACTACGGCACTGCTCTAGAAGACTCCGAAGGTATTTTGAAGCACATCACATCAAGGTGATCACAGACCAACCCATCCGAGACGTGTTAAGCAAGCCTGAATCTTCGGGGAAGCTGATGAAATATGCGGTAAAATTGGGAGCATACAAGATTACTTACATCCCCAGAAACGCCGTCAAGGGCCAGGTCCTGGCAGATTTTATAAACGAGATACCGGTCTGCAAAGTAGGGAGAGAAGGGAAAAGCAAAGAAGTATGCAACGTCTCTACAACAGAGGAGGAATGGACACTGTTTACGGATGGAGCGTCTAACAAAAAAGGCTCCGGAGCAGGGTTGGTGCTGATAAGTCCTGACCAAACAGAGTACACGTATGCTCTTCGGCTTAACTTCCCCAGCACAAATAACGAGGCAGAATACGAGGCGTTGCTGGCCGGACTGAGGATAGCAAAGGACATAAAGATACAAGTGCTAAGTGCTAAGTTAGACTCCAACCTGGTGTCAAGTCAAATCAACGGAGAGTTCACCACCTACAAAGAAAGCATGACCAAGTATTTGGCTAAGGCAAAGGAATATATCGGATGTTTCAGGCAGTTCAGAATACAAAACATTCCCAGAGCGCAGAATCAAAAGGCCGATGTGCTGAGCAAACTAGCATCTGTTGCATTCGATCACTTGACAAAGGAAATACTCGTCGAAGTATTGGAAACACCATCGACAGAAGAGAAGGTCATAGGAGCAATAGTGGAAGAAGAGGAAGAAAACTGGATGTCTCCCATCGTCCGGTGCATTGCCGAAGGAAAATGGCCGAGCGACGAAAACGAAGCAAGAACCTTGCGGATGAAGATACCTCATTACATCATGGAAGACGGGGTACTGTTCAAGAAGTCATATTTAGGTCCAATGATGAGGTGCGTGGGTCCACTGCAGGCCAATTACGTAGTCAGGGAGGTGCACGAAGGGGCATGTGGCATGCACTCCGGCCCAAGATCCGTGGTGGCGAAGCTGATCAGACAGGGATACTACTGGCCGACAATGCACAGGGATGCCCGAGAGGTCATTCAAAAATGCGAATCTTGCCAAATACACTCCCCGGTTCCCAAACTGCCGAAGACTCTCATGACTTCTATCATGTCACCTTGGCCTTTCTTCCAATGGGGAATGGATGTATTGGGCCCTCTCCCTGAAGCACCCGGGAAAGTCAAGTATGTCATCGTGGCCATCGACTACTTTACAAAGTGGATGGAAGCCAAACCTCTAGCAAAAACCACAGGCAAAGAAGTCATAAAATTCGTGTGGAATAACATCGTGTGTCGTTTCGGCTTGCCACACATAATTGTAACAAACAATGGTAGCAACTTCATCCATGACCCCTTCAAACGTTGGTGTGAAAAACTAAACATCAAACAGATAAATACTGCCGTGGCACATCCCCAAGCTAATGGTCTGGTAGAACGAGCAAACAAAAGTTTAATGCATGGCTTCAAGACAAGGCTGGGCAAAAGTAGATCCGGATGGGTCGACGAGCTACCGAACGTTTTGTGGGCTCATCGCACATCCTTAAAGACTAGCAACGGTGAAACACCGTTCAGTTTGACATACGGAAGTGAAGCTGTGATCCCCGCGGAAATTGGCATGCCTACCTTCCGAACAATGATGATGACCGAAGAGGGAAACGAAGAGGAGAGGCGCTTAAACCTGGATCTCTTAGAAGAAAGAAGAGACTCAGCAGCCGTTGAAGAGGCCAGGTACAAAAAGAAGGTGGAGCAGTATTACAACCGAAGGGTCAAAGGCGAAAAACTCAGAGTAGGAGACTTCGTCTACAGGAAGAATGAAGCCAGCAGACAAGAAAACCTAGGGAAGTTGGGACCCAACTGGGAGGGCCCATACCAAATAACGGAGGCATACGACAATGGCTCCTACAAGTTACAGACAGCCGAAGGAAAAGAGGTCCCCCGCACTTGGATCGCGGTGAACCTAAGAAAATGCTTCTTGTAGGATAGAAGAAAGCTCTGTAACCGTTAAGCCCTAGAGGCAATATGTTTAAACAAGTTATTAATGAAAATCGTAGCTCCCCGTATTTCAGGGGGGCAATTTTCCGTATGAATGATTTCTGAACATAATTAGTAAATGATCCCCCCGACAGGCTCGCGACCTCCGGGGAAAAATGGTCAATGTTCAAAGATGGTTTATATCCAAAAAGGATTGCCATAAAATGCCGAACGGTTTATACCCAAAAAAGGTTGCCCAGGCGACAAAAAGATGGTTTATATCCAAAAAGGATTGCCCAGGCGACAGAAAGATGGCTTATATGCAAAAAGGATCGCCATAAAATGCCGAACGGTTTATACCCAAAAAGGGTTGCCCAGGCGACAAAAAGATGGTTTATATCCAAAAAGGATTGCCATAAAATGCCGAACGGTTTATACCCAAAAAGGGTTGCCCAGGCGACAAAAAGATGGTTTATATCCAAAAAGGATTGCCATAAAATGCCGAACGGTTTATACTCAAAAAGGGTTGCCCTGGCGACAGAAAGATGGCTTATATGCAAAAAGGATCGCCATAAAATGCCGAACGGTTTGTACCCAAAAAAGGATTGCCCAGGTGAGATGTTCAAAAGCTCATACCCAAAAAGGATAAACGCAACACCGAAAGACCTATGCCTAGATGAGATCGCCGAAGTAAACATAAAATAGTTCATATTCAAAGACAAGCAGACAAGTAAAATACACACAGAGATATAAGAACGGCTAACGATTTCGTTAAACGAATAAAAATTCCCAAAACATTACAAATATTCGTCAAATAAACATCGTTCGGCAGCATCGCCACTACAAAGAACTGTCCAAAATTAAAAATTAACTAAGCTTCACTTAGGAGGAACACTGGTCTCTCCGCCGTTGCCTTCTCCCCCAACCCCTTCATCAACAACACGCTCCGGCGCAGGATCAGGCATCAAAGCCAAAACGAAATCAAGAGGACGGTGGCAAGCATTTCGAACCTTGGCGACATAGGGATACTCCTTAGTAAAAAGTTCATCGTACATGGTCAAATACTTTTTAGGATCATCCACATCCAAATCCTCTGTATCGGCCAATATTGTCCCCACCTCCTCCTCCGAACGACCAATCGATACGCCGTCCAACCACCCAGCCATCCCGCTCAGACTGAAAGGAGCAGCCAAGGAGGCCTTATACTCATGACTCCCATGAAGACGAGCAACAAAAGTGGGGAAGAAATCCCTAATAAGGCGTGACTTCTCGATCTCCAGATTCCCCGTCGCCACGGCCAACTCTTGACGTTGCTTCAACAGGGCGACATTCTCTTCTTCTTCATTCTTTAAAGTCCTTTTTGTTTCCATCAGCTCCTTCTCTAAACTGGATATCTTTTCACTCTGAGCTTGGGATAACTTAGACCATTCGGCTTTCTCGGCCTCCAAGGTACGCACCTGTCTCTTCAAAACCACTTCCCGGGCAAAAACCTCCCCAAGCTCATCCCTCGCCGTTTTCAATTCCCCCAAAGTTTTATCCAAAAAGGCAAAGTTATCCTTGGCAGCCTTCTCACAACCACTATGCTCCTCGGTCAACTCCCGATGCTGATGCGTTCGCACGAGGTTTTAAATTTGTAACAAGAATTACCGGTTAACTAGGAACACATTCGGGCAAGTATACCCTAGTCAAGTTGTAGTATAGTATATGGTAAATCAAGGTCGTCCCAAGAGACTTGGTTGCACTACAAGTGTTGTTTGTTTGTTTAAGCAAGTAACAAGTAACAAGTTGATGGTTATGATTGTCACGGATCAAACCAACAAGAAAAGCATTATAAGAACAAGTAACAAGTTGATGGTTATGATTGTCACGGATCAAACCAACAAGAAAAGCATTATAAGAACAAGCAAGTATCAAGACATTCATCATTATTCCAATCAAACACAAAATCTCAATAATCATATCAATAACAAACATCTTTAAATAGAAAAGTAACAAGGTTTACCCAAAGTATGAATTACAATAGGCAAAGATGAAGGATTATAGCAACCTTCAAGCCTCCAATCAACTACAATAATTCTACCAAGCCGGAAAATGATGTCCAAACGCCTTCAACAACCCTTTAGCACACTACACGAATTTGGGAGAGGTTTGTGGTCTTTTGGGAAGATAAGTTGGTGTAATTGGTGGAAATTCGTCCTTAAGGGTGGAGGATCGAATTTCACACCTTTGGGGTGAAGAGATTGAGAGTGGGTGTGTTCTCTAGGTGGAAATTCGTCCTTAAGGGTGGAGGCTTGAATTTCACACAAGTTGGGAAAGGATAGTTGGTGGAAACTCGTCCTTAAGGGTGGAGGCTTGAGTTTCACACCTTTGGTGAAGGTATTGAGAGTGGTTGTGTTCTCTCAAGTTATGGTTTGTTCTCTAGGTGGAAATTCGTCCTTAAGGGTGGAGGCTTGAATTTCACACCTTTGAGGAAGGTAAGTTGAGAGAGGGATGTTGTTTTAGGTGGAAATTCGTCCTTAAGGGTGGAGGCTTGAATTTCACACCTAGAGATGGAGTGGTGGATGAAAGGGATGAGAAAGATGGAGAAGGGATGATGAAATGAGGTGCCAAATGGGTTCTATTTATACTACTACCAAGGCCTAGGGTATTCAATGCATTTCTTGGAGGCCAAGGAGTTTGGAAGGGACTAGAAACCATGTAGGAAGGGACTAGAATCATTTGGAACACGTTTGGAGTCTTAGTAATGGAAAAATGGCTGAAACAGGACCTCCAACCGGATCCGGTTGAGCTCCAACCGAATCGGTTGGTCTTCTGACCATTCTCCAACCGGATCCGGTTGCGGGACTCGACCGATCGGTTGGAGCAAAAATCATAAAAAGTCATAAACACGAAAGTTGTAGATCTTTCTCTTAGCTTTCCGTGGCCGCGAACGGGAGGTCAAACGGAGTCCGTATGCAAAAGTTATGGCCAAAATGGTGAAGGTGTGTCGGGAACAACGAGGCTTCCAATATTTCTTCGTTTAAGCTTCTTTTCTTCATTTATTTCTCGTTTTCCTTCTTGAACTTTATTCTTGAGTCTTTGGACCACTAACTTGATGACTTTATCTTCTCGAATATACTCCGCAAGTCTTTCATTTGATGGGAACTCTTCGTATTTGAAGAAATCTTCATATTTTACTTCTTTTTCCGTCTTTTTCTCCATTTTCCTGTACTTGGCTTCAAATGAATTAGCAAACGCACTTTTGTACGATTAAGCATTAAAAGCATATGATTATAGCCAAATAACACACATAAAATCACAGATAACGCTACTAAAAACATGCACAATTTGAGCGTTATCAAATTCCCCCACACTTAAACTTTGCTTGCCCTCAAGCAAATCTAAGAAAAGAAAAATTAAAAGACAAACCTAAATGACAAAACGAAAAGAAAAATTAAAAATCAAAATATTTTTGGGTTTTTTTTTTTTTTTTTTTTTTTTTTTTTTTTTGACAAACATAAAAAATAAGCGAAAAATGAACGCAAACTCCCCCACACTTAAGGTTTTGCTTGCCCTCAAGCAAATCTAGAAATTAAGAAAAATAAAACCCACATGGTACATGAAATATGATTAGAAAAATGTGATGCAAATTTACCAAGTACAAGTACAAGATAAGATTCATCGTTTTAAGCTTTTAGAGGTGAAAAATCGAGATGTTTGACAATACCTTATGAATTCTCTTGCTTGATAACATGGCTAAGCACCTCACGAAAAAGAACGGATGTATAATTCACTCAACACTCAATTTATATAGTGATAGATAGTATTAAGGAATAGTACACTCATATTGCTCAGTCATGATCTAAATATTACCATAGGCTTGTACAAGAAACAAAACTCCACCGACGTGGCGTAAGCACCAAGCGTAAACATCTAAAGAGGGCTTTTATTCGGGTTATAACGATAGGCTTAGGGTGAATAAAGGGTATGGATAAGGCATGGGAATATTAATGAAATTGGTTTTAAAAGAAAATAGAGTCAAGTCTAATACCCATGTTGCTAGTCACGAACAAACCACAAACCCGAAAATGATTATAGTTACAAGCTTCTCTTCACATATCGATCACCAAATATATATATCACGTCTTAGCACATTGGCTAATCAATATCTCAAACATACTTCATCTTCCTTCATCTACATAATAATATAGCACATTGGCTATAACTGTCATCACATATTTTTTTTTTCTTTCATTTTTTTTTTCGATGACTTTTTCTTTCTTTCTTTTTTTTTTCTTTTTTTTTTCACTTTTTTTTTTTTTTTTTTTTTTTTTCATACATCACATCTCCCCCACACTTCGTATAAGCATTACCACAAAAATACAAAATATAAAGGTGATCAATCTTCATCTTTGTCGGAATGGCACACACGAATGGCAAAGTGTGGCTAACTCATAATCATCAAAAACAATCCATCATACCAAGTAACTAGCAACCAACCATTTAGACATTGACAAGGGGTAGGCTAAGGTTTAAAGTGTAAAATATTTTTGTATTTTTCTGGATTTAACAAAATGAAAAGGATGGCTCGGAGGGTGTACTAAGGGTATCTAGCGCTAAAGATGAGCGCTAACAAATGGGTCCATGTGGGTGGTTAACTAACCGATGTGGCTAGCTAATATATCATTAGATGTAAACGGAAGGCCATTTGGTTTTATTCCTAAGGTTGCCTCTTTATCACACGAATACACTTATATCACACGAATGCGATCCTACTGCGGTCTGGTAATGATTTACAAATACAACTTCTAGAATAAATAAAATCACCGGCACACTCATAGCAAAAGATTCAAGTATAAAAGATGAACCGATGTGGCTAGCTAATATATCATTAGATGTAAACGGAAGGCCATTTGGTTTTATTCCTAAGGTTGCCTCTTTATCACACGAATACACTTATATCACACGAATGCGATCCTACTGCGGTCTGGTAAAGATTTACAAATACAACTTCTAGAATAAATAAAATCACCGGCACACTCATAGCAAAAGATTCAAGTATAAAAGATGAACCGATGTGGCTAGCTAATATATCATTAGATGTAAACGGAAGGCCATTTGGTTTTATTCCTAAGGTTGCCTCTTTATCACACGAATACACTTATATCACACGAATGCGATCCTACTGCGGTCTGGTAATGATTTACAAATACAACTTCTAGAATAAATAAAATCACCGGCACACTCATAGCAAAAGATTCAAGTATAAAAGATGTATGCTAATAAGAAATAGGCTCAAATCCTCACACTTTTAGTGGAAAGGGCTATAAAATGTGTTAGCAAATGTCATCGATCCCAGAATGGATTGCAATATTAATCGGGACACATCTCAAATTTTTCAAAAATTACCGATTTCACCAGTGGATTGATCCAGTTATTCTAATATATTATCCTATAAGCGTGAAAACAACTATATCATGAGGGCAAACAAGTTCACAAAATTTAAAATTTGGCCCAAACATTTGGAATTTAAAAACTAGTTTCGCTTTTCACAATAATATTTTCCCCCACACTTAAGTTAAGCACACAAAAGAAAAATAATTAGCTACGGCCCTTTTTTTTTTTTTCTTTTTTTTTTTTTTTTTTTTAAAAAATTTTTCATTTTTTTAATTTTTTTTTAATTTTTTTTAAAAAACCAAACATGACTTATTCTTGTCCCACGAGTTCTCGGTAGCTCCATTGAAACGCACAAAGAAGCGGAGAAGCAGGTCAGCGCGAAGCATATTAAAAACCAAACTTCTTTAGGGAATCAGGGAGACCCGCTTTATACCTCTCACACAGTTTGTTTACAATGGGTGAGCCTTAGTTTCGAGGAATTAAAAGAAGTCAATTTATTAAAGTAATTTACCAACAAGCCAACAAAGGAAAAATAACAAAGAAACAAAATAAAGCAAATGCAAAAACTTCAAAGCATGTAAAGATAGGGAAAATTTTAAATAATAAGTCTAAGTGAAACGAAACCTCCCGGGCTAAACATCACGATCGAACTCCATATGATAAGATGCTATGCAAACGCTAGCATAAGCGCGTGAGATCAATCGATTTCTCATCCAAACATGTCCAATCAAGAGTATAAGGTTCACGATCCAACCAATCCTTCCTCCACAAGCTTATTAAATCTGCAAAAATAAACTAAACTACAAAAACGCGTAAAATTCTAAAACTCACTTTCGTAGGCATCACGGTTGCATTTAGCGCATGCAACAAGCCTTTAAACCCCTCGGTGGCCCGAGTGGACGAGTTATAGTCTCGTGAGGGTTTCCAGTGAACATACCCACAAAGTTCAAAACACTTTTATTTTTAAAAACAAGCACTTATTTATTCACAACGTACTAAAAATTAACAAAACTTAAAATGAAAAAACCAAATAAAAGAAATGATACTCTTGCAAAAACAAAAAGACACTTAAACTTATTTAATCTAAACACAAACACACAAAAACAAAAAATAAAAACAGATTTTTTTTTTTTTTTTTTTTTTTTTTTTTTTTTTTGACAGATTAGTCCAACCGATCCGGTTACGGGGTGTGACCGAACGGTTGGAATGAACCAAAATGAGACAAACCTTCCAACCGAAACGGTTACGGGGAGTGACCGATCAGGTTGGAGGCGACTTTTATGATTTATATATATATATATATATATATATATATATATATATATATATATATATATATATATATATATATATTTTAAACACAAGTTTTATTTCAAAACTTTTATTGGTAAAATAAAAATAGAACGTTACGGACACAAAACTAAACACAAGTAAACCAAACACATAAACACATAAACTAGAAGATGACCAAAAACATAACACGACACTTAAAACAAATAAAAGCACAATCACAGAAGAACGACAATCACATAGATGCAAGCACACATAATTAGTCACGTAACACAAATCAAACAAGATAATCTAAAACAAGAAAATCTTATTTAAAATTAATACGGAACCAATATAAACAAAAATAACAAAAACAACTAACATAGAGACATGCAAGAGATCATATAACATATAAAACATAAAACTCACTAAACAAGAGAAACATTTTTTTTTTAATACAGAACACACAACCGGATCCGGTTACGGGTAGTGACCGATCGGTTGTAGTGGTTTTATTAAGTACGAGGCTTCCAACCGATCCGGTTGGAGTGCCAACCGATTCGGTTAGAGTGATCTGGGTGGTTTTGGTGGGTTTTTTCGCAAACATTTTTCGAGCAACTTAGAAAGCAATCATTGAAATGAACATTTTAGAACACATGAAACGAAATCCCAACATCAAAAACACGATTTTGATGCAAAGACTATTTAAGCAATTATGAGAAAATGAGAGATTTTAAGAAAAAGACAAGCATTCAAGCAAACATCATGAGCAATCAATTCAACAAGCAAACAAACACAAGAATACAAACGCAAGTCCCCGGCAGCGGCGCCAAAAACTTGATGCGTTTCATCGTGGTTTTAAATTTGTAACAAGAATTACCGGTTAACTAGGAACACATTCGGGCAAGTATACCCTAGTCAAGTTGTAGTATAGTATATGGTAAATCAAGGTCGTCCCAAGAGACTTGGTTGCACTACAAGTGTTGTTTGTTTGTTTAAGCAAGTAACAAGTAACAAGTTGATGGTTATGATTGTCACGGATCAAACCAACAAGAAAAGCATTATAAGAACAAGTAACAAGTTGATGGTTATGATTGTCACGGATCAAACCAACAAGAATAGCATTATAAGAACAAGCAAGTATCAAGACATTCATCATTATTCCAATCAAACACAAAATCTCAATAATCATATCAATAACAAACATCTTTAAATAGAAAAGTAACAAGGTTTACCCAAAGTATGAATTACAATAGGCAAAGATGAAGGATTATAGCAACCTTCAAGCCTCCAATCAACTACAATAATTCTACCAAGCCGGAAAATGATGTCCAAACGCCTTCAACAACCCTTGAGCACACTACACGAATTTGGGAGAGGTTTGTGGTCTTTTGGGAAGATAAGTTGGTGTAATTGGTGGAAATTCGTCCTTAAGGGTGGAGGATCGAATTTCACACCTTTGGGGTGAAGAGATTGAGAGTGGGTGTGTTCTCTAGGTGGAAATTCGTCCTTAAGGGTGGAGGCTTGAATTTCACACAAGTTGGGATAGGATAGTTGGTGGAAACTCGTCCTTAAGGGTGGAGGCTTGAGTTTCACACCTTTGGTGAAGGTATTGAGAGTGGTTGTGTTCTCTCAAGTTATGGTTTGTTCTCTAGGTAGAAATTCGTCCTTAAGGGTGGAGGCTTGAATTTCACACCTTTGAGGAAGGTAAGTTGAGAGAGGGATGTTGTTTTAGGTGGAAATTCGTCCTTAAGGGTGGAGGCTTGAATTTCACACCTAGAGATGGAGTGGTGGATGAAAGGGATGAGAAAGATGGAGAAGGGATGATGAAATGAGGTGCCAAATGGGTTCTATTTATACTACTACCAAGGCCTAGGGTATTCAATGCATTTCTTGGAGGCCAAGGAGCTTGGAAGGGACTAGAAACCATGTAGGAAGGGACTAGAATCATTTGGAACACGTTTGGAGTCTTAGTAATGGAAAAATGGCTGAAACAGGACCTCCAACCGGATCCGGTTGAGCTCCAACCGAATCGGTTGGTCTTCTGACCATTCTCCAACCGGATCCGGTTGCGGGACTCGACCGATCGGTTGGAGCAAAAATCATAAAAAGTCATAAACACGAAAGTTGTAGATCTTTCTCTTAGCTTTCCGTGGCCGCGAACGGGAGGTCAAACGGAGTCCGTATGCAAAAGTTATGGCCAAAATGGTGAAGGTGTGTCGGGAACAACGAGGCTTCCAATATTTCTTCGTTTAAGCTTCTTTTCTTCATTTCTTTCTCGTTTTCCTTCTTGAACTTTATTCTTGAGTCTTTGGACCACTAACTTGATGACTTTATCTTCTCGAATATACTCCGCAAGTCTTTCATTTGATGGGAACTCTTCGTATTTGGAGAAATCTTCATGTTTTACTTCTTTTTCCGTCTTTTTCTCCATTTTCCTGTACTTGGCTACAAATGAACTAGCAAACGCACTTTTGTACGATTAAGCATTAAAAGCATATGATTATAGCCAAATAACACACATAAAATCACAGATAACGCTACTAAAAACATGCACAATTTGAGCGTTATCAGATGCTCCAAATCCAAGCTCTCAAAACGGACAAGCAAGTCCACAAAAGCAAGAGAGGCCCTGACCAGAATAGCCCATGACCTCTGGGCCGACTCGGTGTCCGATAGGGTCTGCATATACTCCTCTTCGGCAGGGGGAGGCAAATGAACCATCAGATCCCTATACTTCTCGTATCCCTTAACCCGCTCGTCCTTCTTTATCGACCAACCCGGAACATAGGTAGCGCTGGATGAAGCGCCCTCCTCTTCGTCAGCACCCTTACCTTCGCGACGCAAAGGAGGAGAAGCCGCTACAAACATTACAAAAAGAATGATAAGTATACATGAATAAATGGCAACAAGAAAACGCTATTCGGAAAAGAAAGAAGCCAACTCACCGTCCTTATTGGGAGCAGGTTGATCAACAAACTGAGAAGCCTCGGCATTATGATCCTGCGGATCTGGATTCTGATCTTGGAGATCCTCTCCGGCCGCTAAATCATTTCCAGCATCCGCATTCTCTAACCTGTTGCTTGAATGACCCTCCAAATGCTCTTTATCAACAGCGGGTGGATCATCCAACTTTTGACCCTCCGGGGGAATGGTGTTCACCGGCGTAGGATTCGTGAGGGAATCCAAATTGATCACTGGGGAGGGGCTGTTCTTCCTACGTTTCGGTTGCCCGGAGCCCCCTTCCCCAACTTGACGTTTGCGCGGCTTATAACCCTGAGCTTTTGCCTCCGCAGCCTTCTTCTTCTTGTCCTTGGCCTCTAAAACCTTTGGATCAGCTACTTCGACCCTTTTCATAGCATTGGTCTTCGGCGGAACTTTAGTGCCGGCCGGACTCGGAATGGTAACATGCATCAAATGAGCCTGCCCCTCCTGGTACTTATCCCCCCGGGTCATAGCCGCCCCCTTACGAAAGCTTGGCTTGATGAGATAATCGGACATTGTTAAAGCTGCAAAACACATAAAAACGTTAAGGTCACAAGAAAACACAAAATCTTAAACTAACAAAGAAAAAAAATATAGGCCAAGTACCATTCCCCTCGGCATCCTTCAGAGCCGCCCGATAACCTGGATACTTCCATTTGGCGGACAACCCCACAGCATACAAAAAGCCCGGCGGAATTTTTATCAAATCTATCACATTAGCGGATAGCAGATCCGCCTGAGGCATAGAAAATTCTCCGGTTGGGAAAGGATCCGACACATCCGAATCCGGGTGCCTCCACGGCATGGCAAAAGGTATTGCCCGGCGGTCAATCAAAAAGAATTGCCTTTTCTAACCTTTCAGCCCCGACAAGATCTCTTGAAAACAGACCTTGCGCTGCTTACCGTCCCGCTTCGCAAAAGTGAACCAATGACCTTGTTTATGCAACTTATAAAAAGCCCGAAACAACGAAGTCGTGGGAGTAATATGAAGGCTACGGCTATATACCTCAAAAAGTGTAACCCTATGTAAACCTATCGGCACTAACTGGGATATATGAACTTTATAATAATGGAGAACATCCAAAAGAAAAGTAGAAAACGGGACAGAAATTCCACCTTCAATAAAATATTCTAAGTACAAGCCTATGGCATCATCTCCTAGCTGTCCCATGGTAAAACCATTCGGCGGAAGCCTCGGATGAAGGTCGGAGGGTATCCCAAATTCCTTCACGGCCCATTTTAATGATTCGGCAGTCATAATCGAGGTATATTTATCTAAGTCAAATTTAGGTTTTGGATTGGATGGACCCTCGGAAACTGGCCTAGATCCCCTAGCAGATGAAGAGCCGGACGGTTCTGACATTTAGGCCGGAAGGGAATGATCACACCTAAAAAACTAAAGAGGAAAAACTAGAATAGTACCTGGGCAGAAGACGGAGAGCAAATGAAATCGATCGGCCAAATAACGCAGAGGAGACGTGTGAGTGAAAAATTTACGGTGGTAAAAATGAAGAGAAACAAGCGTATTTATAAGCAAAAGATGGGGGTAGCTGAGGCGTCCCGTCGTGTCAGAGATGACGTGGCAAAATCTTCACCACACAACACACGCCCATTGCCACGTGCCCTAGCGTCGCGTAATCACACTGCCACGTAACCAGCTGACGTGTCACAACCTGCACAGTAAAAAAAAAAAAAAAAAAAAAAAAAAAAAAAAAAAAAAAAAAAAGTTTCCTAGAGAAAAAAGAAAAACGATCGAGGAAATACTCTCCGGCCACTTACTCCCAATATCATATAAATGCATCCATTAACATGATACTAGGGGGGGGGGGGGACATGTTGGCGTATGTCCCAACATACAAACCCCCTGGCATATTAGTAAAATGCCGAGGAACGTAACTCTCCGGTACGAACACAAAACCGCCCGGCACAGCACGCAATCTTCCGGATAAAGCATTATAGTCATTTAAGGACAAAAGCAAATAAATCCACCGGAGGGTTAAACATAACCCTCGGCATAACGGATTCCTGACATCACCGCGTATATGAGGAAAGGAATCTCAAGTCAGAACCACTGACCCTTACCAGACAGAATCCAAATAGAGTAAAGTCAACTCCCGCCCGAAAGAGTCACTATCGCCCACGTGACCCTCGGGTGAGGACAAAAACTCCACACCTATAAAAGGAATCAAGCTACAACACACAAGGGTAACTGATTTCTAATCTCATTTCATTATACTTTACTCTGACATATCATCATACTCATTCTCACGCCGGAGCTGGGTCTAGGGATAAAACCCTGGGCAAGGCTAACGCGTGTTGTCTTTGTGTTTACAGATCCGAAGGTACCTAATCCGGAGGGCTTGACCGAAGGATTACCGAAGGATTAGCTTGTTAGGGTAATTACAACTTTTTACCTCAACACATGAAGTCCGTAATTGGATACTAAATTGTTTGGTAACCTTTCATATTCTATATCAGATTCATTTTGTTTCATATAATTTATCGTTCAGGAAGAATTAATTGAATATAAAACTATAAAAGTAATACATAGAAAAATTGGTCACAAACTGGTCAAATAATGACGACCATTTCTTTACTCACGGATATCCATCTGTTTACCTAGTAACTGGCTCACTAAACTTGGCCACTAGTTTGATCAACTTACTCCCACTTTTGTTCCATCAATTATATTTACGAGATTAACGATGAGAAAGATCGTCGAATACAGTGACTACACTAATTTGGCCACTATTAGTTAAAAGTTATTTGTACATAGTCCTGATGCCAAATGTATTAACGACTACTCATGGACTAGCAAAAACAATTCGTTATAGCATCTACAATGCATCAAGTCTTAAATACTTGATGCATTTAATGCAAATCTAATTTAATGACCAAGACTTATATCAAAGACTTGGTGTTTATCAAGCTTTTTCAAAAAGCTTTTCAAAAATCTAGTCATGCAATGCAAAAAACTACATCAAAAAACATTTTGTAATAGTAAAAAGTCTTTATTTGGTTTTCCCATTATAGATGCTCTTACTATAGTGATGACGTTCAGCTAATCATTAGTGATTTATTGTTTCTTGTACAATTGTTTGAAAATAGTCACTAGTGAAAGTTATACCGATAACGATTCAGTACTCAACTTTTCCTCACGATTCGGTTCAGCTCTTTAGCGACGTACTGGATGTTTCTTGTTACTAAATTAGACTTTTCCTTTTGTTAAAATTCAGTTTCAAGAAGTTAACATGAACTTGATAGGATTATATGTAAATGAAAGTTTATCTGCTTTATACTCGTTAATATAATTTTCCCAAATATGATCACACTTACGACCTACGGGTTCATTAATCATTAATGCTTTACATTCTCAAAATCTTGGATATTATCCAGTGGCATGAACTGTTTTAATTCAAGAACTGAACCATGGCAGTTAATATGCTTAATTTCTTATTTAGATTGAAAATTGGTTAACAGATCATCAATAAATATAAATTAGTCGAAAACATACAATGTCAAACTACAATCCAATCACAAAATTTAACAAGAGCCAGGTAAATAGAATGTGTGGCCTTCCGTTTCCAACATTTGTTATCGTTCAACATTCAATGTACCAGATTAACCGGGAGTGGATCTTCATTGGAATAACCGGGAGTGGATCTTCTAGCTTGAGGACCTTAATTACTTGAAGGATGGACGGCCTCAGACTCTGGTAAACTATGTCCATCCCCTTTCGCCCACAAGCAATCTCTATAGCAACCACCCCAAAACTGTAAATATCATATATACTCTTTACTGGCCTTCCCTGTTGTTGCATACTCAGTGGACATGTAGCTAGGGGTGTCATATTTCCCGACCCGACCCGGACCCGACCCGGACCCGAACCCGACGAAGGATATTCGGGTCGGGTTACTCGGGTCCAAAATCCAATTCGGGTCAATCGGGTTGACCCGATTAACCCGAGTACGAACTAGGGTCGGGTATCGGGTTCAAAATATTTGAAAATTCGGGTTCGGGTCGACCCGACTAACCCGACTTAATTTTTTTTTTTTTTTTTTTTTTTTTTTTTTTTTTTTTTTTTGGTTTCATGTGATGTGCAAGTGCAACTGTACTCAATTTATATTTATTATAGGCCCAAGCTATCAATTAGTCCATTTGGTAGTTCTTGACCCATTTTTATTCACAATTTGATATAAAACATATAGTCATACCATTTGGTAGTTCTGTACACGAGCACGTTATTATCCAGGTTGTCAATGGTTTCATTTATGGTTTAGCACCTTATTACTTGATATATGCTTCTGGAGTTTGTATTCTCTAAAATGTTATCCTAGGAATCATACGGTATCTAGATTTGTGCATGCTGGTTATGTGGTTTTTCATATTTAGCCAAGTGTTTGTTAGGAAGATTTTTGAAGGTTAAACGTATTTATATAAATGATGTTCTCTTTGATGTATCAAAGCATACTCATGAATAATAGCAAGGAAAACCTGTTTCGTTTATTGTTCCACTCATTCATGCTTGTAAACTTATCTAGTTATAGATAAACTTCATGACATTATTAGCTTGTTCCCATCATACCATGCATGGTTGCATGCACTTGCATAGTTAGAATTAAATGGCACAGACCCGAACCCGACTTGACCCGACCCGACTTGACCCGACCCGAATTGACCCGAACCCGACCAACCCGAGTTCAAATAGGGTCGGGTTCGGGTATGTTTTTTTTAGTCTTGACCCGACTTCGACCCGACCCGAATGACCCGAACCCGACCAACCCGACCCGAATGACACCCCTACATGTAGCCTAAATTTCCAGCTAGACCAGTTGTTTATAGACCCAGTTCATGGTCCATGAACCTAGCTAATCCAAAGTCTCCAAGTTGGCATTAAATCCTGAATCAAGCATGATGCTACTCGCTTTCATATCCAGATGCACCACACATGATTCACAATCTTCATGTAGATAGAAAAATTCAGAAGCTAAACCCATGGCGATCTTATATCGCACAGGCGCATACCCCATACAAGCGGACTTTTTTGTTAAGGAGATGATAGTCAAGGCTGATGTTTGGCAAAAACTCGTAAATAAAGCAAGAGGTGAGTTATCATGGCACCAACTATGAGTTGCACCGAGTTCCGGCGCCTTAAACTACTAATGATCTTGATTTCGGTTATGTACTCTTTCTTTCCCTGTTCAGGACATTGAGATTTTTTTTTACAGCGACCACAATGCCTTCACGCGAATATAAGTAGCGGTTATAGACATATCTGAAACGCGCCTCACACAACCTCAAGTCATCAGAGAAGTTATATTTAGCCAAAGCAAGATCTCCGAAAGAAAATCTTTTAGGTCCTGTCCCTCTTTGAAGATCATGGGTCATCGATGTCATGGCATCTGTTACTAGTGAGTTATGTCTAGCTTTTCTATGTCTCCTCGCTCCTAAACATACCATATGCTACTATGACAAAAAGTATTGCAACAACAGGAATTTAGTTGCAAACAAGTGGCAACGCCAACTTCCAGAAATGGAAGGATTTACCTAGTTTGAGTCTCTTTGATGGTAGGTTCAAACCCCTTAAAATATAAAGTTTACAAAAAAATAAATAAATAATAAGAACTTTTATTCCCAATGCTGGTTACCATTTGCTTGAGATGAACTCCCAATATTGACGATATGTCTCTCGAAAATTAAACCCATGGTACCCGAAAATCCAAGTGTTACCCCACTCAGGACGAACGTCCACGAGGTCAAATCGATACCAAAGATTGGTGGTATTTTCTAAATTAGTGGCATAGCACCAAGAAATGATCATCTCCACTTTGCAAACTAGCATTCCAAGTGGTATAATTAGCTGACTTCATCAAATTCAAGTTGATACCCGTATGTCCATATGGATGATCCTGTGTATTTACGACATGATTGAAATCCTGTGTATTTACGACATGATCGAACTCAAAAAAAAAAATTGGTTTTGGGGTGAGCCATGCATTGTTATTTGTGATGAACAGGCCTAGCTATGAATTCACCAGCTGAGCTAAGTGGCATTTAGAAACAAACTCCCACAATTCAATAGATTTGATAATGCAACAATATACAACAAATTAACAACAACACGATACATATATTTCTTTTTAACGATAGAGAATAATATAGTAAAAATCTAGTGAGAAATAATACACCAAAAACACGCTAAATAAAACGAGCAACCTTAAAATGACATAAGAAAGCACCCCCTCGCAAACTATATTAAGACAACAAAATTCAAACCCCATCCAATTATAGAAGACACGAAACTTGAAAATCACCTTAAGGACCACCATGAAACCTAGACTATATAATCTTAAATTTTCGTTTTGTACTATCCAATCTTTATTGTGCGTTCAACGTGCATCAATGCAACTATTGGTGATCATAGCGCTAGAAGTACTAACTTCAAGGACATCTGGTGCTGCACAATACGTTGGCACTGGCATCTTCATTGGAAGGTTTGGAAGTGCACCTTCAAACTTAAGGACCTGAATTGCTTGGCTGATAGACGGCCTCAGACTCGAGTTGGGGTGTGCACACCATAAACCCACTTTCATCAAACACTCGACTTCTTTTACATCGAATTCAGTGCTCAGCATCTGATCCACACAAGAAAGCAACTCGTCTTTTCCAAGTAAGTCCCAAACCCATTGCACCAACCCAAGATCAGAATTTGGGTCAACTCTGTCATTCACCTTTCGGCCGCAAGCAATCTCTAATGCAACAACCCCAAAACTATACACATCCGACTCTTTACTTGCCTTTCCTGTTGCTAGATACTCAGGGGACATGTAGCCTAAAGTTCCGGCTAAACCAGTTGTACGAATGCCCAATTCATGGTCCATGGTTCGAGCCAATCCAAAGTCTCCCAGCTTAGCATTAAATCCTGAATCAAGCATGATGTTGCTCGCTTTAATATCTCTATGCACCACACATTGTTCACACTCTTCATGGAGATAGAGCAATGCAGAAGCTAATCCCATCGCAATCTTATACCTTACGCCCCATTTCAGGGGACTTTTTTTGCTGAAGAGGTAATAGTCAAGGCTGGCATTAGGCAAAAACTCGTAGACAAGCAAGAATTGTGTCTGATCATGGCACCAACCGATGAGTTGCACCAAGTTTCGATGCCTTAAACTACTAATAATCGTCACTTCGGTTATGTATTCTTTCTTTCCTTGTTTAGAACCTTGTGAAATTTTCTTTACGGCTACCACGATCCCTTCACGCGATAAGTATCCTTTATAGACACACCCGAATCCCCCCTCGCCCAACTTCAAGTCATCAGAGAAGTTGTTTGTAGCCAAAGCAAGATCTCTGAAAGAAAATCTTTTTGGTCCTGCTCCTCTTTCAAGATCGTCATCGTTTATATCCGATGTCATGGGAATTGTGTCTGATGATTCTAGTGTACGTTTTCTTTGTCTCTTCCATAATATGACATATACTAGTATCGCTCCTACAAACACAACACCAAGAGGGACTATTAGTCCCACTGCTAATTTCCATTTGTTTGATTTACCCTCCCTATTTTGTACCGTACTGTTCAGGCTTGAACTGAACTCCCAATATCGAACAGTATGTCTCTCAACTGCAACACCTGTGGTACCCGAAAATCCAATTGTTACCCACTCTGGAAGAACTTCTCTCAGGTCAACTTTAAATGAAAGATTAGTATTATACTTGGTGTTAGTTTCATCATTGTTTACAGACACGTAGCGCCAATTCAGGATTAGCATCTGGGACGTAGCATTGTAAGAAAGCCAAGCATCACCATCGTGTCGGCTGTACAAACTAGCATTCCAAGCAGTGTAATTAACTGAGGCAATAGAGTTCAAGTTGATGCCCACGTGTCCGTATGGAGGATCACCTGTGTTAGTATTTCCGATAGAATCAAACTTAACAACAAGCATTTGGTTCTGGGGTGAGTTGTTATTAGTTGAGTTGAACAGGCCTAAATATTCACCAGCTGAGTTGGGTGGGATTTGGAAGCCAACTGGAGCAAGAAAGAAACTTAATGCATCGCCATATCCAGATGATCGACCTAGTGTATCGATGACAAAAGTGAAATGAGTAGTGAAATCAGAGAGCTTCCCAGATTTGCTATCCCATATCCGGATAGGATCGGCGTATATGGCGTGGCCAACACTCATCTGGTGATTGTTTACGTTGAGCTCTATGGCACCAACAGAATTTGTGGCGGCATCTCCTGAATAGAGTATCTTTGTTGCATCTGTCAAGAAACTGGTGATCTCAAAATGTACTGATTTAGACAAAGGTAAGAAGAAAAAGGAATAGAAAACAAATAAAATGAAAGAAACAAAATTAGAGGAGTCCATGAAAATGATACAAGCTATTTTTAGCTATGCATGGATGCCTATAAATGAGGGAAAGAAAATACGTGGTATGGAAACATAACTCATTTTATTTTTGTTTGATCAGGTCATAGTAGAATAAGTCTTGTCAGACTTGAGGAAATATATCAAAGTATATGGTTTTTGCTAACAATGCCTTTAAGTTGTCGTTAACAACAATTTTTTCACTTTTTATTTTAAAAATTATGCATTGTCTACTGAAAATCATCATGAATTTGTTATTAAATCCTATAATTTTTCAAACACATTTGTAATTCATTTCATTCATCGATGGTATAAGCAAAAACGTGGTAAATATTTTTAGTCATATCTTAATGTAAGCATTATTTTAAAATGATAAAAGTAAAGTTTGTTGTTAACCACAACAAATATGTTGTTAGCAGTTCTCAAAATATCTCTATGTTATACCATTAGAGAAAAGTTCATTACATAACCCATATTTGCCATAGAACCAATCAACCAATCATAGCCACTCATTTCTTTTATTAAAAATATATTCACCCTTTTTTTGAAAATTAAATATCTCACAAACCGTTAATCGTTACGTCAAAAAAATTATACCATCTCGACGAGAATTAAATTATCTTTCTATAGATATGCATTGTTATATACTTTCGACGAACTTTTTTTTTTAAATTTCGTCCAGAAAAATCACATGTGATTTGTAAGAATCACATGTGATTTCTTAAAATCATATGTGATTTGATTTTTACGAATCACATGTGATTTTTAAAAATCACATGTGATTTTTACAAATCACATGTGATTTTTCTGGACGAACTTTTAAAAAAAAAAGTTCGTCGAAAGTATATAACAATGCATATCTATAGAAAGATAATTTAATTCTCGTCACGATGGTGTATTTTTTGTAGCTTGAAGATTTACCGTTTGCAAGATATGTTGTTTTAAAAAAAAATGTGAAAATAAAAAAATGGATGAATGTGATTGGTTAATTGGTTCTATGACAAATTTGAGTTCTACATGAATCTCAACTCTATACCAGTATCATTATAGCATTTATTTTATTTTAACTTGGTCAATAAATTGGCACAACCATCTGCCTTAATAAAACTTGACTTGATCAACACCTCCACTTGGATATGCATGCATCGGGCCAAAAACACTGAATATTGCAATCAGCTATTAACAACTCATATTTGACCACGTGACATAAATTATTAAAAAAAATGGTGATCTTATGATAGATCATGTGTAACTTGTCTAAACTTCCAAAGAAATTTAGTTATACACGTATTTAGTTATACACGTTCTGTCATTTAGTAAAGGGCTAATTACACGAAAATGTATTCAACTTGCCACTGTTTGTAGTTCTGTGTAGCCAACTATTTTTTTTTTTAGTTTCATGTAGCATACTTTTGAATTCGTGCAGTTTCGTGTATCCGGTGACCTACAAACCGGATAATGCCTATGTGAAGCCAGTTTTTTCCATTTAGATTAATATTTTTTTTTCTTCTATCTTTTCCAATCAACCCAACACCCTTTTTGTTCATCCTCACCTCAAACACCTCATTTCTTGAACATATACATCCTTCCATACCTTCCATAACATCTAAATTAATGAAATAGGTACTTCCTAAATATCTCCAATCTAAATTAATCAAACTTATATAGAGGCATAATGCTTGGCAAAACTGTAAATAACATCCAACACATCTCCCATGTAGAATATCAAGGTATGATCTGGGTCATTCTTCACAAACAGAAGTTACTAACATTGCTCATTCTCAGCGTCTTAACCCATACATACCCGTTTGACCCAAATTCGATATAACCCCAGTCTAGTTAATTAAATGGTATCAGGTCATTTTAAAACCTATTTGAAACTAAGACTACATCTCATCAACTGAGATTCGTGTTATTATAAATAACCAGCAAAGTTGGGTGACAAGAAATGATAGAGGAGAAGGTGATGGGTTTCGTGGTGGCTGCACTGGAGGGTGGTGATGGCGGCTGAAATGGTGGTAGTGAAATGGTAGTGACGGTGGTGGTAAAGGTGGAAGAAAAGCGGGTGTTTGGTATTTAGTATTGTAAGTGTGGTGCCAATGGTGAGAGTTTGGGTGACAAGAAATGATAGAGGTCGGTGTGGTGGAGATGATGGCAGGTGGTGGTTCCATGGTGGTGGCTGAAATGGATGGTGCTAGTAAAGTGAAAAAGAAGATGGTGTTTGGAAGTGAGTTTTATATGACATGGCATAAAAGTAAATTTTTTAAATAAAGAATTGAACAATAACCTGATAAGAAGGTCATTCGATACATGAAACTGCACGAATTCAAAAGTATGTTACATGGAACTACAAAAAAAATAGTTGGCTACACAGAACTACAAAAAGTGACAAGTTAGATACATTTTTGTGTAATTCGCCCTTTAGTCAATACACAAATTTTGCAATTGACTACAAAAGTGTACTCGTTCTGAATAGATTTTTTCTCCACAAAATTAGTACGCGGTTGCTTGTGATATTTTAGCCCACATAATGTATTTACTTGTTCTATCTAAAAAGACAACACTGGTTCAACGATGCGAGAGAGAGGGAGAAAAAAAGAAGCATAAGCATTTACTTTAAAGAATTCAATAGGTATGCGCTACATATGATTTAGACTAAAATACACAGTTGGTCCTAAACTTGGCAAAACGCTTCGCGATAGGACAAAACTCGGCGTTATCATCGCCAGAGGTCCAAACATTGGCCTTTAAATGCCAAACTCGTCCCTTGACCAATAACGCCGATGTCAGCGTCTTTTTTCTGTTAGTTAGTGGAGGGTATTATAGTCCATACACATTTATACCTCACCTTAGTTAATTCTGAGAAAAGCTACCGTATACCATCTTAATCGTTTCCCTCCTTCCTCACACAACCCTCACACACACTTTAACAATGGCAGACAATGAGCTTACTTTTACAGATGTAACTGATGAGATGGTAAAATATGTGAAGGCAAAATATGGGGATACTTGGTTAAAAGAAGATGAAATGTCTGATGAAATGTTTGATGATTTATGCAGATTTGCGAAAGAAGCTCAAGTGATGAAAGGTTAGTCGGGTTTTTTTGTATTTGTGTGATTGCCATTTTAAGGGATGAGCATAAATAACTCTAATTTATTTGACAGAAATCCGAGCAGTGTCAGAGTCTGTCAAAAAGAGGGATTATAGCAAGCTAAAGGTATATGACGATATGGTTGAGTATGCCATGGCTACTTATGGGAATAAGTGGGATATAGGAGATGACATTGTTGATGTGATACTTGAAGACTTGTGGGAAAAATATGGGAATAAGGAGTCTGAGAAAGGTTAGAGTTAATGTTTGCAAGCTAAGAAAGTTGTAATGGGTGAACTCTGATTTCTTTCTGTTTTGTCTATCTTTCCAGATACTAACGTGAAAGGAAATGAAGTTGATGTCATCATTATTTCAGACACATCTGATGATGAGTGTGGGAACATGTGTTCTAAGACCACTACTTTGAAAGGTTCCACTTCCCAAGCGTCCAAGGCTTCCGCTCCCAAGGTTGTACTTGGTCTTGTAGCGGCTGTGGGATGTTCCAGCACAAATAGGAATGAATGGTATGTTCCTCCCCCTAAGGACCTCAAGTCTCCCCCATGAATATCAAGCCTCCCATCAAGAAGTTCACCTGTTATTTTTAGTTGTTGATGTAATGAAGATGTATATTTTTTGGCTGATGATGGTTACTGAAAATGATACTTGTTAACATGTATATTTTGCTTGATATGGTGTAATTAGGTGGTGGTGTAGGTATATTTTGGATTTCTTGTTTTCATTTTGTAGTTTGCACTTGCATATCCAGTTTAGGTGGGTGCTTGGGAAAACCCATTTTGACTTATAAGGTCAACATAAACCAAATTATTAGAGGAACCACACCGAATTGTTAGTATTTAAAATCTCTTTTGTTTGACTTATAAAGTCAACAGATTCAAATTGTAACCAAAATTCAATTATTATAAACATAGAAGCACACACATATCAGTTAAGCTACATTTACACTGAAAGACAACATAGCATTTCTTGCTAGGAATTCACTGCTTTAAATGACTAGCAGGTGATCCATTTGGTCTGTCAGTTACAGTTGGTTCAAGTGGTGTTTGTCTTGGGCGTTCTCCATTTGGTCTTTCAGTTGCAGGTGCTTCAAGTGGTGTTTGGCTAGGGTGCTCTCCACTTGGTATTTCAGATGTAGGTGGTTCACTTTCTTCTTCATCACTGCCCAAGGATGCACCAACACTAGTAGGTGTAGTAATATGTAGACCCATCACATATGCACCACTATCTCCTGTGTTTGTGTTTTCCCTTGTAACACCATCTCTACCAGTATAAGATGTGTTTCCCCTTATCTCAAGGCACACTGGACAAATATACCACATGAAATCTCTATAAGGTGGACGCCTTGAAAAAAAAGTCAATACAGCCCTGTTTTCACTTTCAACCCTACAGTCAATGCATACCATTTAACAACCATTTTCTACATCCATGGTGATAATATGTTGGTATGATAAACAATTGCTGACTTAAGATGTATTATATAAGTATATAGGAGTTGTGGTTGTTGAACAAGTAGATAAGGAGTAAAGACAACATAAATTCTTACAAACTAGTCAACTTATAAAGTAAAAAAAACAAAAACAAAAACATGTTCAAACATGATATTGTCGATATTACAAATGGCTAGAAGAGTAGAAGCCTACAACCTTCGAAAACTGCTGGAATTTGTGCCATTCAGAGCGTGAATTTTATCCAGCACATATGGATGTCTTGGATATAACTCTTCCACAGACACTCCGTAGTAAGCTGCCTCAGACTCTGCATCTTCAAGCCAATTTTTCCTCTCCCATTCCTCTTTAATTCTTTTATACGTTCTCTCCTCTTCCAAAAACTGCTGGAATGCTTCTTCATCCAACCTGGACTGCTCTTCATCTTCCTCCAAATTTGTGTGTTCTTCTTCTTGCTCATAAAGAGCTTCAAGAAACTCTTGTTCCATAGTCTTCCTTATATCGACTTCATCCATCCACTACAAAAGTAATACATTTGCACATCAACTAGAATGTAAACACACAAGAACAATCGTTATGCAAATGACAATTAAATGAATACCTATTGCCTTCTGCCATCACAATGCCTTTTTCTACCTCGAACCTTAGTTTTCTTTGTTGGTTTTGGTACCTGATCCTTGTGACAACTAGACTTATTATGTCCAACAGTTTGACAATTGGAGCATTGAATCTGTTTACGAGCTCTAGATTTACCCATTTTGACGCAATTTCACTGAAAGGGTTGGCTTTATGTTTATGAATTCAAATTTGTGGTAAAATGTGAGAATAAAGTGCTTGCTATAAGTTAATACAAATGTGAGGACAAGATAGGGGACTAAAACCTTAGTCCCCTATACTCTTAAACTGTTTGAGCAAGGACCATACTTCTACCAACACCCAATACAATCAAAACCGATATAACAACTCTCTTAGACGAATACAACAATTAACAACATAATTAACAAATTAAAATACTAGAACATCACATATAGATTCATTAATTTCATATTAAACATTAAATATTCAGTACATATTTTTCCAAAAAAAAAAGGGAAAACATAACCACTTCATTTCCTTCTCAACACTTCCTAAGATCATCAAGGAAGTTGTTCCTGTCACACACCTGTGAGTGTTTCTGATAGATCATCCTCCTTATCTCCAACGCCTTCAAGACATTAGCCTTTTGCTTGTTGAGAAGATCCTCGAGAAACTTTTAGTTCATCACCGTAGTTCGAAAGCCTTCGATCTCAGAGATGTATTCTTGGGTTTCCTTCATACCAAGAATCAAGTTAGTCAAAGTGTTTTGGAGTCCATTAGAAATTTTGATGTCCTTATCGTTTTCTCTCTGATAAAAGAGAGAAATCAAGTCAAACATGTAGTCAGAGTTCGAAGCTTTGGCGAGTTCTTCAAGTAGTGGGAAGTCAGCCATTGGGAGGTTGTTGAGATTTTGTTAGGATATGTTTTTTTTATTGTTGGTATGCAATTGGTATAGGTTATTAACCCATAAATACCAAAACCAACTGGACGTTCCAAATTCAGGGACTAATTGTGAAGTTAGTAAAAATAGAAATAGTCAAGTTTGTGTGATAAAAAATATGCGGGAATTTTAAGTGCAAAAAAAGGCTAACTGACCAAATTCAAGGACTAAGTGTAACATTTTAAACCTGTTACCCTGCAACTTGACCTTTTTCCTTCCTTGATACGCTTATACTCAATTAATGTGTTGGGAATCACCAAAACAACCCAACTAACAAGATCCGAAACAATTAACACTATCATAATAACCCGACCCAATTAACAAAACCCAATCAAAACCAAACCTAACATACATCCACACTCATGTACTGAAACACACATCTAGTCAAACCCATTCGTAAAAAAACAAAAAAATAACAATGAAGGACAGAAGCATATTCGTCTCAACTTTTAAGGATGTGAAGGAAGAAGAAGAAGGTGAGGTCATGTTCAGAATCCACTATAATGGGGTTTTTGATTATAGCCCACTCTGGTATGAAGGAGGTTCATTAATTAATCTGTGTGCCTTTACCAGTGATAGGGATATATTTAGTTCAAGCCTTGATAATGTGTTATCAGAGATTAATGAATAAAAATGGGCGTTGTTTTTCTGTGATCCTAAAGAATCCTTAGAAAATGATTTGCATTTGATTCATACTGATGTTGATGTTCATACTTTGTTTGGAATGGCTGAAACAAATGAGTCAGTTGATATCTTCGTTGCCCACAAGCCCCAAAAGTTAGCACAATTTTACTTAAAAAAACATCAGTTTTGAAGTTGTGGGTTGGGTAGAGCAGGATGCGAACTTTAGGATGCTTAGTCAAACACCTTTTAGGACTAGACGTCAATGGCAGGGGATAGATAAGAAAAAAATGCAGGAGAGTGGAACCAGGACACCAAGAGTGAAAGGTGGTGTTGTAATCAAAGAGGAAGAAGGGGCTGTAGCTAAAAAAAGGGAGAAAATTATAGGAAAATGAAAAGGAAAGATGGTTGATGAAGAGGATGTTTTGCCCAGAAAAAAAGGGAAAGAAGTTGTTTAAGAATTTAAGAAAGGTTTAGATGGCAAGGGGAAGGCCAAAATGGTTGAGTTTGCAGGGTTTAATGTTGAGAACTTGCCTGGTTTTGATGTGGAGGGGAAGGCTGAAAGGGTTGGTGGTGCTGCTGCTGATGTTTCAAGCGGTGTTAAGACACCCTTTAGGAGCAAAGAAAAGATTACAAACTATGTCCTAGCACTGTTCGCCCAAAGGCGACCCTAGGTGATGTTTCAGTGATGAATACCATGTCATGTGTTTAATTCCATTAAGCTGTAACAATACGTACCTAAATTATATGTTTGTTGTTTGTATACTTGTTTTTGCAGACAAGGTAGCAGCAGCATCATAAATTTAGGGTTCATGTTTTGTCGGTTCAACAGTTTCTGGATATCGATCAGAGCTGTGTAGATCATTTGAAGATTCAGCAGTTGAACGTTTTCAAGTTGGGCCCAAATTCATCTTTTATATTTTGTAAAATATCAGTATATTACCATGTATCAGACAATGACTCCGTAGTATCAGTTATGTTCCAGTTTCATCAAACACTGTATATAGTTGACTGTTATAAGTCAACTAGCTAAGTAGTTGATAATGTATAAATTTGTTTGTTTATCCTGGGTAAAATTCTGTGAGCTCATACTTTCTTTACCAGTTGACTTTTATGAAGTCATACTTAAGTGGTCAGGTACACTGATATAATTTGTTCAAACAATAACCCCTTTATGTGTTGGTGGAATAGTTCTTGAGTTAGAATTAACTAAGGTGAGGTATAAATGTGTATGGACTATAATACCTTCCACTAACTAACAGAAAAAAGACGTTGACATCGGCGTTATTGGTCAAGGGACGAGTTTGGCATTTAAAGGCCAAGGTTTGGACCTCTGGCGATGATAACGCCGAGTTTTGTCCCATCGCGAAGCGGTTTGCCAAGTTTAGTGACCAACCGTGTATTTTAGTCTATGATTTATGTGAGTTAAATTAGTTATGAAGCGCAAATTGTTGAGCGAATTAATTGCCTAATGATTTTTTACTGAGATTTGTATAGAAAATACGTTAAATGTAAATGAAGTCTCGGAATGTAAAACATTCAGAATGCATAACAATAGGAGTTCTTCAGGGATAAAAGAAAGACTTTCCACTTCCTGAAGTGAACTCAACTTGTGAAGTCCCTGAACTAAAAAGAAGATAATAAAGTTTGTGAGTAATGACTATAGCTCACTGAGTCTTCTTTGATCTCCTCAACAAAGCAATACATCTTGAACTTAGGTACTTAGGAAAAGTACATATGTCCCTGCTACAAATAGACGGGAATTTTATTGAATTGATAAGTGAAAGCAACATATTAAAGAAAGTCAACAAAATACAAGAGTATGTAAAAAAATGGTAAACAGTTTTCAGCATTATACCATAAAGTAAGGTTGGACGTGTTCTTATAATAGAAGCATTAACTGCAGTAACATAGCAGTGTACCTTCTTAGTTAGATGCTTGACACGTCTTTATTACCTCACGAGTATCCACCTTGAAGGTGCTTATATAAATGAATGTTGTAAAGGAATAAATGTTGACCTCGTAAAATTAATGTGTTAGCATTTACTCCTCTTAGAAGTTAGTCCTTGAATCTACTCAGTGGTTAACATAGTTCGTACTTAAACATATAACTTGGGTTTATTTTTAAGAAAGTGAGGAGATTATCTTACACTTTGTCATTCAAATTTTATTTCAATTATAGTAAATTCTTTGATTTATTCAAATAAGACTTTAAACGTTAAAAAACTTTCTTATGTTATTTTGTTTAATTTTTTTTAGTATACTTGATATTAACTCGTTAAAACATAAATTAAGTTGACATGGATAGTGATTTAAGTTAGTTCTTAGGTTATAATTACTTTATTTGAAAAAACAAGTGGTATCAGCGTAGTTTGATTTATAAAATTTTCAAACAAAAATTGCTCAATATTTTTAAAATAATGATCCAACCATGTCAAACATTGTTGTTCCCCAACTTCTAGATGCAAAGGGTATTACTTATGTCAATATGCTCCTAAACTAGATTGGGAAAGATTTACAAAATTGAAGAAATGTTTCTTTGTCACATTGTTTGTATGAAACCTTATTTCATTAAAATTTTACATAATGGTCTATATGTTCCCAAAACTATTGTCGGTCTTTTAAAACACTCTTGTTGGTCTTTTAAAACCAGAACGTTAGTGGAACAATGATGAAAGAAGAATAGTCAAGACCAAAGACTCAAAAGTATCATCATTACATGCTTACCTGATGATTTGATGGAATCGGTTATAAATTGTCCCTCTGCCAAACATACATGGGAAGATCTGATTCTATATAATGAGGGACCCTTTGACGTCTAAGAAAATTGAGTCATGAACTTAACACTTGCTTACAACACCTTTAAACACATTGAAGGTGAAACCGTCTCTCAAACATTTACCAGGTATAAAGTTCTTATGAATGAACTGGTAAATAATGGTGTCACTCTTTCCAAACATGAAATCAATGCAGGTTTCTCAACAGCCTCCAAAAGAAGTGGTTAAGCTTTAAACAAAGTAGGGGAAGCTCTAACCAAGTTAAAGACCTTGACTTAGCAACCCTCTTTGTGAAATTCAAATATGTAGAAAGAATCATTGATAAAATCAATGGTGTTAACACCAAGAAAGTACTGACAATAACTAACCCCGTGTCAATTGCTTTCTTCTTTAACTCTATTTTTCAGGACTTCCAAGATGATCCAAATGATGAAGAGAACCTGAGAAGTATCCAAGAGTACTTGGATTTGAATGAAGAATTTTAAGAAAGGACTATTTTGGCCAATTCCAAAAGATTCTTCAAAAGGAATCATCCAAGGTTTAGTGGCTCAAAACTTTCAAACAACCAAATTAAATATTTTAAATGTGATAAAATTGGAGATTTTTCAAAAGATTGTTTCTCTAAACATCCTCACCATACTATCCATCCCCTGAACAAAACAAATTCCAACCTAAACTCATTACTTTCGAACAAGCATTTTCGAACAAAAAAACTTAACCAAGAGTTCAATAAGACTTCGAAGCCAAATAGAACAATGCTAAAGCCAAACTAGCACTCTTTACATCTAGTGGCTCATCTTCTCAGCTATCTAAATCATTTCAGGCTAAAAAAGGTCTGTTTGTTGAGTCTTGTGATGGGGATAAGTAAGAGGTTTCATCTAATGATGATGAAATGGTTCAAGTCAAGGTGCTCATTGGCCTTGACTGATGATGAAAAGGTTAATATGGGAAATGAACATGTAAGGAATAGGGAATGGGTTGACATCACTATTAAAAAGATACACACTCTTCTTGAAATAGAAGATAATGATGATAGAGACCTGTTTCTTGATTATACATGTTTAGACCTTAGATTTGTTGAAGAACAAATAATGAATTTGATGTCAAAACATAACAATCTAGTTCTAGAACTGAATACTTGTAGGGAAGAACTGTTAGAGCCAAAGCAAGCCAAACTTCAAGCCCTTACAATCTTGCATGCTAACATTGAGACTGTTAGCGTTAAGAAAAAGTAATGGTCACTCTCGTCTTAGTAACTTTGTAGAGTTTCTTAGATGATGTAATAGTTTAAGTTAAACGAGGTATGGACTTAGATAGTTGAATAGTTTAAGTATGTTAAGTTAGCCTTTTTATCTATTGTAAATCCGAATCCATCACCAAAGCCCATAGAAAAGCCCACCCATGTGGCACGAGACTAAGTATTTAAGGCACACTGGACCTCATTTGATGTCTGTATGGAGAGTGTAAGTGTGTGCTTTTAGTGTCATAATACAAGGTTTCACTTTTCTCTCTTTCTCTCCTACATACCTCATGCCTACATCTCATCGCCACCTAGTCATGTGTTTAGTTGACCAAACATAGGGAGCCTACAAAGATATTAAAATAAAATCAAGCACTTTGAAAAGAACTTGAAGGTGAAAAGTTAATCAATAAGTCTTGGTTAAATAGGTCAGATAGGGATTGTCAATGCATCAGTGAACAAATCCTAATAAAAAAAAGAAGATTTTAGAGGCTCGCTAACTTGTTGAAAGTTCACTTAGCACTGAACTTAGGTACCTAGTCTTTGTAAAATCATAAACTGGTTATGACCATTAGATGACAAAATAACAGGTTAGATAGAAATTGGTGTCAACTTGATAGTGCTAAGTTGCCCAAATGGAACACATGTAGAAATCTATCCCCTGAATGTCAAATCCCTTAAACTAATCCTATTGAATGTCTAATGACCTCCGTGACTGAATCTGAGTCTAAGTCACAAAGAACACATAATCATTAACTGAATTATCAATATTAATTAGATTCAAACTAAAACCTATATTTCTAACACCATGTGAGCTCTGCGGATATAACAATCACCACTTTGATGACCGTTGTAGAGTTCTACACTGCAAAGTCTGTAATGGAACTGATCATAGGACCTCTGAGAACCTAATGCATATTGTTTCTTTGGGAAACATCTCAAAAAACAAGGCTCAGTTTACTCAAAGTGAATCATCCATAACACCTAGCCAAAAACCACTCAGAGCCTAACCATTTCCACCTTTTATTCATTGTAGTTTCAATGATCATCACTCCAATGATTGCTTTGCATACCCAGTGTATGATATTTGTGGAAGTAATGGCGACATTATCTCCGATCTTGATTATAAAATGAATGCATCATTGCATTACATTTAATACTTTTCATCATGGTCCCTAATGTGAGGCCATCCCAAATTGTGTTCGCATTAGACTACAATATATCACATTCCTGTAATGCTAGAAATGGTGGCAATTTCCGCAATACTTATTTTGGACCATTCTTGTCAACATTAAACCATTTAGAGAAAGCCCAAATACTTTAATATGAATGGTTTCCCACATCATAAAACCGATCCACCCCTAAAACCTCTCCTGGTGATTTTCTGCAACTTCCTGCTTCCCTAATCGGTTTGCCCATTCGATCTCCTCTCATCTCCTTGATAACTAATCTTGGTTTTATTGTGGATCGTGTAGGTTTAAATCAATTACGGTATTCTTTATTAATCTTAATCGTTTTTTAGGGGCTGAGTTTGATCTTGAATTACATATATTCTATACATATTTTATTATCTAAATCAAATTCTTGGGTCATGGGTTGATCGAGCAGCTTTATGGATTAAAATCCTAGTGTTTAATATGGTTTTCTCGTACGTTGTGTTAACGTGTTTGTGTATTAGGGTTGTCTTTCTGTGTTTGAATGGAGAGTGTGGGTGATGTTGATTTGCGTAAACCTGATGTTGATAGGAATCGGTTGATGGAAGCTGATTTGGGTGTTAAGAAGACACAATTGGAGCCGATTCCACTTGTTTCTAGCCCTAGTCATGACACACCGGAGGGTCATGATACTTTATCGAAGATTCGTGCCATTGAACTAAAAATTCTAGAGGGGAAGCTTGTTTTAGTGGGTGAGGACGGGATACCATTAAAACCAGCTGGGTTAGTCGATTCGACAACTTCCATTGGGGCTACTCCATTTAGTTATCCAACGGTGTCGCAGTCTCAGAAGGAGTTGGAGGATATGCTTAAGGCTATTGGTTATCAGCAGCAACAACCAGGTGGTGATAAGTCTGGTATGAATGCTCATTGTTCTAATAAACCGACTACTAGTGATGTGGGTCAATCTCATGAATCTGATCTGGTGGATAAAATGAATCTAAGTGTGTCTAGGGATGATATCAATCTACCCCAAAGTGGCCCAATGTCTTATGTCAATGCTACGGCTAATGCTCCTATCAAGACAAAAGCTAATTTTCGTCGGTTGGAATGTAGTAATAAGACGGATGGAGTGGATCTTACCGTCCCTATGAAAGTGATTAAGAGGTAAATTCTCGTTTTGATAATACCTTGTATGGTTACTTTCTAGGTAAACGGGTTGCCTTCCCGGTGGTGGACTATTATGTACGTAATGCTTGGGGTAAGTATGGTCTTCAAAATGTCATGATGAATGCTAAGGGGTTCTTTTTCTATAAGTTTGCTACTAGGAAAGGTGTTGATGATGTTCTTGAAAATGGTTCGTGGATGATCCGTAATGTTCCTATTATTCTTAAAAATTGGACTGTCAACACCAATTTGCTTAAAGAGGATCTGACCAACATTCCAGTGTGGGTTAAATTCCATGAGGTTCCCATTGCTATGTTTTCCGAATATGGTCTTAGTATCCTAGCTACATTGATTGGTACGCCTAAGATGTTAGACTCTTATACTAGCCAAATGTGTTTGGAATCTTGGGGCCGTAGTAGCTTTGCTCGCTGTCTAATTGAAGTTAAGGCGGATGAGATTCTCAAAGAGAGTCTTACTGTGGCCATTCCATTACTTGATACTCAGGGTTTTTCTATTGAAACAATTTGGATTGAATATGAGTGGAAACCACCTCGGTGTGATACTTGCAAGAGTTTTGGGCATACTGGGGGCACTTGTCCTAAATTTGTCCCTCATACTGTACAACCTTCACACAAGACTGATGATGGATTTCAGGCTGCCAAAGGTAAGCGGACGGGTAAGAATGGTAGCCAAAATGCTCCAGGAAAAGGTGGTTTTAATAAGCCGAATGTTGGGCCTAAGGTTCGGTATCAACCAAAATCTCCTACAGTGGCTAAAAAGGTGGATAGTACACGTGCCAACACTAGTGGAATTACTACCACTAATGCGTTTGCAGTTCTTAATACGGTTGATACTGATAGTACTATGCCTACTAATGTTATTACTAAGGAAGGGACTCCGCCTGAGCCTAGTCCTTCAATGGTTGTTGACAAGGAGGGGTCTCAATAGACTGGTAGTATACTACAAGCTCCGATTGTGGTGGGTGATAAAATGAAGGAACCACCGGTGGTTTCTAGTGTGCAACAGGAAGTGGGTCAGCCTTCGTCTATCATTTCTGCTCCTTCCACTAAAAGGACTAATCCATTCTCTAAAGTGGGAGAAATTGTTGTTTCTGACAGTGACGATGACCAAGTACTCCCAGAGGATAACCCGATGGCGAATTTTCTTGCCTCTGGAGGTGGTGGATATGAACATGAAGATGAAGAGGATTATGATGATTATACGAGCCACGTCTACGATCTCCCACATGAATTAAATGAATTTAAGCTCAAAAGGCGTGGTAAAAAGTAGTCTTGGTGTTCATTTATTGGTAGTTTATCTCCTTTGAGTTGTGGTTTATTTTTTTATTTTGAAAATTGGAAGTGCGTTATGTAAGTTTACCCGTGTAATGGGCTGAGATATGAGATGTCACTCATATCCTTTATACTTAAATGTTTTTTGGAGTAATAATATTTACCGGGTCATCTTGACCTTTTACCCAAAAAAAAATACTTTAATATGATTTTAAAAGTGGAACTTATTAGAAGACATCTAAAACAAACACAAGAACAACAATATAGTATTCGTTATTTTGCTAAGTATTTTACATGATTTTGACTTTTTTTTACATAGAGATTATTGGCCTAATTTCAATATGTCAATGAACTATTTGGAAATTTTATTCATTTATTTGATATTTGGTAGAATATACAATGTATAAATAATTATTTTATTTTGTTAAAACTAAATGCATCACGTCCAAAATGTGCTCGCATTTGCATCATGCATCGCACATTGGTTTCTAAGATTATTAGCTCATAGGATTGCAAAACACTTTTTTAAACCAAGCCTTTGATCATGAGAAAATAATTCAAATCAAAAGAGGTATAAATATTGAATCTCCTTAGTCTAGAATTTTCAGCCAAGCAACATGATGCAATGTCTATGGTAGCACTGTCCATGAAACCTCTGACCATGAACAACTTAAATGGTTTCAAAGAGATGGAAAAGTTAGAACATCTAGGTCTAAAACACCCACTAAGAGGTGGGTCAACAAGAGAAACTGGCTAGTTCCTTATTTGAGCAGAGTGACATCAGGCATCGCATCTCGTACCCAGACAGCGGATGCTTAAGGCAGATAACTGGTGTCAAAAGTTACCTGAGGTTCTTAAGTAATATTAGGTAACAATCTATTATGTGTCACTCAAGGATACAGTTCCATCAAATTCCATGGTATAATTGTTTCTAAGTTTGCTTTTATTAATGTGTTAAATACAATTTAATTAGTATCAATCAACTACGTGATGCTAATATATTGCACAATTTAATGATAAACAAGGAACAATCTTTAATTCCAACAAGGAAGTTGTGTTGATAGCTCCTAGAAAAAGATATGTATATGTACTTGACATGTCATCCTCTACTTCAAATGAAGATTGTTTCTTTGCCAAAGCCTCTAAAAGTGTCAATTGAACATGGCATAAAAGATTATCACATTTAAACTTCAAAAAAATAAACCATCTAGGCAAACAAAACCTTGTATTTGGTCTTCCTTATCTTGTATATTCTAAGGAAAAGCCATGCTCAGTATGTGAGAAAGGGAAGAATCACAGGGAAACTTTCAGAACCAAACAAACCTTTTCCATTACCATATGTCTTCATCTTCTTCATACGAACCTGTTTGGACTAGTTAGTCCCAGGTCTATAAATCATGAAAAATATACCCTAATCATTGTTTATGAGTACTCAAGTTACACATGGGTATACTTCCTGAAAAATAAGAGTGAAGTTTTCGAAACCATAATGTCATTCATTAGTAGGGTTGAAAATCAAAATGACACAAAAGTAAAAAAAACTCAGAACTGACAATAGAACAGCATTAAAAATAGTGTTCTAAATAGCTTTTGTGATGAAAAGAGGATCTCTCAAAAATTTTCCTCAACAAACACACTAGAACAAAATGGTGTATCTGAAAGGAGAAACATAACCCTCATTGAGGCGGAAAAACAATGCTTAATGGATTTAGTCTATCTAAACAATTTTGGACTAAGGTTGTATGTACTTCATGCTTCACTCAGAACAAATCCAAAATTGTTAAAAGACATCACAAAACTCCTTATGAAGTGTTTCATTAAAGACTTTCAAACATCTGCTAATTTCATGTTTTTGGTTGTCATGTGTTCATTCACAATTATAAAGACCACTTAGGAAAGTTTGACGTTAAGGTCGTTGGTGGATATTTTCTTATATACCTTTTGGTATCCAAAGCCTTTAGGGTCTTCAACACTAGAAGACAAGAATCTGAAGAAACATTTCATGTCACTTATGATGAAAGCTTGAAAGCTATCAGGTTTACCAACACATAAATTAATGAAATTACCATCACTTATTCTGAGATGTATCCACTTGATGAATTTTTTCATCCATGAAACCCCTCCAACGACTATCACAATTATGGTGACACACTTCACCATGTCCCACCAGACACTAAACCCACAACCTTAATGATAACATCAAATAGTCCTGAATATTGAGTGTCAATTTCCCACGATAATGCTTGTAATTTATATCATTTATATGGATTTACGCTTGTTTTCCATTGTTTTCCACTTTCAGGTAAATTACGAGCATTGCAGCTAAAGAGACGCGGAACTGGAGAAATATCTAAAGATTTATCACAGTATGCTACTTTGAAGAAACTACGGCGTAACTCATCTCTCATATTACGTCGTAACTAAAGCGTGACTCAGAAAACTAACTCATCAGAAGGTTACGGCGTAACTATCCCAAAGGCTACGACGTAACTATATTAGGTCAAATGAGGTTCCACGCCGTTGATAACTACGCCGTAACTATTCCATCAACTACGACGTAACCAAGTATATTGAAGACTATGGCGTAACCACTAATAAGGTTACGCCGTAACTAGCAGAACTAGTGCAAAATACGAAGAAATTGAAGGTTACGGCGTAACTCTTGTTATAGTTACGCCGTAACCCAGATCTGGCCTATAAATACCCCACGAATTCCAGCATTTCTAATCATCCCATTCCACACACAACAACCAGAGAACGTAGGAAAAAGCTAAAGGCAGGACTAGAAGAGCATACGGAGCTGTCTCCAAGGGAGTAATCACTCCCCTACGATAAGCATTAGCATTTTATCTTTTCTTTACTTTCGATTCATGTATTTCGTACTTTTGAATATTGAATTGATTTGTATGGTTAATATGAGCGGCTAAGGACCTCTTGGTGCTGGCCTAGTTATGATTCCTTAATTGTTTTGTTTGCGTTTACATTACTTCCGCATAATAATTTCTAAGTGTATGCATGCATAGTTTATTGGTAGCTACCCTTGGTTCGGTAGTTTTGAATGGCGGTAGAGGCCAATTGCCTAGGAGATATGACCAACTGACCCTAGGTGAGCGGACTGAGACGGGAAAGGTAACATATGACCAACTGAAGACCCTTTCTACTTGTGCGATTTGGCCAACTGATCACCTACCGTTTGGATGAACTTAAGAATTAGGGGGTGAGTGTTTAAGTTGCTAACGCCCGGGCACTCACTATTATAAATCTAGCATGTAGCGGTACTTAATGACTTGGCTTAGGGGACCAGGAACAACAGGACTTATGAGGGGCCACCTGACTTCTCCTGTGGTGGCATCTTTGCTGATAGGTTAGGGCGAATTGACCAAATGTTGTCCTCTCGACTTTGACCCCACCTAAAGTAATTGGAAATAAGTAGACGTAGACATAACTAGCTAGGAGGATTAACTAGGTTAGCACCACTCTTCTCTATTGATTTACCCTTTACCTTTTATCTGCCTTTATTTGCTTTATTCTGCTTTAGTAGTTTAATTAATTAATTCCTTATCGAAACCATTATTAAATCTGTGACACCTAGACTTAGTAATAATCCAGCACACATAGCTCTTGGGACGACCTCGGCTTTACCGATTACTACACGACACACGACCGGGTTCACTTCACGTTAGTGCACTAGGGTAGACCATAGGTATAACGAGACTTTATAAATATTAAAACCTGGTCAGTAAAACCTGCATCAAGTTTTTGGCGCCACTGCCGGGGAGTTATATTAGGATTTTTATTTAAGTCTTTAGCTTTGTTCTAATATTATGTCTCTCACCATGAATGATTATCTCACCACCTCTAAAAGTAAATAGGGAATCACCATTCCAGCTCTTGAAGAAAATGTAAAATTCGAATTCTGGGGACTCTGTCTTGAAGAACTAAAAAGATGCTGCTTTTATGAAACCAAAGATGAAGAAGCACACGAGCACATCGCAAAAGTATGTGAGATCGCCGATTTATTCCACGCGCCTGGGGTCTCCAGAGATCATGTTATGATGAGGGCATTTCCTTTTACCCTAAAAGGAAGAGCTAGAGATTGGTTAAAGAAACTTCCCTCTGGATCTATCACAACGTGGAATGCATTTAAGAAGGCCTTTCTTAAGGAATACCGAACCCCTGCAAAAATCCTCCAACAAGTTGATGAAATTAGGAGGTTTATCCAATTCAATGATGAGCCACTGTTTACTGCTTGGGAAAGATTCAACGAACCATCCTCAAGTGCCCCGAACATAAACTCAACAAGCACGAGCAACTGAAAATATTTTACAATGGGTTAAACATAAAAACTCAGCAATTATTGGACTCTAAAGAACCTCCCGTTAATGACTGCTGATAAAGGATGGACAAGAGTTGAAGAAGTGGCTCTCCACTCATCATCTTGGAATGAAGATTGGAACAAAGATCCTATCGAGATACAATCGGTAATAAAGAATCTGGAGGAATTTGACGTAGATATGCAATCCCTTACTGAAGAAGTCAAGATGGTTAAACACAAGTTCGATAAACCCACTGATGGGAGATTAACAGATATGGAAAAGGCTGTGATGATGCTTGTCAAGGAATCCAGCAGAAAACAAGAAGAGAACGAAAAATTGGTTTGGAATATCAAGCGAGATTACGACAATGTGCTAAGAACACAAGCAGCTGCTATAAGAAGACTTGAAAATCAATTCGGAAAGCTCGCAGAATCTATCAAAATGAGAGATGAAGGAGAACTACCTAGCACAACTGAACCAAATCCTCGAGATCTAGCTCATGCCATTACAACCAGAAGTGGATTAAACTATAAGGAACCAGCCTACCCTTCAAACTCGAATGATCTGACTGAAGAAATGCCTCAAGACAACAACAAAGAAACCGAGGAGGCTCAACCTACTGTCAAAAAAGTCCGTCCCTACATTCCACCAATACCATTTCCGGGAAGAATTAAGAAGGAACATGAACGTGTGTTATTTCAAAAATTCATGGAGAAATTACAACAACTCAGCATTAATATTCCTCTCGTTGAAGCCCTTGAGCAAATGCCCAAATATGCTAAATTCATGAAGGATCTCCTAACCCACAGAATACTTTCTGATCGGACGTAGATAACTTTAAATCAAAGGTGCTTAGCCGCCCTTCTAAAAGATATGCCTCTCAAAGAAGAAGATCCAGGGAGTTTCACCTTACCTTGCACAATCGGGGGAATTTTGTTCAACAAGGCCCTTGCCGATCTTGGGGCAAGCATAAGTCTTATGCCATTCTCTCTCTATTCGCGTCTAGAATTGGGGGAACTGAGACCAACTAGAATGTATATTGAGCTAGCTAATAAAACTACTCAATATCCTAAAGGAATTGCTGAAAATGCTGTTAGGTCACTAGTTTTACAAACACAAGTAATATAGAAAAAGATAAGGCGATTGAACAAGTAAAACCACACACACACACGATATAAAACACGGTTATGCGTAGGAGTGAATGAAAGGAAATAACTTGAACAACCAACCTTCAAATGAAGGTTTACATAAGGTATTTATAGGAGGAAAGCTAGGGCAACACTCCTAGTTTCCATCTTTTCCTTAATGGACTAAGGCCTAGGCTTATGGGCCTTCTACATAAGCCTAAGGCTAATTGCAAACATAAAGGCCATAATAAAGCTAACTGTTACATATTAATTACAAACACTTGATTATGGTTTAGGAGTGATTCCAACAATCTCCCCCTCAAGTGTTGGTGATGAACGGTAAAGGCGTTGATGTAATAGTAGCGTTGACGTCTTCTAACATTCTTCTTTCTTGTGAGAAGATTTGCCTTGATTCGAACAATCTCTCCAGTGTAGAGAAATTGTTTTCTTTAAACGGTTCTGCTTTGACGTCATCGTTAATCTTTGTTCTTTGATCATTGTTCTTTGTGATGAAAGTGATAGTATGTTGTTGTTGTCAGCATCAATTCTGCCTCAGGTCAGCTTCACTGCTCCAGTTTCTCCACGTCATTCTTCAACATGCTCACACGCTCTTTAACGTTGGATAACAATACTGATGAAGTTCTTTAAGTCTTTAACTTTGTAGATTCTTTGTTTGATGAAGAATCATTCTGACTGTTGTGTTGCTTTAGAGTAGAACTTCCATTAGTGATGATGTTGGCGTGAGCACGAGAAGAATCTGCACGATCATTCCGCTCTAGAGCTTCCATAAGAAGAAAACATTAAAACGGTTAGTAATAAGCGGATGCCGGCACTTACAAGTTTGAACTTCGAGAGTGTTAACAGCATAGTGTGAAAACACAACTCTAATTCTCACAAAGGCCGTTCCTGAACCGGAGTCCCACAAGTGAGATAACACGATGTACCGAAGTACACCTATGGTTCAGATGAGTCGCTGAGGTACACCGAAGCATCACCTCACGACTGTAGACCGTTTGAGACACACTCCGCGTAATCCATGGGGAGTTACCGAAGTGACCTGCTGTCAGGGCTGTTTGATGTTGACCCTGGCAGGAGTTTCCATTCAATCACTGAGGATCGCATATGTGAACCTCTCATAAATGTTCTCGACAGATTGCTAAGATCTGTGAAGGACTCGATATGAACCACTGAACCACTGAAGATCTTATTAGTTGATCAACAAGTGATGAAATGTCAAGTGTTCCTAAGAGATCTTTTGATGAATCTCGTGGCTCTAGACTCAATTGTGCGTTTTGGTTTTCCTGAGCGGAGACTAGGGAGAGGGTCTCCTTCTTCAATATCAGCAATCTCTAAGAGAAAGCCGATAGATTATGTAGGGTTCCCAGTGAGAATGAAACAAGATTCTGTTGAGAGAAACTTGAGTGGTTAAGATGGTTTAGTGCATGCGTCACTGGGTCCATGAAGACTTTTAATCTTCAATACCGGTGTCATCAAGTGACAACCAGTAGCATATGAATTGAACCCGGTGTCTGCCCTAAGTTGAATAATCTAGATGGCTATTTGTTTTCACCCTTTACTTTGCATTTCTTTTTGATTCTTCAACTCCTTCTTTCTCCGATTCTCATTTTCTCCTTTTTATAATCATACCTAAGGACTTCTAAATTCTAACTATTTGTGGTGTCCTTGGGTAGATCCCTCTAGCTCTGGCGGATCATAGGACGGTTATTCCTAACCTTAGTCACCTTATAACTCCATGACTAACCTATGTTGCCATAAAACCATTTTGTACCACTGAAAATAAAATCTCTCACAGTGTTTATTAATGAAAACATTTTAGTACCACTGTAGAGATAGAATTTTGCATAAATACTCCCCCTCCACATGTGCTAAGAGTTTTAACGGTTAAATGCATAGTGAGGAAAAAGCGCGCACATTTTGAATTGATCCACTGGAGATAGACAATCCCCCGCGAGACACGGTTACGTTGCATAGTTAAAGAGTTACATTGTCAGCTTTTAGGTGACAACTAGCTCTAATAACTACCTTGAAGGTGTAGACAAACCTCGAAAGGTTGTCAAACCCGTCAGATTTCATGTCTATCAAGAGTTTCTCGAATGGTACATTCTACTTAGACAAGTCCTTTGCGAGACACGTTTACATCACTAGCGAACTAGCTTGAAATTATTACCCGTCCCGAACAAGTCTTTTCGAATTACTAACGGTTAAGTATCGTCAATTCGTTGGTTAAGTCTGAAGCACACAGATTCATTTGAATTTTACACAACATATTTCTTATCACACATTTTCTCCCCCTCAAAAATGGCATATTAAAATGTTATTTTTGAAACGTTTGAGAATAAATATGACCATTTCGAGTGTTGCGGGAAGAGTGACACAAAGAATATTTTGTTGAACAAAGTTTCAAATACTCCCCCTCAACAAGTGATATAAACGGTTGAGGTTTTGAAAATCATAAGGGGAAGTACTTGTTATTTTGAGCAAAACCTTGAATAATGAAAGGTTTGATAGGTTTTACTCAAAAGTAAGAAGCTTTCGCTCCTTTTATAAGGATTGTGGCACTGAATCGTACCACATGGTCCTTTCTTTACAAGAACGGGTTGTACACTGACATGCGTGCACAAGCCATAGACATATTTAATCACACATCCAAATTTATAATGAGAGAAACAATTCAAGGGGTACCGGGGAGTCCAGTGATGTTTCCAGGAGTGCGAACTGGGCGTTGATAGCCGGTAATGTTCATCCTGGGTCGACCACCAACAAAGCTCTCCAATCGTCTGAACTGATCCCGTTGAAACAACCTTTCATCAATCATTCTGATGATCCTTCTCACGTCCCTTCTATCCTGAGAATTCCATCGCTTAGGAGATCGAATCTTGTCACGTATGTCCTTCAACCGATAAGCCAATCCGTCCCTAACCATTTTCAAGGTGTGATCTCCAAACTTATGAAGTTCACTACACGCCATTAAGCAATTTCGTTGAAGTTCACTGCGGTAAACGATGCCGAAAGGTTTGTTGATGAGCGTATATTGTGTAAGCTGGTTGATGTCGGGAAGATCAAGTTGAGGTGGAGTGAAGTTGACACGTGTCTGATAAGATTCAACTGCAAGCTGGAGATCTTCTACACGTTCCTTGATGACTATGCGTCTGATGAAGATGAGCAATGACTTGATGAATTCACGTTGTACTTCGGTTGAAAATTGTCTCATGCGACCTTGTACTTTGGCAAGGTACATGTCTTCGATGTCGTTGATAGACAAATTCTCAAAGTCAGCTTCAGAGAATGCATAATCCCTTTCATCTTGTCGTTTGACCACGATATTCTTTAGGAAGGTGTAGTCCCACTTAGATGACAGAACAACATGTTTGATGGCAACGATATCCTTAGTACTGAACACCGCATGTTGAGACTTCTGAACCTGACAGCTTCTGTAGTAGATTCTTCGGCGTTCCGGCCAATGATGAATCCCGTACATTGCATCTCGGTCGTATGCTTCCACTTTGTCAGAGAACAAGTGATTGGCACGTTCCTCGATGGCTATGCAGTTCGAGTATACAGCTGCTGGGAATGGAAGTGTCAACGATGTAGCGTATTTCCTTGAACCATCGCCACCATGTAGAAGAAATTCCAGGTCCTTGTTGAAGAAACATCTGAATGGAATCCTAGGTTCATCTGGTTGGCCAATTGTTGGTAGAGGTTTGGTCCAGTCAGTGTAATATGGAGGGTTGTCCCGTTTAGTGAAGTCGATGTTTGCTTCTGGGTTGAGCCAATCCATGTTTTTAGACATAGCTCGAGCAATGTTATCAAGATGATATTCGACCTCGAGGGCACTTTCTGAGCTGTCTTTTAACAGTTGAAAAGCTTCATTCTTGATTCGCTTCAACTCGGATTTCGTCATCTTCTTCACATGGAACTTTTCTTGCAGAATTTTTGCATGCTCCAATGTATTACCGTCTACCAAATCCTGACCTTCTTCAGGGTAGGGAGTGTTGTTAACAAGAGTAGCAAACCATTCAAATTCCTCTGTTTTATCGTCATCTAGCCATGATACGACGTCAGTCTGAGGCGTCTTCCTCTTCTTCTTTTTCGAAGGCCTAGATGATGATTCTGGTTTCTGAACTTGTTTGGGAGAGGTGGGTTGTTGTAGGGGCTCAAGGACCTCTTCATCGTCACCACCCGTATACTCAAAGTGATCACCGGTTTTCTGAGTCATGGGTGGTAGCTCGGAATCGTCCTGAGGTTTATCTGTAGAAGAAAGAGGAGGGGACCTTTGTTGAGCAGGGGGCCGTTGGGGAGGTGGTGGCATAGAAGATGATTCACCAGACTTCTTCTGTCGTTTAGCTTTATCATTCTTATCCTGATCCTTATCTTCATCGTCTCTAGGACGTTTAGGCCTTTCTGCTTCGAATCTACATGATTCTTGAAGTTGGTAGTCCAACAATGCTTGAAACAGCTTTCCTTCATCAGAAGTAAATGTTCCAGATCGTTTAGACATTTGTGTGACAAGCTTGGCCACCAAATCATTATCCGAGAAAACTACAGGATCAGATGGATTGATTGTGACGGTTAAGGGTGTTGATCGTATAGTTTGCTTGGCAATTTGCATGAGATTCGGATATAGTTGTCTGGTAAACATCTCCTTTGTGACTTTAGGAACGATATCCAGAAGGTACTTGTGAGTGTAGCCTTCGATCATTCTGTCCATTCTTCCTTGTAGGTCATCCTGCTTGAGCTTTTGTATGTATTCCCTTTCTTCTTGCATCTTGTCCGTCTCATTGTGAAGGTAAGTTATCTGATCAGCAATGAAGTTCAGCTTTTGATATAGCATATCTTTCTTTCTGACCATTTTGACAGCTTTGGTTATTCGGTTTTTAGCTTGAGACATCCAAGATGGAGTTTGCTTCTTTACTGATTTGGATGTTGATTTGGTTGATTTCTATGATGGTGGTGGTGATGAATGAGAAGAAGAATCCGATGATGATGAGATGTGAGGAGATTCCGGGTCCTTTGGTGGTTCAGAAGTTTCCTTCTGTGATCGTGTAGGACTATCCAGAAGCAAATCGTCATAATCAGCATCTTTATCTTTCTCAGACTTATCAGTTACCGGTTCCTCAAAATCATATACAATAGTATCCTCTGCTGGCTTTTGTTGTTGCACAAGAGTGGTGGCACCAGCTCCCTTATCGGGTTGATTAACCGCATCAGGAGTTGGTGAAGAGTGGACAGCGCCACTTGATCCTCCGGGGCCACCCATTTGATCTTGTTCAAATTCTTTAGCCTTTTGAAGATGTCTGACGATTTTATACTTCTTCCTGTATGATTTATCCAGTTGCTCTTCTTCTTCTTCAGAGCTCTCATCATAGGGCACAAGTGCAAGAGTCTTCCCTTTTCCTTTATCAGCTTGAGGACTTGGAGGTTTTGGGACTGAAGGATTGTCATCCTTTGCAGTTTCAGAGTAGGTAATCTCTTCATCTGTGTCAGTACCTTCAGAGCTTTCGTCCAAAAGCTTTCTTTGCGGTTCGGGCTTAGGGATTGGGATGGGAGTAGCTTCCTTAGAGGGAACAAACCTTTTACTTGGTGGGTTTCTCTTTGGGAACTTTCTTTGACTTTCTGTGCTTACTGCACTTCCAGCACTTCCTCTTCTGGTCCTCCGAGTAGGTGTACCAGAAGCCTTTTCATCAAGATGGCCAACTTTTCCTTCTCTTACGGCTACCCGATACCTTTTGTACGTTTCCAGCTTTTTGATTTCATTAGTCAGAAGGTGATCAGGTAATACCGCACCCTGTTTCTTTGTAGACGATTCTTTGATTCTGACAGATAGTATGGGTTCAGTCAACATGTCGTGATTATCTGGGTCATTGAGTCGCTTGGGGATATCAGGATGAAGTCCAAGTGCTCTTTGGATCAACAGTTTGGTGTATCTGACATAGGGAATCTTGGAGCCAAGCTTCTTGTGAAATAGCATCATGTCCTCCCATATCAGTGCTTCTATTTCAATATCCTTCTTGTTGATCAACGACCAGAAAATTTGCAGTTCCATGAGCTTGGGATGCTCATAGCCACTGTCACGACCAGAGAACGATTTGGTGATGATCATGTAGAGTGTTCTCCATGGTTGAGGAATATTCTTCAGCTCCACGTGAGAGTGCTTAGTAATGATTCCTGAAGCTTCATCATAACCAATATCTATCAAGAATTGCAGGACTGTCTCTTCAGTAGGGGTAGCAAAGAAGTCGGTTGGAGCGATGTATGGAATGATGAGAACAACCCGTAAATCAGCAGGAGTGATAGTGACTTGTTTGTGATTAAGTGTCACATTCACTGCACTTTGACCAGTGATCCTCTGCATAGAATCCCAGAATTGTTGAATGTAGACCTCTGGAACTGTGGCAGAGTGTGAGAGCATGTTCTCGTAGGGATGATTCCTGAGAATATCCACCGCAATGAGACAAGAAGATTCTGAGCATATGAGGGTGTCAAAATCAACCCTAAGGTTGTTCTTTCCAAGCTATCTCGGATAACCCTCTGGAAAGATATCAGCAATTGTAAGAACTTCTGGTGCATCCACATTCATTTGTTCAGCCATGTCGTGATCTGAAATAACATTAGCCAAAAGAACCAACATATCGAAAGACATAATGTTAGTCAACAGAAGGTTTTATTGTCTAGTTATTGAATGTATAGTGTTAATGATTGTTACGAGTCCTAAGTCACTTGTTTGTCCAATAGTCCAATGACGTCGTGAAATGTTTCGTGAGTTAGTTAACTTTTAAGATTTAAAGTTTATGTTATCACTTATAGTTCACAACATATCAAACGTTTAAGTTTATTAGTGACATTATTGGATTCGTGATGATATGATTATTTTATTTACAAGATTGTACACGTAACAATTCATAATGAAGGTCAATCAAGGCTTAGGCGTAGATTTGGCAAAGTTAAGCGTAAACAGTAGTGACATACGCGTAGACGAAAGCTTATGCGTAGGATCCTAACTTACGCGTAAGAAATGTTACGCGTAGGAAAAGGGAACCTTAAGCGTAGAGCTTACGCGTAGGCGTATAAATACTTTACGCGTAAGGCTTACTCGTAAGAGTAGACCTTATGCGTAGAGATCACTGTTTACGCATATCCTTCACAGGATACGCGTAGTCCCATTGTAGAACCTTACGCGTAATAGTTATGCGTAGGATTTATTCTTACGCATAACTTGACTACGCGTAGGGTAATCCTTATGCGTAGAGATTCAAATGACCTTGATTCTGAATTTTAAGCGTAGCAAGCCTGAAATAAATTCATCAAATCATCAATATTAACACAAAAATTCATTTTAACAACAAATCATGGCATGAACATTCGTTAAACAGTTATGAGTAGAAAGTCATACGCGTAGGTCAAAACCCTAAGGGTTATGAATTACGCGTAAGTTTTCTAGCCATGGGATTTTCACCAAACAATTTCTGGTAGTTCTAAGATGTTGTTAGAGTCTATAAACCAAGTTATAACATCTAAATCGTGGAGAGTCAAAAATGACCAAACTTATGAACTTTAAACCCTAATTCCAAATTTTTAATCATTTAGAGTTTCTGGGTGGTTATAGAGCTTGGAAATCATCAATTCATCATCATATAAATATTACACAACAATCTTTTTGAACAAAACTCTTCACATTTGTAAACACCCAAATCGACTCATAAACCCTAATATTCAAAAACCAGCAATTCGTTTTTCTGGGTGGATTTAGAGGGTAAAAATAGTATCCTTGTTGTTAAAAACACGTTTTGACACTTTCTTTTCAACCAAAAACACACTCACATTGATTGTGTGTTCATACGCTTATGCGTAGAACACATAATCACGCATAACTAACGTTTTAGCCGTAGGATTTGCTTGATATTCAAAACCTTAGCTTGTATTATCATTAAGATCATGAAAACACTTACAAAATGATGATCTAAAGTACGGATTTCTTGAACGAATTCTATGCGTAGGATGTTTTAGGTTAAGAGTAATAAATGTGAAGATAAAGGTAGGTGGGAGGTGTTTTTATTTAAAATAACTTTAAGATTTTGACATTTTTGGTCCCTCCACCTTTTCCTTTTTCAAACAAAGCCATCTAACTTTCATTTTGGTTACCAAACAAAGAATTTTAAGAAAGAAACTTTGACGACACTCCCTCTCGACTCAAGAAAAATGATGAAAGGTTATTAATTTTAGTCCGAGGAGTGTCATTGAACCAGAAAATTTACCACCATTGATAAAAGAAACAACCTAGATATGATAACATGCAAGTACACAGATGTTTTGAAACAGTTAAATCTTTGTATTCTCCCCCTCAACACTTGATCGGAAAAAATACTGAATTTTGAAAGATTAAAGTGTTGACGGAAGAAATGTACTTGCCATGTTGAAAGAAAAGTAGATAGAAGAATATTTTTGTTTTTATCAGGTTTTATATTTTTGTATTTTGTTTTTGAAAAAATTTATTTACAAAAGAGAGTTTGGTGTTTGATAGGTTTTTAAGACTGTTTTAGGAGGTCATCCAATTCCTCTTAAGTCAAACACCTCATACCAATCCGGTGGACCAACTCATTAAACCTAGCGGAAGGCAAGGCTTTGGTGAGAAGATCTGCCAATTGGTATTCTGTACCCACAAAGTATAATTCAACAGTACCCTGTTCTACGTGGTCCTTGATGAAATGATAGCGAAGATCAATGTGCTTTGATTTCGAGTGCTGAACTGAGTTGCACGAGATCGCAATGGCACTCCGATTATCGCAGTACATCGGGATTCTGTCAAATACGTAACCATAGTCTTTGAGTTGTGTTCTCATCCAGATGACTTGAGCACAGCACGCGGACATTGCTACATATTCTGCTTCTGTTGAGGACAGTGATGTACAATCCTGCTTCTTTGATTGCCAAGACACCAGTTTATCACCAAGAAATTGTAGTGCTCCTGAAGTACTTTTTCGTAAATCTAAACATCCTGCGTGATCAGCATCTGAAAAAGCGATTAGTTCAAAACCAGAATCCTTCGGATACCAGATCCCCAAGTTAATGGTTCCCTTGATGTATCGGAGGATTCTTTTAGCCTCAGAGAGGTGGGTTTCAGTTGGTCGAGACTAATAACGGGAGCATAGATAAACGGCAAAGACAATATCAGGTCTGCTAGCTGTTAGGTATATTAGAGACCCAATAATACTACGGTATTTTGTAGGGTCTACTAATTTCCCATTTAAGTCAGCATCTAGCTTCTTGGTATGAGTCATTGGTGTGGCATAAGTGTCACAGGTTTTCATTCCAAACTTGTTTAACAATTCAAGGGCATATTTGGACTGACTCAAGAAAATACCATGGGGTGATTGATGAACTTGCAATCCTAGAAAGAATGTAAGTTCACCCATCATGGACATTTCAAAAATTTTCTTCATTAATTTTGCAAAAGCGATTGAGTACTTGTTATGTGTAGACCCAAAAATGATGTCATCCACGTAAATTTGAACAATTAAGATATGTGCCCCGTGATATTGTATAAAAAGAGTAGGGTCGACCGAACCTTTGGTGAAATTATTAGCAATGAGGAAAGATGATAGCTTATCGTACCATGCCCGAGGAGCTTGTTTGAGACCATACAGAGCTTTGTTCATTTTGTAAACGTGGTTTGGAAACTCAGGATCAACGAATCCATCTGGTTGGCTGACATACACCGTTTCTTTAAGTTGTCCATTGAGAAACGCGGTTTTGACATCCATCTGATAGACCGTCATATTCATATGAGCCGCGAACGCTAGAAATATCCGAACAGCCTCAAGACGAGCAACCGGAGCAAAAGATTCTTCAAAGTCTATGCCCTCTTCCTGACGATAACCCTTAGCAACTAGCCGTGACTTGTTTCGGATAACATTCCCTTCAGCATCCAATTTGTTTTTCCAAATCCATTTAAGACCGATGACATAAACCCCTGATGGTCTTTCAACCAGTTCCCATACATCAAGACGTTTGAATTGGTTAAGTTCTTCTTGCATGGATTCTATCCAGGTGTCTTTTGTCATTGCGTCTTTGATGTTTTTAGGCTCAGATTGGCAGACAGTGAGTACATAAATGCAATGTTCACCGTCTGAGTGAAGACGTTGTCTCGTAACGACTGGTTGATTCGGGTTGCCAATAATATTTTCCAGAGGATGGTCTTTTGTCCATCTATGTGTAGAGGGTTGATGTTGGTATACATTGTGCAGATTTTGAGGATTCAAATGGTTTGTGGAAGATTCCGCGACATCTGGTGCAGCAGTCTCATTAGCAAATGGGTTAAAGAACGCATTTGGATCAAAATCCGTAGGTGGGGGTACTTCATGCAGAATATCATCAGCTGGTTCATCATTGTTGGAAGTGGTTTGTTCAACTGTTGTGTTGGAGTCAACTGGTGTAGGTGCATCTTCAACAGTAGTTGTTGTAGCAGGTGTATCAGGTATAGGAGTAGTATCAGGTTGAGCAGCGGAAACAGCGGATACACCTGGAGCACGTTCATCAATTTCGTCACTGAACAGAGGAGCAAATAACCTTTCCATTTGTTGACAAGTGAGCTGGGGGCTTTGTTCAGCTGATGATGGGGGTTGAGGGAAGTTTAAGTGGTTGTGACCGGGTTCTAAGCTGTTATACTCAGAAGCCATTTCCGTGAGTTCATCAAAATGAGCATGAATCGTTTCCATAACCTCCTTTATTCGACGATTCCAGATACGGAAACCTTGAGAATTATCACAATACCCAATAAAGACTCCAATGTCAGCTTTGGCTTTGAGCTTTCCAAAATCATCACGATCATTATTCGGATAGCAAAGAGATCCAAATACATGAAAGTGTTTTAGATTTGGTTTTCTGTTATGGACAAGCTCGAAAGGTGTTTTGCTGTGGCGTTTTGTAATCATAGAACGGTTTTGAGTATAGCATGCAGTAGATACAGCTTCTGCCCACAAGTAATCTGGGAGTTTGGCGTTAATTAACATGGTTCTTGCAGCTTCCACTAACGTTCGGTTTCGTCTTTCAACAACACCGTTTTGTTCAGGTGTCCGTGCAATAGATGTTTGATGCTCTATTCCCACTTTCTCATAAAATTCACGAAGAGTTCTGTTAACAAATTCAGTTCCTTTGTCGGTTCTGATCTGTCTAACGGTATTTCGGAGCTGAACCTGTATTTTTGTGAGAAAGGTGATGATCATCTGTGGAGCTTGGTCTTTGCTTCGAAGAAAGTAGACCCAAGTCCAGCGTGAGTAGTCATCAACAATTACTAAAATGTAGCGTTTGCCATTGATCGTTTGCACACGCATAGGGCCACACAAATCCATGTGAAGAAGATGAAGCACATGCTGAGAGCTGTGTTCCACCTTTGAAGGAAAATGAGCACGAGTGCTTTTCCCTTGTTCACAAGCTGAGCAAAGGTGATCTTTTGAATACCGGAATCATGGGAGTCCTTCAACTAGTTTGTGTCGAGCAAGGTTGGTGATGGTTTGAAAGTTTAGATGTGAGAGACGACGGTGCCATAGCCAAGATTTTGTCAATGTTGCCTTTGAAAGTAAGCAGATGGGAGAAGAAGCAACCATGTCTTGCATAGAGATAGTGTAGAGACTAGAAGTACGCGAGCCAGACATAAGATCGTTCCCTTGTAGATCACGAATGAAACAAGTTTTCTCCCTGAAAGCGACCTCCAAATCTCCATCACAAAATTGACCTACTGAAAACAGATTGTGACCGAGGCCTTCCACATAGTAAACCCTGCTGATTTCGATGTTCCCATTGATATAGTCTCCGTAGCCCATGATAGCTGCGAAGTGATCATTCCCGAACCTGACAGTGCCAATGAACTTTGCAATAAAGTTTGATAACGGTTTAAGGTTGCCTGTCATGTGTCGGGAACATCCGCTATCAACAATCCAGAGAATGATCTGTATCACCTGCATTACACACATACGACACAGATGGAATAGAAGTAGATGTGGAACCTGAAATGTTAGAGGGTTCCGAAGCAGATATAGTAGATATGCACACATTAATAACTTTAGGCATCCATTTAAAACCTAGTGTGTTATATATCCATTTCTGCCATCTATAACTACTATTTGCTTTAGTCTTAGTGAATTGACTAGGTGGTACTACATTCTTTGGAGGTGATACAGGAGCTACAGGGACAACAACGCATGCCTTAGAATCTAAAGAAGGCTGACTACTAAGCACAGACTTAGAATGATTAGTGGGCCTAGAGGTATTCCGGTTCTTAGGATTCCGTAACCAAGAGATTATAGCTTTAGCAACACATTTGTCATGACAATCAGAATTCATACTGTTAATACAAATAAGTCGTAAAAACGTTTATTTATATTTTACGATCTTCTAATGTTTTGTCGATAACAAAAGTAAAATCATATTAATGAAACAAATAAAATACGTAAATAGTTTGAACTAATAGTTTTCTAACACACTTACGTTTTCACATAAAACACTATAACAAGATTAAGTGAGTTTATATTTTAGATACATATGTACAACAACTAGTGTTTACATATTGGCTTAACAAGTTTAAGTAATTCTATGAGTTAGATACATATGTACAACAACTAGTGTTTACATATTGGGTTAATACATACTTATATTAAGTATACTAAAATGGGTAAAAACAAGTATATACTAAAATGGGTAAAAGCAAGTATATACTAAATAGATAAAAACTAGCAAATGGTTTTGACCCATAACCCATGGTTTTATATATACCACTTACACAAGTTCAATGTATCCTTAAGGTACATTGTATCTAGATAGAAAACCATGGATCAACCCATAACCCATGACCCATGACCCATAACCAAAAATACCCATGGGCAAAGAGGAGCGTTCCACGGATCCCTAGCTTTGTGCTAGCCGCATCCCAAGTGGAAGGGATCCGTGGGATCCGGGGAAACAGTAGAGAATTTTCTCTATAAATAGAGAGCCATTTCTTCCTTTCTATTCATTCCTTTACACACATACTTCCCCCAAGTATTCTAACCCTCTAACCTCAGATCCAAGAGATCTATGTAGCTTTTCTCTTTTGTTTTTGTGTGATCTTGTAGGTTCCTCTTAAAGGAAAGATCACCATATCTTGAAGACGTGCAAGCTTAAGTCCATGAGTTGCCATGCTTTGTCATCATCAAGACAACAAAGGTTCTCTTGTTGATAGTTCTTCCTTTCTCCATAGATGTTGGGTTGAAGGCATTAGTGAAGAATGCCGAAAGTGTCAAGATGAAAGCATTAGTGAAAGGTGCTCATCATCCGCGTCAAAGCATTAGTGAAGAATGCTTAAGGTGTCAAGACGAAGGCATTAGTGAAAGGTGCCAAGCGTTGTGTCAAAGGCATTAGTGAAGGATGCCGAAGAATCAAATCAAGTAGCATTTGGGAAGAATGCTTAGGTCGTATAATCGATGAGGTGCATCGTTATACATATAAGTGTTTATTTATTCACAAGGATGGTGATATCCTTGATGGTGTTGTAACAAGGAGTAGATCTCCTTGATAATAGGTGTTGTGTCGTGAAGGGTAGTAGTTCCTCCATAATGGAACTAGGTGCTTAGCCTAGTACCTACTAAAGGGTAGGCGACGTTGTGATAGGATTAGTTCTCCTAAGGTGTGAAAGAACTCGGTGGTTAGCCTAGCACCGTATAAAGGGTAGGCGACGTAGTGTTAGGTGTGGTTCACCTTGGTGTGAAAGAACTCGGTATTTAGCTTTGTACCGGAAAAAGGTTAAGCGACGTTGTGAAGGCTTCTCCGCCATAAGGAGATTCGGTGTAGTGCTTACGAACTCTCGAGTAGGTGACTCGGGGAGTGGAGTAGGGCAAGGAAGGTGTCCTTGTAGCCGAACCACTATAAATAACTTGTGTCATGGTGATGTGCTTCTTACTCTTTATCTTTCATTTTACGTTTATATATCTATCTATCAACGTCCAACATAAATAACCAAATAAATTGACATAAGTCGATCTAAATATTTAAAAAGGAGTTTTAAATTGGTAAAACTATTCAACCCCCCCTTCTAGTTTTCCACAATTGGTATCAGAGCTTCGTAACCAAGTTTCTTAAAGTATATTGTACTTTAAAGACTTGATACGATCCGTGTATGTTTGAAAACTACAAAGAAGGATTTTTTTTGGGATCATATTTTCTGTTAAATCATCTTATTGGACATTGATAGATGATTCTAACAATATTCCGTTCTCGAGTAATTTTCATGCTAGAATTTCCCAAAATCTTCATTCAAAGATGAAGTCAACATTCAAGGAAGGATTCTTAAAGTAATCACAACTTAAGTACATCAAGTACACAGGATTACTTTAAAAGCTCATGAAGTATTTTTGGTTTTATACCAAATCAAGAAGCATAGAGGTATGTTCTACTTTTCATTAGATAGGATACTTGAGTTCTACTTATTTTCACAAGTACTACTTTGATTATTAAAACACTAAGAGCATTAGAAGTCTCTTTCGTCACTCTTCCACCTTTCTCGTCATCGGGAAGAATATTTTTTTAACGCCGTCATCACATTCTCGATATGAGATTCATCAAAAGCCGTCATCCTAAAACAATCGTCATCTAAAACCTCCGAACTATTGTTTTTGGTAAGCTATTCCATAAGCATACTACAAAAATAATGTCAAACAACTTTTTTTTATATTCATAGTAGCCGGATCCCTCTAGTTGTACTAGCCGGATCCCAAATACAAAGGATCCGGGGGAACCGTGGAACAGAACTCAGCTATACGCTTTCAAAAATCACCACTGATCTTTTTCCCTCTATTCTCATAACACAAAAACGACCAAGCTACTGAATCCATCCCAATTGGCTTCCATAACCTCAAGTATTCCTTCCTAGAACACCATTGTAAGTAATTACATTAACTTGTTCTAATTTTCATCATCTTCATTCTAGGGTTTATGGTTCCTTAAATTATAATCAAATTAATTTAATTAGGGTTTTTCAAATTAATCATGAAAAGGGGCTTTTTAACTAAATCACATTGTGTTCACAACATTGTTAATACAAATCAAAAACCATAAACCCATTTCCAACTAATTTTACCTAATTGGAAAATTTGTATTTCTAGGACCAACCATGCCCAAAGCCACTCAACAAGATCATCATGACACCGTCCACTATCTTACTCACTACTATCGTAAAAGGGGTCTGACCAAAACTAACCGTAAAATTTTCAAAAGCCTCACAAAACGACTTATTCACGAAGGTCGTGTAGTCAAGGAATGTTTCCTTGAAGATACCGACATTCGTCAAGTTTTCTCGACAATCAACTTTGATTGTCTTCTTGACATTGATGAACAAATTTGTCCGGTTTTTATTTTTGAGTTTTACAAAAGCTTTAGGATCATTAGAAACACCGATAATAGCATCTCAATTGCCTTTATCATCAACACACAAAACTTTACTCTTCCTCTCAACACTTTTGCTCAAATTCTTCGCATTCCTTGTGAAGGAATTTGTATGTACTCTCAAGATTGGGCAATTAAAGCTCAAAACCTTGCACTTGATCCTAAGCCTCTTTACAACACTCCTCTCGACAATCCCGAAACCATTCGTGATACTATCTTTAAAATTAGGACCAACCAATCCCGTTACGATCGTAACAAAAAGCTCATTCACCGTGATCCCTTTAAAATGGAACTTTTTGAAATGCATCCCATGTTTAGAAAATGGGAAGAAATCCTTAGGGAAAACATCATTAGCCTAGTTGGAAACAAAGATCATCCAAACGCATGCCTTGTGCAAATGATCTATTGTCTTATCCACCAAAGGCCATTTAATCTTGCCTATTACATGGTAAGGAGAATGGCTGGGGTATTCAAAGCTTCCAACATGGTACTCCCATATGGTATGCTCCTAACACGACTTTGTAAGTACGTTAGTGCATTGCAACCATCCCCTATCAACGATGACCATTACCTTTCCGATCACGTCATGGTACCCCTTACCAAACAACCATCTAAACGGTTCATGGTCAATGGAGAGAAACCCGAAGCTCTCTCGGACTCCTCGGCCGGAGAAGAAGAAGAAGAAGAAGAAGATGAGGAGGACATCGACCCCGTATCCAACATCAAATTGGACATTCTTGAATATCACGAACAACTTCCAACCATTCCAAACGAGACCGCGGAATTCAAACAAATAAGAGGCATGATTCAAAACCTCGCTTACAATCTCACTAAGCCGTCAAAAAGAAAAAGGAAGAATTGACGAAAGAGACAATAGGAATGTGCTTATTTTCATTTATCTTATGTTTGAATGATTTCTTTTTAGCGTTGTTGGTTTATGGCATTTTGGATATTGTTTCTGGTGCTATATGATGGCTTGCTTGTTCTTATTGCTTGTTTTATAAGCGTAATAATGTGCAAAACCTGCACATTATTTCTGAATAGGTTCTGATCTGCAGATGCCGGATCCCTAGGAATAGCCTAGCCGGATCCCTCCCTTGAGGGAACCGTGGGATCCGTGTCAGCAGATAAGCAATACTGCATTTCCTACATCAAGATTGCTTTCTAGATAAACTTCACATTAGCTAAGCATCTGTTTTTAGAATCCAACTAAGTCTTATTCAATGATAAGAAAAAACTTAGACTCACTATAGGCTTACTTAAGATCTTAGTCTAAATACGTCTTGATTTATTAACACATCAAAAACCACCATATTTCCGCTCCATTACTCACAAGCCAAATTCTCATCTTTCAAAACACTTAAGTAGACAAATTAAATATTTTTATAAAATTGTTTCAAGTCATTCTTATTTCAAAATGAGTCAAAAATTAGTTTTTTCAATTCCTATAATTTTTAAGGATTTTTCAAATTTCATCACAAGCTTAAATCTGATCACTAGGATCATTTATTATGACTTAACACCTCCAAAACACTTAGTGTTAACCTTGGATATCCATTGGTAGTCATCTTATCCTATCCTCCTTCCATAAGAAACAATCATTAGCTACAAACATTTATTACTCATGATCATTCAAGTACCTTCTCATCCTAAAACACTTGGGAGAGCTGAAACACCCAAATTAAGATAGGCTTTAGCTTCTAGAAACCTCATTTCAAATCAGTCATAACTGCTGAGAGCCGGATCCCTAGGAATAGCCTAGACGGATCCCTCCAAGGAGGGAACCGTGGGATCCGGGTGACAGTATATGTCAAACATTGCTAACCTAAACACTCCATCTCATCTTAAATGAGTTCCTAGATCAGTGTAAACTCTGAATCTCAACCTTGTGCATGTCAAGCATCACATTTCCAAGAACATTAGTGGATTAAGTCTTAAATACTAATTGCCAAGATCTTCTCTTTATAAACCACATTGCCTAGAATACTTTAGTCATCTCACACAAATATCAGCAATTGCAACCATTTCCCTTAGTCATTTCATTATGAGAAAAGCTCCTAGTGCTCACTCATCCACCCAAGAACCACCCAAGAAACTTGCTAGAATCATACACGAAGTTTCTTCAACCTAATCATCTCCGGTTAAGTCCACCAATGCTAGGATTTCTCCCACATCAAGGAAACCAATCAAACTAATCCCCAAGAATAAGACTCCCACTAGGATATCTTCACCAAATTCTACCATAGCAAACAAACCCCCCACAACTCAACCAACATCATTAGTACCTAGAGATACTTCACAATCATTTTCACACTCTCACAATGTAGAAGACTTACCCTCTTGGCCATCTCATCTTTCACCTTTACCATCCAATTCACATGAAAAGATTGAGCCAGAAAATCAAAATATTAAATCAACACTTGATCCAAAAGCAAACTCTATCATCCCTCCCAATAGTCCATTTTGGATTATGAGAAGACATCAAAGGCAACCACCCGACCAAATGGAAGTTGATGTCTCTTTACCTCTAGCCACAAGCATTATAGAGCCACCACTAAATGAGTCTCAACCAAATCCTCCTTTATTTGAAGAACCTCAACCCACTTCACTTGAACTTTCACTTCAAGAAATTCAAAACCATAACAAGGATTGCTATCATTGTAAACACGTTGAAAGGTTGATACATGAATTACGCAAAGAGCATCGTTTCATGTTTCATCACCTCCTCGAACGTTTCGAAGAGGTTAACAAGCCTAAACCACAATGAGCATAATAGTCGTAAGCTCAAACCTAGAACGTTTAGGACACCTTTTCGTAATTAAGTTCTTTAGTTGAATCACAAATTTGGAGTAACTTATTAGCATTATGAGTACTTGTTTGGTTAAGCTCATTCTCTTAGTTTTAGAGATTTAGTTGATTATCTCTTGTTTTATTGAATGAACGTCTATTTGCTATGTGTTGTGCGTTGTGATCTGTATTGCTCATATATATATCATCATCATAGTAGTATTACTTGACACATCTTCATTGATGAAGAAACTGTCAACAGACAGCCGGATTCCTCCATTTTGCCTAGACGGATCCCTCCAAGAAGGGAACCGTGGGATCCGTGGTACAGAAGCACATATTTGTACTAACTTGAGTTTTTCCTGCAGGAAATTATGCACTATACTCTTGTTTTTCTAACCTTTACTTTGTAGATTTTCAAAATAACACATGAAGATTTTGACACCATAAACGCTAGGGGGAGCTTTGTGTCAAACAATATTGCAAAATCATTTGCAACTTAATCCAATTTTGGATTACACTTCATGATACCCCATTGCAACTTTGCAATATTCGAGGGGGAGCACGTTTTCGTCACTTAGACGAACCATTTGCAAACTTAATTGCAAACACAAGTAGCTTATTTTACATTATGTCCTTGACGCCCTTTTTCAAAGGGATGGACTCATCAAGGGGGAGTTAAGACGAGTACCATTCCCGTCACTTGCTCTCGTTACATCTTTTATAATTTTTCTTATAAATATTGTGTTAGTTTCTTTTAACACTTTTTGTTTCGACAAAAAGGGGGAGAAGAAAGTAAAAACTACAAATTCAAACGTTTACAAATTTTAGCTTTTCCTTAAAATAATTTTATGTTTTGTCATCAACAAAAAGGGGGAGATTGTTAATACAAATAAGCCGTAAAAACGTTTATTTATATTTTACGATCTTCTAATGTTTTGTCGATAACAAAAGTAAAATCATATTAACGAAACAAATAAAATACGTAAATGGTTTGAACTAATAGTTTTCTAACACACTTACTTTTTCACATAAAACACTATAACAAGATTAAGTGACTTTATATTTTAGATACATATGTACAACAACTAGTGTTTACATATTGGCTTAACAAGTTTAAGTAATTCTATGAGTTAGATACATATGTACAACAACTAGTGTTTACATATTGGGTTAATACATACTTATATTAAGTATACTAAAATGGGTAAAAACAAGTATATACTAAAATGGGTAAAAGCAAGTATATACTAAATAGATAAAAACTAGCAAATGGTTTTGACCCATAACCCATGGTTTTATATATACCACTTACACAAGTTCAATGTATCCTTAAGGTACATTGTATCTAGATAGAAAACCATGGATCAACCCATAACCCATGACCCATGACCCATAACCAAAAATACCCATGGGCAAAGAGGAGCGTTCCACGGATCCCTAGCTTTGTGCTAGCCGGATCCCAAGTGGAAGAGATCCGTGGGATCCGGGGAAACAGTAGAGAATTTTCTCTATAAATAGAGAGCCATTTCTTCCTTTCTATTCATTCCTTTACACACATACTTCCCCCAAGTATTCTAACCCTCTAACCTCAGATCCAAGAGATCTATGTAGCTTTTCTCTTTTGTTTTTGTGTGATCTTGTAGGTTCCTCTTAAAGGAAAGATCACCACATCTTGAAGACGTGCAAGCTTAAGTCCATGAGTTGCCATGCTTCGTCATCATCAAGACAACAAAGGTTCTCTTATTGATAGTTCTTCCTTTCTCCATAGATGTTGGGTTGAAGGCATTAGTGAAGAATGCCGAAAGTGTCAAGATGAAAGCATTAGTGAAAGGTGCTCATCATCCGCGTCAAAGCATTAGTGAAGAATGCTTAAGGTGTCAAGACGAAGGCATTAGTGAAAGGTGCCAAGCGTTGTGTCAAAGGCATTAGTGAAGGATGCCGAAGAATCAAATCAAGTAGCATTTGGGAAGAATGCTTAGGTCGTATAATCGATGAGGTGCATCGTTATACATATAAGTGTTTATTTATTCACAAGGATGGTGATATCCTTGATGGTGTTGTAACAAGGAGTAGATCTCCTTGATAATAGGTGTTGTGTCGTGAAGGGTAGTAGTTCCTCCATAATGGAACTAGGTGCTTAGCCTAGTACCTACTAAAGGGTAGGCGACGTTGTGATAGGATTAGTTCTCCTAAGGTGTGAAAGAACTCGGTGGTTAGCCTAGCACCGTATAAAGGGTAGGCGACGTAGTGTTAGGTGTGGTTCGCCTTGGTGTGAAAGAACTCGGTATTTAGCTTTGTACCGGAAAAAGGTTAAGCGACGTTGTGAAGGCTTCTCCGCCATAAGGAGATTTGGTGTAGTGCTTACGAACTCTCAAGTAGGTGACTCAGGGAGTGGAGTAGGGCAAGGAAGGTGTCCTTGTAGCCGAACCACTATAAATAACTTGTGTCATGGTGATGTGCTTCTTACTCTTTATCTTTCATTTTACGTTTATATATCTATCTATCAACGTCCAACATAAATAACCAAATAGATTGACATAAGTCGATCTAAATATTTAAAAAGGAGTTTTAAATTGGTAAAACTATTCAACCCCCCCCCCTTCTAGTTTTCCACACATACTTTTACGACAAATATCATAAGGTGCATTAGACTGAATATCAAAAGTACTTAATGGTTTAGCATTCGTTACATCACGATTTCTATTACATTTGCTAGACGCAATATCTATAGTGAAAGCAACGTGAGTCTTATTCATAGTCCTAGGGTGTTCTTCTACTTTAGCAGTCCTTATAGATCTTTTCTTAGGTTGCAACTTCCTATTCTTCGATTGAGTGCTCCTAGGCTGTGAAGTGCAGACGGTTGGAAAAGATGCAACTATTCCTGTGTCATTAGAAGGAAGCACGTTAGCAACTTGTGATTTGGCAGTGGGAATTCTAGGTTCACGATTACTAAGTGTGACTGGTGCTATTCTCTTAATTACTGTAGGCGGAAGTTGTTCATACTTTCCTAACATTTCTCTTAACTTAAAGATAGTGTGAATCAAATCTTGATTTTCAGAACGAAGATTTCCCGAAAAATTCATGACTTCCTTAGTGTGTGCAAGAAAATGATCAAGCTCGTTAGATGCTTCATCACGAGTCTTGTTAAGTAAATCAAATATGACACCATATTCCTGTTTAACTTTTACAAGCTCTTGTTCATATTTAGAGATTTGACATTTCAAAGACGCGTTTTGATCATCCAGTTGCTCAAATTTTGGATTAAACGATTTAGATTGCAACTGGTTGATTTTATTTTGCAAAGCAAGTTCACGATTTTGACAATCTTTCTGACACCATTGAAGACGTCGTTTTGCGTTTGAAAGCTCGTTAATCAAATGTTCATTTTCAGCTTTTAAAGATTCGATTTGAGGCACATTATCAGAATTCTCAACATTCACAACATTATCAACAATAGCAGCAGAGATATAATCAGATGCATATGGCAAAGAATGAAACAACACAACATTATGGACATCAGCACAGAGAAGATCTTCCAAGAGTCGATCAACATCTTTTCTCAAAAGTTTCTTTTTACGTTTAGTATTAGAAATAGATGTTTCTGTTTTCTCGAAAACGACCTTCATTGTTCCAAGTTCCTTATGAAAATCCCATTCCCAGGCTAATGCACAACTTTTCAAATTTTTAACATTAGGTAAAAGATTTTTTTGAAAAATGTCTCTTTGTTCACGCGCTAGAGGCGATTGAAAATGTTGAATTTTGATTTCAGAATGATATTCTATCTCATGTTCTAAAGTTTTGAGGTCAGCCATGAAAATATCAAAATATCGAAGAATTTTGCGATTTTCAGGTTTTGAATTTACTTCACTGATGGAAGGTAAAGGACCATAAGTTTGTGCATAATCTGTTTTGGGATTAACATTAGAAGACTCAAAAGGTTTTATGATATTCCTTGGTGTGTTAGAAGAATCCGTTGGTGTGACGAAAGGGATCGCTTTGGAATAGTTATGAGGTTTATTATAAACAACATTTGCTAATTTGGATCGACTCTCGTCTTCTGCATCTAATTCCTCTTGACGATGATATTCAACAACAGTCATAACAGTATCATTAATTTTATAGTCTGCACTGGAAACTTCACGATTTGGTTTGAATGTTTTTGGTGAAAGCTTAGGTTTGTAATCAGCAAGATTTGGTCCATATCCTTTTGGATCGGGTTTTAAAGTAAACTTTTCAATAGCTGTTACAGATTCACCATGTTTGTAAACAACAGTTTTAAACTCTTTAAGTTTGTTTTGCAAGCCAACAATTTCTTCAAGAAGGTCATATACTCGATTCGTTGAGAGCGTTAATTTGCTTTTTATGTTCATGTTTTAGTTGTTCTATTTCAGACAACAAAGCATTCTTCGAAGCGGCTAGATCACGCATCTGTTTCTCTAAATATTTTTCATTTTGATGAGATTTTGCAAAAGCGGCTTCAAAACCTTTTTCACGGTTTTCTTGAGTTTTGAAAGAGTTGAGTTGCATTTGTAAGCATTCAAAATCCTTGGTTAACAGTGCATTCTTACTTTTTAAGGTCTGATTTAATGCAACACATTCAGCAATTTGGGATTGTTGGTCTTTAAGTAACAGAACAAGATCTGGATGAGGCAAAGGTTCGGCTTGTTCAACGTGGGTCACAACATGATCATTATTTAGATCCTCAAGTATAACCACGGAGTCAATTTGATTATCAAGGGAAACCAGAAGGTCATCTTGATCGTCAAATGTAACTACGGGGTCTATTTGAAAATCGTCAGAATGAGATGTAGATGACTCATTTTGAACAATCTGAGCCGTGCCGGATTCAGATATTGACGGAGATATGAGTTCAGATATGATGATGGTTTGTTCGTGTACCTGAGACAAGCCATCAGTGTCATACACTGGGCCTGTTTCACTCATGTGTAACTCTTGCATATTAGCCATCAACATAACAGCTGCATTGGCCTGCAAGTCCTCCATATCATCATCTGAGTCTGCATCTGCCATAAAGCTCTGTTCTTTGTCTGTGAGAGATCCACCAGCTTCATCCTTAAGAGCCAAAAGTAAAGCCTCTTTGAAGTAAGCATTGCCCCTAGTCCTCGGCTTTGGGCATGCATTAGCCAGGTGTCCCTTCTCATTGCAGTTGTAGCATCGAAGACCATTTAACCGATTCTGAGCATTTCCCAGTTCCACCACTTGAGCTCTGTTGTTATTCCTACCCACAACATTAAACCCTTGACCACCGCCCATCTGACGACCATAATCACGATTCTGAACTTCAACACGTCCATTGTTCACAACAGCTTGAGTCCGTGTGTTAGAGGAGGAACGAATTCGATTGTTGGATTTGTTGGTATAACGGCCAAAAGCATTAGCAATCATAACAAATCCTTGTTGCAATGCTTCGAACGGATCGATTTCCTCAGTAGCTTCACTGACATATGCTTGAGCATTGTTGTTGTTGTATGGAACCAATTGATTTTGTTGAGGTTGTTGCTGTGAAGGTGTGGTTGAAGCAGTTGGTTGAGTTGCTGGTTGAGAGGGATAATTCTGTTGAGCATACAAGGCAAGTTGTTGATTGTCCGGATGTGACTGTGGAGCAGTTTGTGCACGGAGAATCCTTTTCATTTCAACTTCCTTTTGATGAGGCTTGAAGTAATCGTACAACAATCCGTAAGACGCATGATGCATATCCTTCGCTTGACGGAGGAAAATAACATACTTCTCCCATTCTGGACCAAGACTACTTAGGAACTTTGTATTGACAGCAATACGTGGCATGATGATGTTGTGTTTATCCAAATCATTGATGATGTCTGAAAATCGATGATGATAAGACTCAAGTGTCTCCCCAGGTTCAATCATGAAGTGTTCATAAGCCAGATATATTTTGGATTCCAAATCCTCCTGATTGAGTACAGTTCATTCCATGAGTAGATGAATTTGTTCCCACATTTTTTGTGCAGTCTTTTGAGCATCAACACTACGAAGAATTGGGTTAGGTAATCCTAAAAGGATATATTGCATTGCAAGCTCATCAGCTTCATAGTGTAGAAGTTCTTGTGGATTCAGATCTGCAACAGTAGCAATGTTTGTTTATTCATCTCTTGGTGGAGTAGCAGTAGGATCTCCGGGTATAGTGATAGTAGGCATCTGAAATGGACCTTCCAAGATAACCTTCTTTAAGAATTTGCCATGTGGCTTCTTCAGATCACAAAACCTAAAGAATCTAAGCATCCATTGGTCGTAATTTCCTGGAGTGAGCATTGGAGGTCTATCAAGTGATCCAGCCTCATGAATTGATTGTTGGCTACTTAAAGCTTCACACATTTTGCCAAACCATGTCGGTTCTTTCATAGTGGTCCTTGATGGATGTTGATTGTATGAGTCTGTGTAAGGTAGTACTTGAAGACTAGGTGGTAGTTGAACCATATTAGGAGGTGGAATTGCACCAAGTTGTGGAGTATGTTGTTGATTAAATTGTTGTTGATAAATTGCTTGTTGTTGATTCCATTGTTGATGTTGTGGAGTTAATTGTTGTTGTTGTTGATGATTATAAGTGTGAGGGAAATAGTTAGAGTATGGTGGTTGAGACATGTTGATAAACTTGTGTAGTAAAAATGGATCTTTGTAGTCGAATGAACCTTTGTTGAAGAAGTATCCTTAGGCGTAGAAATCACAATAACCAAGTAGCACTTATGCGTAAAAACACCAAAGTTACGCGTAACAACAAGGAGTTACGCGTAGGATTTAGCTTACGCGTAAGTAGGAAAAAGCACTAAAGTTATGCGTAGACAAAAGTTAGGCGTAGAAAGTTAGGCGTAGGATTATCTTTTGCGTAAGACCAGGCTTAGGCGTAAGATAAATCTTATGCGTAGGATTTCTACGCGTAAGCTTATGCTTATGCGTAATTTTAGGGTTTTACCCAAATGATCTTTTACACTATCACAGTGCAAAAGATATCCAAAGTCGACGTATTTTCAGGCTTATCCAAGCAAGAAAACATGGAGTAAACCACGAAAATGAAGATCAAACCAAGGAGTCACTTACGCGTAGTTTTAGGGTTTTACTACGCGTAGGATTACTCATAATTTTGATTTTGTCCAAAGATGTTTCTAAACCAGTTTTTGTGTGATAAAATAGCTTCAATAACACCAAAAGACACAAAAGTGTGAAACTTGATGAACCAAAGCCTCTAAAACGGTTACGAGTAGGATGAAACCCTCGTTCAAAAACTAGATGAAAAACAACGATCCACGCATAAAGTTTGAAACTTTTTGCCAAAAACAAGTATTTTAACACCCTAAAACGTTGAAAGTACAAGAATCTTGGATTCAAAAGTGTAAAAAATACGTTTTTGATCAAGCCAAAGATAAGGATACGCAAGTTAGGCGTGAGACCAAAACTCACTTCAAACAATACGTTCACTCAACTATTAGGCGATTGATACCACTGTTAGGTCACTAGTTTTACAAACACAAGTAATATAGAAAGAGATAAGGCGATTGAACAAGTAAAACCACACACACACACGATATAAAACACGGTTATGCGTAGGAGTGAATGAAAGGAAATAACTTGAACAACCAACCTTCAAATGAAGGTTTACATAAGGTATTTATAGGCGGAAAGCTAGGGCAACACTCCTAGTTTCCATCCTTTCCTTAATGGACTAAGGCCTAGGCTTATGGGCCTTCTACATAAGCCTAAGGCTAATTGCAAACATAAAGGCCATAATAAAGCCAACTGTTACATATTAATTACAAACACTTGATTATGGTTTAGGAGTGATTCCAACAATGTTCTTGTCAAGATCGATAAATTTGTCTTCCCGGTCGACTTCGTAGTCCTTGAGATGGAAGAGGATGATATCCCAATTTTGCTTGGGAGACCCTTTCTTGCAACCGCACATGCTATGATTGATGTCTTTAACAAGAATATTTCGTTAGAGATTGGAAACAATAAGATTACCTTCGATCTTGAAAAATCAATGAGATATGCTTCATTCACTGACGACAACCTTGATGATCTCGACCTTATCGAAGCTAACGCTCAGAGACATGCCCAGTAATGATTTCTTCCCGACCCTTTGAAATCATTGAAATTCGAAGATAATGATGGGACACCTAGCGATGGAGAAAGCGAAACGGAAGAACTGGCCGCGAACAATCAAACATTATGTTCAGCAAATACCCCGGAAGAAGCTGATACTACCCCAAAACTCAAAGAGCTCCCTCCTCATTTAGAATATGCATTCATTAATGGGGATCGTAATTTTCCTGTTGTGATTTCTTCTCTGTTATCTGACGAAGAAAAGGAGTCGCTACTGCAGGTTTTAAGCAAGCACAAGGGGGAAATTGCGTGGAAAGTCTCTGACATAAAAGGGATTAACCCTTTATACTGCTCTCACAAAATACTTATGGAAGATGATTTTAAACCTGTAGTACAGCCACAGAGGAGATTAAACCTAAAATTCCAAGACGTAGTAAAAGACGAAATAATTAAACTTCTGGATGCGGGTCTAATTTACGCTATTTTCGATAGTCCCTGGGTTAATCCTATTCATGTTGTGCCAAAGAAAGGAAGAATGACAGTAGTCACCAATGAAGATAATGAGCTGATACCTACTAGAACAGTCACTGGCTGGAGGGTGTGCATCGATTATAGGAAATTAAATGACGCAACATGAAAGGATCACTTCCCCCTTCCATTTATCGATCAGATACTAGAGAGACTCTCTGGACATGAGTATTACTGCTTTATTGATGGATTCTCGGGATACTTTCAAATTCCTATCGCCCCTGAGGATCAAGAAAAGACTACTTTCACCTGCCCTTATGGAACATTCGCCTACCGAAGGATGCCTTTTGGACTATGCAACGCTCCCGCCACATTCCAATGATGCATGACTGCAATATTCTCAGATATGTGTCAAGATTTTATGGAAGTCTTCATGGACGACTTCTCGGTTTTTGGTAACTCATTCTCATCTTGTCTTAATAATCTATCTAAAATGCTCGCCAGATGTGAAGAAACCAACCTTGTCCTTAACTGGGAGAAATGTCATTTTATGGTAAAAGAAGGGATTGTTTTGGGGCATAAGATTTCCCAAACAGGGATCGAAGTTGATAAAGCTAAGGTTGACGTTATTTCTCGACTGCCTTATCCAACCAATCTAAAAGGAATTAGGAGTTTTCTTGGGCATGCGGGATTTTATAGACGATTTATAAAAGACTTTTCCAAAACTGCCAAACCTATGACCCAACTCCTCATGAAAGATGAGAAATTTGATTTTAACGACGATTGCAAAAAAGCTTTTGATATTTTAAAAGAAAAACTGACTACTGCCCCTGTTATTATTGCTCCTGATTGGGGGAACGATTTTGAACTTATGTGTGATGCTAGTGATTATGTTGTGGGTGCTGTTTTAGGGCAAAGGGTGGATAAAAAATTTAAACCCATTTATTACGCTAGTAAAACCTTAAGTGAGGCGCAAGAGCATTACACAACCACTAAAAAGGAACTCCTGGCTGTGGTTTATGCCTTTGATAAATTTAGATCTTATTTAGTAATGTCAAAAACTGTTGTCTACACTGACCATTCTGCTTTGAAGTACTTATTCAATAAACATGATGCCAAACCAAGATTGATAAGATGGGTGCTGCTACTGCAAGAATTTAAAATTGAAATCAAGGATAAAAAATGGGCAGAAAACTTAGCAGCTGATCACCTCTCACGATTAGAAAACCCTGAGTTTGAAGAACTTGACAAAGAAACTATTCGGGACTCCTTCCCCGACGAGCTTCTCATGGCAGTAAGAATTAAGGATTCCACTTCCAAACCATGGGACACAGATTTCGTTAATTACCTCGCGGCCAGAGTATTACCGAGCAACAAAACTTATGATCAAAAGAAAAAGTTCTTCTCAGATCTTAAATATTACTTCTGGGATGATCCTTTCCTTTTTAAATCATGCCCTGATCGTATTATTCAAAGATGCGTATTTGGAAATGAGCAAAAACAGATTCTGGAACATTGTCACAACGGACCTGCAGGAGGACACTATGGGGCCGATAATACTGCTCGGAAGGTTTATGAGGCTGGATTCTTTTGGCCTAGCATTTTTAAAGACGCCGCAAAACATGTAAGGAATTGTGACGCTTGTCAGAGGGCAGGGAACATCTCTTCTCGAAATCAGATGCCACTCAACAACATTATGGTATGTGAGGTTTTTGATGTATGGTGGATCGATTTTATGGGACCTTTCACTCCGTCAAAGAATAAAAGTTATATCCTTGTAGCTGTCGATTACGTTTCAAAGTGGGTAGAAGCTGAAGCTCTGCAAACATGTGATGCTAGAAGTGTCATTCATTTTTTGAAAAGGTTATTCTCCAGGTTTGGGATCCCTAAGACCATCATTAGTGATCGAGGGACACACTTTTGTAATGCTATTATGGAGAAAGTTCTCAATCGATATGGGGTACTCCACCGAATGTCTACACCTTATCACCCACAAACTAATGGGCAAACTGAAAACACCAATAGGGTGCTCAAGCGAATTTTAGAAAAATCAGTCAACAGTAACAGAAAAGATTGGTCCGACAAACTCGACGAAGCATTATGGGCATTCAGAACAGCTTTCAAAACTCCTATTGGAAGTACCCCTTTTAAGATTGTTTACGGAAAAGCATGTCATCTTCCCATGGAGTTGGAACATAAAGCATATTGGGCTCTCAAGAATGCTAATTTAGAGGCTGATGTGATTAAGGAACACAGATTTTCCCAAATAAATCGTTTAGCTGAATTACGAGACGAAGCATACGATCATGCCAAAGCATACAAAGACAGGACCAAAAGATGGCACGATAAGCGAATTAAGGATAAAAGATTTGAAGTAGGATAGGAGGTTCTCATTTTTAACTCAAGACTCAAATTATTCCCTGGAAAAATGAGATCTCGTTGGGTTGGCCCCTATACAGTAAGTAAGGTGTTTCCTTACGGGACTATTGAGGTTCATAACAAGGAAGCAGTATATTTCAAGGTAAATGGGCACCGTGCGAAAATTTATTATGGGCAAGATGTTAGCAAGCTTTCGGGAGATGAGTTCTTCGCCCCTGCCTAGAGCCGCGCGGCTCTGAGTCTAACTTAAAGACTCGTAAATAAAGAAAAGTGCTCTTTCGGGAGACAACCCGAATTATCCCTTTCTTTTGTTTTATTTCCATTTTTGTAGGGTTTTGTGTTTTCTAAACATTTTTGCAGGAAACGAGGAAGTAATTGCTGTTGCAGTTTGCTGATCTGACCAGAGTTACGGCGTAACTCATCTATGTGATTACGCCGTAACCAACTTTTGCAGCAGAATTCTTGACGCATTACTAATTACGGCGTAAGACCATCTCTGTGGTTACGCCGTCACCACTCGCTCTGCAGCTTATGCTAGGTTTTGCCAGTTACGGCGTAACTCCCTCAAAAGAGTTACGACGTAACCTACCTCTTCTTTAATTCTTTCATTTTAAAACGCACTAACCTTGTATTAGTATTTTAAATGAACTTTGTGGGTGTGTTCCCTGTAAACCCTCACGAGACTTCACCCGTCCACTTGGGACACCAAGTGGTTTAAAAGGCTTGTTGCATATGCTAAATGCAACCGTGATTCCTACGAAAGTGAGTTAGGTTTGTTTTTCATTTTTCATTTTTCATTTTTTCTTTTTAGAATTATGCTTGTCGGTAGTGTGATTTCAGGGATTGAAGTTTGTTCAGGACGCTTATACGAAGGCACGTCTTTTTCGTGGGCCTTCTTTCTTTATGGAGCAAATTTCGGGGAAGTTCTCGCTCTAATTCTACTTTTCTCTTCACCTTTATTTATGCTTAGTACAAAAGGGACTTTGTAGAATTCAAGTGGGGGGACGGGAGTAGAATTATCTCTTGAACATTATTTTGCCCTCGTTTTTCTAGTTTATTTTGAAAAATTATGCCATTTTTAAAATTTTGACATTTTTTTCTTAACCTAACTAGAGCAGACCTTAGCCGAGCACATACAACCCTTGATATATTATGGTGAGATTAGCCTTATCCGTTTCCAATATTTTACCCCAAATCCACCAAATTATGAGTGTGCCGGTAGCTTGTAAACTTTAGAACTTGGCCTTTCATCATTTCGAGACCATAGACGAGGTATGTTGAGTTAGCTCGATGTATTTGGACTTTTCAGTTTTAGAAGGCAATATTATAGGATTATCTCCCAAATAGCCTACCATTGTGTGTCTATCGATTAGTCACCTCGACTTCTCGACCCTCATGTGAAACCCTTTTGTTGCACTCACCTTTAGTGTAAGATACCCCTAGATACACCCATCTGAGCCATTCCTTTCATTTTGTTTACCCAATATATTGTTTCGATACACCTATACACCTTAGCCTACCATGTAGTCTTTATTTGTGATTGGGAAGTCATCAGTTGCCTAAGTTCAAGGTTCAAGTGGAAAGGTTCGGAAATCACGTTTTCGTCGACGACATATTCCTGAAGATCATTCAAGACCCCCCGAATTCCCATTGTTCATCTCAACTGAGGGGATATTATATTTAGTTATTATTTTTATGTTGAAAAAAAAATTGTTATGATTTAGTTATTGTAAAGTGCGATGTTATAAGCACTATATTATGAGCTTTATAGATTTAGTATCGAGGAGGCCACCTCGGTCACATTTGAAGATTGGAGTTGGTAATTATGCCAACAGTTGGAGAAAAGGTAGTGTGCCCATCACGACGTCCTCTAATGACACATCTACCTTATATTTCATGATCCGGTTTCTTGACTTCAAAGCTTGAACTTTGGGCGGACGGTAAATGGTGATGACTTGGTTATAGATTTAGACTACATGCTTGTTTTTTATTTTACACCATTTATATATCCCATGTCTTATCCTACCCTTTAGTCATGAAGCGTGTCTAGGTGATGCAGCGAGCAATCTTTGGTGTCTTGGCCATGGATTTGGTCACGCATCAATGGTTTTGTCCACTTCACCGTGACATGTTAGTAATGACGAGTCACCCCTTAACCTTTGTCGTGTCTACCCATATTGCCTTCGAGAATTGTTTAGCCCTTAGTTCTAGTGGTGGAGATTTGTGTAACCGCCAATCTTATGATAGAATACATGCTATGACTGTGCGATTGAGTGATCACCCCGAAATTAACACTTAGAATAGTTGAGAGATTTGAGTGTTTTGTTCCCTTTCGTGAGGTGTTCGGCTTTGTTTTATTCTAGCATAAGGGATTTGTAAACTTATATTTTCCAGGTTATGGGAGATATCTTTTTAGGAATCTTTCTAATTAGGTCTACTTGAGGGCAAGTAGAGTTCAAGTGGGGGGATATTTGATAACATCAAATAGTCCTGAATATTAAGTGTCAATTTCCCCCGATAATGCTTGTAATTTATATCATTTATATGGATTTACGCTTGTTTTCCACTTTCAGGTAAATTACGAGCATTGGAGCTAAAGAGACGCGGAACTGGAGAAATATCTAAAGATTTATCAAAGTATGCTACTTTGAAGAAACTACGGCGTAACTCATCTCTCACATTACGCCGTAACTAAAGCGTGACTCAGAAAACCAACTCATCAGAAGGTTACGGCGTAACTATCCCAAAGGCTACGACGTAACTATATTAGGTCAAATGAAGTTCCATGCCGCTGATAACTACGCCGTAACTATTCCATCAACTACGGCGTAACCAAGTATATTGAAGACTACGGCGTAACCACTAATAAGGTTACGCCGTAACTAGCAGATCTAGTGCAAAATACGAAGAAATTGAAGGTTACGGCGTAACTCTTGTTATAGTTACGCCGTAACCCAGATCTGGCCTATAAATACCCCACGAATTCCAGCATTTCTAATCATCCCATTCCACACACAACAACCAGAGAATGTAGGAAAAAGCTAAAGGCAGGTCTAGAGGAGCATACGGAGCTGTCTCCAAGGGAGAAATCACTCCCCTACGATAAGCATTAGCATTTTATCTTTTCTTTACTTTCGATTCATGTATTTCGTACTTTTGAATATTGAATTGATTTGTATGGTTAATATGAGCGGCTAAGCACCTCTTGGTGCTGGCCTAGTTATGATTCCTTAATTGTTTTGTTTGCGTTTACATTACTTCCGCATAATTATTTCTAAGTGTATGCATGCATAGTTTATTTGTAGCTACCCTTAGTTCGGTAGTTTTGAATGGCGGTAGAGGCCAATTGCCTAGGAGATATGACCAACTGACCCTAAGTGAGCGGACTGAGACGGGAAGGGTAAGATATGACCAACTGACGACCCTTTCTACTTGTGCAATTTGACAAACTGATCACCTACCGTTTGGATGAACTTAAGAATTAGGGGGTGAGTGTTTAAGTTGCTAACGCCCGGGAACTCACTATTATAAATCTAGCATGTAGCGATACTTAATGACTTGGCTTAGGGGACCAGGAACAACAGGACTTATGAGGGGACACCTGACTTCTCCTGTGGTGGCATCTTTGCTGATAGGTTAGGGCGAATTGACCAAATGCTGTCCTCTCGACTTTGACCCCACCTGAAGTAATTGGAAGTAAGTAGACGTAGACATAACTAGCTAGGAGGATTAACTAGGTTAGCACCACTCTCCTCTATTGATTTACCCTTTACCTTTTATCTGCCTTTATTTACTTTATTCTGCTTTAGTAGTTTAATTAATTAATTCCTTATCGAAACCATTATTAAATCTGTGACACCTAGACTTAGTAATAATCCAACACACATAGATCTTGGGACGACCTCGGCTTTACCGATTACTACACTACACACGACCGGGTTCACTGCCCGTTAGTGCACTAGGGTAGACCATAGGTATAACGAGACTTTATAAATATTAAAATCAGTAAACCTAATATTCAGTTTTCAACATGCTTTTGTGCTAGATATCAGGCTAACACAAAAGAATCACACTTAGCTGTTGTTAGAAGGATCTTCAGGTACCTGAAGGGCACTCCTAGTCTTTGTATGTCGTGTCCAAAATGTTTAGACTTTGATCTGAAAGGATACTCACACTCGGACTATGCTGGAAGCATCATGGACATAAAAATCACTTCAGGTGCTTGTCAGTTACTTGGTGGTAAACTTGTGTGCTGGAGTATTAAAAGGCAACAATAAGTAGCCATGTCGTCAGCTGAATCTAAATATGTAGCTGATGTTGTATGTAGTGGCAATATAGTATGGATGAAAAGTCAACTCAGTTACTATGACATAGTATATACTAAAATTCAGTTCATTCTTCCTAAATATCAGCTAGCTGATATATTCACTAATCCCTTGACTAGCCCCACATTCACCAGGATTAAAGCTAAATTAGAAATGCTGAATAATGAATATCAATCTCTGACAAAAGAATGTTTAGGAAACAACAATACACCTGGTCCATAATGAACTACCTTGTCCTGATGAATCTCTCAACCCCCAATAAAGTTAAGTAATTAAATAGGTGAACTAAGGTGGTGTTTGATAAGCACTTAAAGAGTCTTAATAGATAAATATGTAAATGTATTAAGTCATTAAATGGATGTTTGTTTGGGGCTTAAAATAAAAAGATGACTTCATAGAAAAAGCCATGGGGTGGAGGGTCTCCAAATTAAGTCATCCCCTTAATTATGCTTTTACATATTTACCCTCCCATTCTTAACCTATAATCCCACATATTTCATATAAAAGGGTATAACAGTAATTTTCTCTGATTAAGACACTTTATTCGGCACACAAAACAAACAACCAATTAGTTATCTACAAACAGACAACATATATCCAGACAGACACTTTAATTTTACAGGACTTAATAAAAAAACTAAACAAACAGGCCCTAAATGCTCTAAGTATTTAGTTACTTAACGTCTTAAGTCGTGAAATAGCCAATTAAATAAAGGATATTTTCTGAAAAATGTAGCAACTTAATTGGGATTCGGTTATAACCGTCATACGAAACCCTTCCAGTTGCCCACAAACCATACATATATCCCACTACGCATTAATGCAGACCTCATGAAAATTATGTAATACCTACACAAAGTATCTTTTCTCACACACAACCTTAAAATAATGTTTTTCAACTTGGCAAAAGTGATATAACATTTGAAAAGTTTTGTGTCAAAGGGTAGAAGGGATGTCAACGGGTTTTACGGGATTAGTGCATTTTATAAGGATGTCAAACACTTTTCAAAAATTATTTCACAATAATTTCACATCCGGTTAATGCATTTATTCCTAAAAACTACCCTCGAAAGAAAACACACACGCGCTTACAAAATCTTTGAACTACTCTTTCAAAAAAGCTAAGTGTTTTCAAAACTTTTAAATGGCTTCTTCTACAATCACATCTTCCATTGTGAAGTCAACTTTTGTGACGGAATTTGAGTTAAAAAATGTGGAAGTCATGGGTAACAATGTTTGTGCGTCCTTTGACTATCCTAAACAATGCTCCCATTACAAACCTATGGTAAAAATTTTGGAAAACTATGTAATGAATGAAGCTTTTTGTTTGCTATGATTCGTAATTTGCCATTGATTTTTCGTAAATGGTCTTCTATGGCGATTCTAAGGAGGAATTAAAGAGTGTCCTAGTTTGGAATTAAACTCGATGTGCCAATCACGGCATTTACAAAATATGGATTGAGTGATATTGCTACAAAACTTGGCACAATTTGATGTTCAATATGCATATAGCTTCTATGTGCATGGAATCATGGGGTCGGTCCAGTTTCGCAAGAGCCATGATTGATATTTGTGCCAACATTGAGTTGAAAGATACTCTTGTTGTGACTGTACACAAAATTGAAGGGGATGATCCGCGTCGAGTACGAGTGGAAACCAAATTAAATGTTCAGCTTATAAGTTATTTAGTAATTCGTTGGATCAATATCCTAAGAAAATTCGAATGTAAAACTCCAAAGAAAATTGATTTGTACATGTTGAAGAATATGAAGACTCAAATTCAAACTGTATGTGGAATTCATATTGGTTCGAAGTCTCTCATTGTCTATAAACCACTCCAACCTAATAAGAAGACAGAGAAGACACAACGAAAAAAAGGAACTGAATGCTAAAAAAAAGGTACTAATATTACTACTACTTCGAATTATTTTGAAGCTTTGGGAAATATAGTGGACATGGATGACGGAGGGGGTATTGATCGAGATAAAACTCCTACTGCAAAAAAGGCAAGTTGTGTAGATGGAAATAGGCAAAAGGATAAACATATGACCGAAAATACTTTTGGGCATGCGATCAGTAGTAAAGTACTAGTGTACCTTCTTAGTTAGATGTTTGACATGTCCTTATTGCCTCACAGTTATCCACCTCGAAGTTTCCTATATTAAGGAATGATGTAAAGGAGTAAATATTGACGTCATAGAATTAATGTGATAGCATAGTTATTACTTAAAAATATAACTTTGGTTTATGTTTGAAAAAATGGGGAGATTACCTTACATTTTCTCATTCAACTTTGATTGTTATTCCGCAAAAAATAATAGCAAATTTTTTATTCATTCAAATTAGAATTTAAGCGCTGAAAAACTTTCTTGTGTTATCTTGTTTAAATTGTTTCGAGTATACTTGTTATTAACTTGTTTAAACATACATCAAGTTAACATTTATAGTGATTTATCTTAGTTCTTAAGTTATATTCACTTTATTCGGAACAACATAAATCATTATAAAGATTTGCTAACAACATCTTTTAAATTAGATAATCACCACTTTGTAGATTTTATGAAACACATTCACAATTTAGTATCTTTATTGGTTAGCATTTCCGTTATTGTTAACACAGATACAGTAGAGAGTAAGGAGTAACATGACAAGGCACGCATGCTTAAAAAGTTGAAGAAAATTTGAACGTTGACAAGATTCAATGAATTACGTCAAAACCCATCACCAGGAAATGGAGAGGAAGTTAACTTGGTATAGTTCGGTCAGTTCAGTGTCCTTCAGTCTCCAATAGGATTTGAACAAAAATAGTCCAAGTATAGAAAAGTTCAGCATAAACTTCCTTCAGGGTTCTTGAAGACAAAAAGTCTGCACTTCAGAGTTGAGGCGATCAGTGACTGAAGCACAAGATCAAAATGAAGAAGTTTAACTCACCGAGGATGACAATGCCTCACTGAATGACATTTGATCTTGTCGTCCAAAAGAAACTAAGATTCTCAAGTTTCAAAAGGTTTAAAGGCAGGAGAAAGATTTACTTTATACAAAGGTATAAAGCAAATCTCCTAGGAAATGACTATCTTTCAAAGTTAGTAAAAAAAGTTACAAACAATGTCAACAACTGCTCACTAAAGAAAATTTTCCCTTGAACTTACTTTAGCTGCATTTAATGTAATCTCAACCACTTATTAGATTTTAACACTTGTAAATTAGGAACTCTCTGTAACTCTAATTCCTTGGTATAAAATGGAATGTTTGTCATAAAGTAAATGCATCTCTTGCAATTAACGAGAAACACATTAAACAACATTTACTCCTCGAATTGAATTAAGTCCGTTGAACCTTCAGCAATTAAGTGTTAGTTCAAACTAAACAAAATCTTTGGCTTTGTGTTTAAGTTAGAGAGAAGATCACCACAATTGTCATTAAACTAGGATGTTTAATCCAACAAACAATTCTTTTCAGATTCTTTGATTCATTCAAATAAGAATTATAAACGTTGAAAATTATATTGTGTTATTTTCTTTAAGCTATTTTTCGTATATGTTAAAAAAGCGTTTAAGCTTTACATTCATTTGTATGGTAAATATTTTAACTTAGTACTTAAGGTATAGTCATTTAATTGGAAAAAATACTATATCGAACCACAAGCTATATTGTGCTATATACGAAAATTTAAAATACCAATATTAGCTACTTCCATCTATCTTTACTACATAAAATGAAAAAAGGTCGAAGTTGAAAGTTGAAAGTCAAGGTTAAATGTTAAAATGATTTGTTGAAAGTTCAAACCTTTGGCGTTTGAAAAGTATTGAAAAACTGAAATTAGGACTTTGTGTTGTTTGGAAAGGATTGCATGGACTTGAAAGCTTTGGCGTTTGGAAAGTATTGCAGGAAATTTTGACAATGTTTAAAATAAAAAGGCTGAAAATTTAATGCAGGAAAGTATTGATTATGTGTAGAAACTAAAGCAGGAAAATGTTGCTGGAAACACATATCTCTTTGTTTTTTTCTTTACAAACACATACCCTACAAACTCTCATCTCCCACTACCAAAACTCTCGCCACTACCACAGGATCTCAACACCACCGGACGTCAATACCATCGGAGTCACCACCACCGGACGTCACCTCCACCAGACGTCACCACCACCGAGAACCCAATGACAGAACCAACAGCCACCAAAAGAGTTTTTTATGTACTGAGGTATTTTTTGAGTTTTAATAGATCTATGACTACTAATTAAGTTTTGAGTGTTCTTTTTTATAGATTTGTATTTTTTATTTGTAGATTTGAGTTTTAATTAAAAAAAAAGACATTTTTTTAACAGCCATCACTTGCCGAAAAAAGCCGCAGTCTTGCTGGAAACTACCACCGTCGCTTTAATCTTGCCAGAAAACTGCGGCCGCTGGAACTTGTGACAATCTTAGATCCATATGATTTTCTTTACAGATTTGAGTTCTTAAAAGTTTTGTGACAAACTTTTATAGGATTTCTTGGAGCTACTATCATCGCCACCATCGAGATCTACCACGTATGGGTCTAACCACCACAACAACCCCATTACCAGAGACTCTATATCAGAAACGAGTTTATCATATTTTGAGGTATGTTTTTTAAGTTTTGAATTTATATATATATATATATATATATATATATATATATATATATATATATATATATATATATATATATATATATATATATATATATATATATATATATATATATATTTAGTTTTCAAGTTGTTTTTAGATCTATGTTGCTATCACATTTTTTCAGCCGCCGCTTTCGATGGAATATCCTACGTTGCCGGAATTTGCATAGCAGCCTACAAAAGGTATTGTTGTCACTGCCATGGGAACCTTATTTATGGCCGGACATTGTTTGGTAAGTTTTTAATATTTGTGGGTAAATTTTATTATAAGTTTATGTAAATATTGATATTAACTTTTATGTAAATATTGTTATTTATGAATTCTTTGTTATAAAGTTTATGTAAAGTTTTTTTATTTTTTTATCTATATCGATTTGTTTAGTTTGGTGTGTATATTTGCTAATTTTAATTTAATTTGTTGGTAATTTATTTTTTTAGATTGTTAGATTTTCAGTTTTTTGTGTTTCGGTTTGGTGAACTATAATGTTTGGACCTGTTTTAGGTTTAGTGATTTAGATGGTGCTTGGATTTCACCGGAGGACTGTTATTTGGATCTTTAGTGGTTTCAGTGGTGTTGGAAATTCATACTATGATATTACCTCCTACTTGAATGTCAAGGATTTGATAAAAGATCTTGTACATTTGGAATTGTAAATTCTTATCTGTAACCAAGCCTTGCACAAACCCCAACATACAAAGGAATTCCTGATATTTCAACTAAATTCATATTCATTTTCATATTTGACCCATTAGTTATTTCAAATTCAAATTGGCGTGTAGCAATCTAAAAGTAAGTTGTCAAAATATTGGGAAAGTGTAGGCTACTTTGTACTTGTGGTATGCTATGTCATAGTAATGGCACTATCGTAAGGGATTTACGCCGATAGTCAATGAAAAACACATCAAATCAATAAATGGTGATTTGGTGTACGAGTACTCACTAGAACCCCATAAGTTTAAAACACTACTATTTTTTAAGGCAATGAAAATCTTAATTATAACAACACAAAAGAATAAGATATTGCTACACTTTATGAAGTTTTTAACAGCTCAAAACTCAAAAAATGTATTTTTAATAAACATTGTTGGTAGGTAACTTTGGTGACATCAAAAGTTCATTTATATTGTGGTCAATTGTTTAAAGAATTTTTTCTTCGACTAAAGTTTATAGATCTTTTTAAGAGCTATGTAAAATACTATTAATCATGTAACCAAAATATCACAATAACTATTCACTGCTAGAAAATCTCGTTGCTATGCACAGGTACTCGTCTATTAAAAAAGAATGATCAAAGTGAGAAAGTGGAAAGTTTTCATAGTGGAAAAACTTAAAATGTAAACAAACTTAAATCTAAACAAATCAAGGAAACTATTATGATTGTAATGCAAATAAACCAAAAACTTGAAAGCGAGGAAAATATGAAATGGGAAACTCTGAAATGGTTTTAACGTGCATTAATGAAATCGGGGTCTATATGGGGTAACGGTGTAAGGGCATTAAAAAAGGAAACTAAACATTATTATGCTCATCCTAATCTAGGCAAACAAGTTTCAAAATTCATTACAAGTATATGGCAATAAACTACTAATCATTTCATAATATACATTTAGGCGTTTTAAACTGGGTAATGTTTATAACTTTATAATGCTTTTAATTGGGTCAATTTTCTGAAATCATACCACTAAACAAATAAATGTCAGTTGTGCCAATTTAAAACTTTCATTGCAAGCCAATCGCTGTTTGACATGAATTGGATAACAATCTTCTATTATAACTAAGGCAATAATATGTATTCTAATAAAGATTGTTGACATACAAGCAACCACTTAACATGTTCACTATTGAGCATTATGGTCTTTACTCGTCTTTAACATCAATTGAGATGAGATTGCATGCGACAATTTTTTTTTTCTTCGTTTGAACATTTTAAACGTTACGCGAAACACTTATCACAATATCGCATATCGTTAATTGTCTGCCGTGAGCAACCGATGCCGCTAGGCACGAGTACTCGCCTAGTTAAGAATAAAATAAAAATCACATACTACCTCCGTACTGTAATTAATGTCAAGTGTTAACTTTGAAAGTCTTTATTTTGTAACTTTGACCTTAAATTTTTTTTATTTGTGTTATATAATACAAAAATTATATTAATGAAACTACATTTAAAACTCAATCCATTCATATATTTTGCATCAAGTAAGATATAATACAAATAAAAATATTTAAGGTTAAAGTTGAAAGCTAAAGACTTTAAAATTCCACAACGGACAATAATTATGAGACGAAAGGAGTATTTATTTTATTCTTAAGAAGTCATGAGCACCAATGGCTAAAGATACACTTGGTTATATTTTAGTAGCAGTAGGTTAATCGAAAAATAATCATCCAGCAAAGAAATGATATCGCAGAAAACATAAGCTGTTTAGCAAGAAGCTAAGGACAAGGAAAAACAATTACCTTATGATTGAAAGAGTTTTTATGGATTTCCGAACCACTATCCAATTTATATTGGATATTTTTGGGTTTATTTGTGATCCTATTAAAATAAAAAAATAAATAAAAATAAATAAAAAATAAAAAATAAAAAATAAAAGCTCACATCATGGAAAAGGAGCTCAATTTGTGGTCTCTTAGACGATAAAACGAAACTTATCTATAGCTCCGAAGGCAAAAGTTCAATATAGATCACAAATTTACCATAGATCCAATGAACCAATAATAGCCATTCATTTTTTTATTATAATTAACTTTCACTCTTTTTTAAAAAATTAAATATCTCGCAAACCGTTAATCGTTACGCGATAAAAATTATACCATCGCGACGAGAATTAAATTATCTTTCTATAGATATGCACTACTATATATTTTTAACCATTTTTTTTTTTCAAAATTTCGGTCAACAAAAATCATATATGATTTGTGAAAATCATATATGATTCGATTTTTACGAATCATATATGATTTTTGAGAATCATATATGATTCGTAAAAATCATATATGATTCATAAAAATCGAATCATACATGATTTTTGAAAATCATATATGATTTTTGAAAATCATATATGATTCGTAAAAATCATATATGATTTTTTCGGACGGAATTTTTGAAAAAAAATGTTTGTCGAAAATATATAAAAGTGCATATCTATAGAAAGATAATTTAATTCTCGTCGCGATGGTGTATTTTTTATATTTTGAAAACTTACCGTTTGTAAGATATGTTGTTTTAAAAAAAAAGATGGAAAATGATTTTTTTATTAATTAAGATAAAAGATGGAGGACTATGATTGGTTTATTTGTTCTATGGCAAATATGGGTTCTATATTGATCTCAACTCTAGCTCCGAATAAGCCACAAAGTTGATTGGACCACCACGTCAAGGATCTTAGTCTGATGCTTTGAGGTTCACTTTTGCCCGATCGAGGTTAATTGCATCATCAATGAGTTCCACTTTTTCGGCTACTGACCTAATTAAGCGTGTGTGCTGCAAGTCCTGATAGGTGGAAATGTGGTGTTCATTATCTTTTAGTGACTAGAAGTACGTATATCCACCCATACATGCATCACCGTGGTTTCCAAATACACCAAGAAAAAATGTTAACGGAATATAATATTCTACTCAAGAATTGTTATGTATGTAGTATTATATTATCATTCCAAAGTTTAATTAGCTATTTATTAGTCAAACTAGCAATGGCTAGCATGGTTGGCGTATTGAATGCATGCGTAGTCAACTGTAAAGGTTTTTTTCCGGTTGCTTCTCGGTCCGAAGCGAACATTTTCTTTTCTTCCTTGTCTATTTAAGTTAAGTTTCTCCCCTTCATTCTCCATAAATAGAGATGAGGGGAAGCTTATTGTACCGTGCATCTTTGTCTAGTCTCTCAATAAACGTTGGAACATTTGTGTATACCGTAACTTAATTTAGTCGATATTTGATGATATGGCAAATTTTCTTGCATCGTCTGTTTGCTATCATGAGCTTGAAGATTATTTTGATGATAATTTTGCTGCTCAAGTCTACGATTTATCAAGACAATTGGATGCTTTTTGTGACCTGTGTGATGTCAAGCTTCAAAGTCGTGGTAGGAAAAAAATTTATGGTTGGTAGGTGATAAGATGGACATGTCTTTCTTATGTAGTGATTTTGGTTAGGGAAAATTGTCTGAAAAGACATCGAACTTTTCACATTTTCCTTTTGTGGGCATCGAACTTTTTTTTTCCTTCCTAAAGTAGCCCTAAACTTGCCTAATTTTCTTATTGTAGCCTCTAATCAAAAATTAATTACATAAATCATCCATGTGGCTCTAAACAATTACACCGTTCATCCTTGTGTAACTTTATATCATAAAATCTATCTTCTACTCTTTCTCACATCCCTTTTACTGCCTCTCCCTCTCCCTCTCTCTCTAGCACCACCACACCGACACCACAGCCACCTCCACCGCCTTGCCACGCCACCATCATCTGCATTGATTATGTGCTTATTTGTGTTTGTGAATGTTCATTTAGTTATTACTTATCATCTTATTGCTTAATCTCAGTATTTGTAGTCATTTGTTCTCATTTTGCTTTTAAAAACAAAAAATCCATAAAAATCTAGTCTCACCTGTTGCTTATTAATCTGCTTATTCTAGTACTATATAGACAGTCATTTTAGCTTCACTAGATCTCATATAGCTTAATTAGTTTTATTGCATCAATAGTTTGGTTAAATTCACTCAAAAACAGTGCATATTAAGGACTGTTTGGATTTAGTTGGTTATCTGTGTTCAAATTTGTTTTAGGCTTTGCCTTTAGTTTCAACAACTCATATTAGGTTCTAATAGCATAAAATTAAGTGTTCTTTTGATAAAAAGTCAAAATCACTTTTATTCTCTAATTTCTTCATATAAGCAGTTAGAAATAGTTGCATAAGTAGTTCATATAACTTAAGTTACTCATATCTTAGCTTATAACATCATTCTCAGTAATCTAGGATCATTCAAAGTTCATTTTAGTCAAACCTTTCAAAAACTGAAAAACTCAAAAATATCAACACATTTTCCAAACAGGTTTTAGTTTTGATTTTTCATTTACTCTATTTTGATCCATTTCATCTGAGATTTTGGGAAATAAATCTTTGGTTGCTAATCTCATAAGCCCATATTTTTCCAAATTTTTCTGAGAGCTTTTAACCAGCTTTTGATAAGCTTGTAATAGGCTGTTTGGATTAGTTATGCCCTGCACCACTGAATTAGTTCCATCAATCCATATTCATAAGCCCTTAGCTTCCCATTTACTTGAGCTTATTGTTTAATTTTTGTTTCTCTGAGTAGCTTGTACTACTGGCTTGAGATATTTGAGCTTGTGTTGGACTTTCTAGCTTGTTTACTCAGCTTAATTTGGTCTTCTAAGTTGCCTTGTAGACTGTTTTGTGTGACTTATATGCAGTTGGTGATTTGATTGTTTAAGCTTGTTGTTAGCTTGTTTTCCTGTCTGTTTGAGCTTGTAAGGTCCCATTTGAGTTAGTGCAAGCTTGTGTGCACCTGAGATCAACTTATTAGATTTCTGTCATAGCTTATCGGTGTGCATCCTTTCCCTTTGTTTCAATTTTGTTCACTGTTGGTTTATAGTAGCTTATTCAGGGCTTGTTTAAGCTTTCCATCAAAAAAGTTTTCATAAAAGTTGCTTAATTGTGGTTAATTAGTTTTGCAAAAAGAGAAAAAAAAAAAAAAAAAGAAATCTTACGTGCCTTAATTGATTAATTGCTTTATTAGTGTTGTTATTTCATTGCTTTTAGAATTGTGAGTACATTAAGTATTTGTAGATTTTACCCTCATTTGTATTACAACTTTCGGACATTTTTTTGTTGCAATTTTCACAGCATGGGTATAAAAAGATTCTTCAAAAAAAATTCACTACAAATTCATCTAGTCAATTGCAAGTAGCCAAGTACCAATGATAACATTTTGATGCAAGTATCAATATTTCTGTTGCATATCGAGATATATTGTGCATGTTATAGTTTGGCCACCAAATATAAGTTAGTTGATGGTGATTATTTGAAGATTTACCACACCGAAACTCACCACAAAGAGACCCACGACAGGGAGCACACAAGTTTTGGATGGTGGCGGCATGCGGCGGATGGTGGCGGCAGGCGGTGGATGGTGGCTTCCTGGATTAGTTTAATTTTATAGCTACAAGGACGAAATGTGTAAATTATTAGTGCCACAGGGACCTTTTATGTAATTGACTCAAGGATGAACGGTGTAATTGTTTAGAGCCACAGGGATGATTTATGTAAATTAATGTAATTAATTTTTGATTAGAGGCTACAATAGGAAAATTAGGCAAGTTTAGGGCTACTTTAAGGGGAAAAAAAAGTTTGATGCCCACAAAAGGAAAAGGTGGCAAGTTCGATGCTTTTTCAGACAATTTGCCCTTTTGGTTATTGCACATTTGGTGCTTCTCCAGTGCCCATGTAACGGGGCGAGATGATAGAGTCACTCTCATCCGTTGTACTTAAACATTTTTTTGAAGTAATTTATTTACCAGAGTGATCCCTCTTAAAAAAAAAAAAAAAAAAAAAAAAAAAAAAAAAAAACTTTTGTCGATATTTAGTTTTCTTTGGTGTGTGTTTGTCTACAACTTCTGGAGTTATATTATTGTGATCATAATTTCCACTCTAGTTTGCCGGCAGTTGGTTTCAAACAACAACTGGTATCAAGAGCCTTGTTCGGGCCGTGGGTGGCAGCTAGCTATAGGTTCGATCAACATAACTTGGGCAGCAAGTTGTCGAAGGTCAAGAAGGCGGCGAGAAGTTTTCTGTTCAAGGGTCTTTATTCTTGAACTTGATCAACACAAAGGTATCTTGGGGTTTCTGGTGTCCATGTTTTTTGTTTCAAGGGTTATACAAACAAGCAGTAGGCTGATTTGTAGGGTTTTTCCAAACCGTAATTCGATCAAAGTTTCTTTGAAGACTTGGTTCTAAAGATTCAAATACTGTCGAAGGTTTTCTGCAAGTTATCTGCGCACCAGGTTTTATCGACTTAAAGGGAATTTCTTGGAAGGTTTCGATTTTCCGGGTTTTGCGACAAGGTATAGAAACATTCAAAGGTTCTTGATTTTTCGGGTTAAAGAAAATTCAAGGTTTATTGATCGTGCAAAAGCGGTTTCGGTTTAGATGATCATGTAAATCAGAAGACATCACAAATTTGACGTGCTTCATCTTGTTGTATAACGAAGAAGTCAATTAAAAGGGGGAATATGTCACCCAATAGTAATCAAGTTTCATGAGTGTTCTAATTTGATACCTCAAACTTTTTACTAATCATAAAAACCATCAAAGTTTCAAAAGTGTTTCATTCTTATGTAATTTTTTAAAATTACTCTACTTAAAGTACCAATTTCTACTAATCATAAAAACCATCAAAGTTTCAAAAGTGTTTCATTCTTATGTAATTTTTTAAAATTACTCTACTTAAAGTACCAATTTATGCATTAACATGTTGTACATTAATTTTAAACACCCACCCTCTGAATTCAACTAATTTCAACCAACTTTATGTACAACATGTTAATGCATGACTAAACATAAACAATAACCACAAAATAATATCAAGTTTGAGAAGTGTTCCATTCAGATCACTCTAACATAAAAATTACATAAGAATAGAACAGTTTTAAAACTTTGATGGTTTTATGATTGATATGAAGTTTGAGGTACCAAATTGAAACAGATCTCAAATTTGGTTACTATTTAATGATTTTCACTCATTAAAAGGTGGTGACCAGGTTGTTTTTTGCATGCAAAATTAATACTACTAATTGGTATTAACGAGTAGAGTAATGACCGCATTTTGTTGCGGAGTACTCACCGAGTTTGTTTAGAAGATTGGCTAGAATTCGTTATACTTTGCATCAAATTTTAGATGTTACACTTTTGTTTTTTTTAACATTATTATCAACCGTTTGATCAACTAATTTACAGGTTTGAGCCAACTGCTTTTGCTCTTTCAAGTTTGTGAACTTTTGTATATCAGCGAAAGGGTTAATAACCTATTAAAGCACTATACTTGTTAATAATGGCAGTTCTGCGTAGCGAACTAAAAAAATAATTCTTTTAGACATTAATGTTGACGTTTTTGTCTTTCTTTAAGTATTATGACCAAATTATGACCATTTTAACCTTCGAAAAATATTTCAAAGAAAAAAGAAATTCGAAAAAAAAATTCAGATATTTCGGAAAAAAAATTGGAAAAAAATTTCGAAAAAAAAAGTATTTTGAAAAAAATTTAGAAAGGGTAAAATGGTCATAATATGGTCATAATACTTAAAGAAAGACAAAAATGTCAACATTAATGTTTAAAAGAATTATTTTTTTAATTCGCTACGCAAAACTACAATTCTTGACAAATATAGTGCTTTAAAAGGTTATTAACCCTCGGCGAAATCATGTAATCTTCTAAAGATTCAAGTAAAAATGTGAGATCATTTGTGAAAAAGAATTTGTTGAAAAAATCTGTTTAAAAGCTTCAATATGAGTCCAGTATTGAAGACATAGACCATAATCATCACATACAAAGAATTTCTGGCTTGTCATAAAAATCGAAGACAAAAATGCTCATCATGAACCACTAATTGAGCATTTATAGGATCATTGTAGTAACTTCTGAAATTAGATATCCTAAGTGTAATCTTGGTTAATGTTTTAAACATTATCGTTGTATTCTTCTTTACATTATCTATCATAAACGTTATTTATATGTTTTTGTCATATTTTTCGATATCAATAATGAATAAAAGCATATTTATTTCGCTAGGTATTATTTTCAGATTACTACACATCAAACTCATAATAACTCAAACTTATAAAAAGTAATCCAAATGTTTACCAATAAAAATTTCAAATATCTTACCATCGGTCGAGGAAGATCAAGAAAAAACCGCACTGACCAAAATCCAGTATCAAATATTGAATTGGCCTTTGCCCATGGTACTCTACTGTCATTAAATTCAAATAAAGATTGGTCTAATAATAGTAGTCCTAGTTGTTTTTTGTTTTGGATTGCAAAAGTCAATAAAATTGTTAAATGAGTGATAGTGAAACTGCGACGTAGCCACTTAATCAAAGTAAGCAACTTGTACGTACTAATCAAAGTTGCTTAAGGTGATAATGAAAGGGACTTAAAATCACATGGGTCATGGCTGAAATAATAGTCATACAACCCTTCGTTTCCATGGAGTGGTTGTATAAGTTGAATGATGGGCCTCACTAGTCGCCATCTCCAGTTTAGAGTTTTTTTTTTTTTTTTCTTTTTTTCTCTAAGTTTTTTTTAAAGAATTTATGATGTTATCTCTACTTTATATAACGCAGATGTTCTTCCTTAATCTTTAAAAAAACTTAGAAATAAGTAATGTTCAATTTTTAATATATCTTCATCGCAAGCCCATTCTCAATCCCGATTCAAATTTCAATCCCAATTTATTAAAAAGGAATTGGTATGATGTTTTTGTTTTCTCAGATGATGATGAAGACTAGCCAACGTCAATTGTTAAAAGTTATACGAAACATTTAACCACAGTACCTTAACTATAAGTATTTTCCGTTATAAAATCTCGTCGCTATGCACAAGTACACGCCTAGTTGGATTATACAAGCCGATTGCTCAATCAAGCGATGCCGTTTTAGATTAAATTTAATTGCGTCGATTTTTGTATGTTATTTTCTATTTTTATTTTATGTAATTGTCTTTATGGTTTAATGATAGCAGTTTGTCTTTGTGTGCATGACTTCTTAGACGTATGTACTTGGTTCATAGATGTATTTCAAATTTAACGATTAACGATATAATAGGCTACCCAGAGACAACGACGAAGACAAATAATTTTTTTATGAACATAATTTATCATTCAACATTTTATGTGTGTGATGACAGAACGGTGAGAATGGTGTTGTGGTGACAGAAATATTGTGTTTTTATGTGGCATATATGTTTAGAAGTAAATAATTTTAGAATGTCAACTTGTTTCAAATCTTTAAAATAAATTAGTAAAGGTAAGCGTATTTTCGTAAAAATAACATTTTTGTCTTTAACTTTCTTTGACCTCTGATTCTCAGAGTTCTGATATCAGATTGTTTGTATTTTATTTCTGAACTAAATGCTATTGATTTATAGTTTGTAAGAATATATATCCCTGTGTCTTATCGTGATGTGCATTTCTTCTTCATTTCGGTAAGCACCTGACTGACTTATTAATCTGGATAAGCCACCGCTTTAGAGAATAATGGTAATCACAACTGAGATTTAGCCATTTAACAGTGAATGTTGAAATATGTATTGTTAGTTTTATGTTAATTCTTTTAAGGCAATCTGTATTGGATTTTGTAATTGGAATTGGTGTCGGAAATACAATGTTGTTTAATGTGATCTTGTAACTAGTTGCAATGCAATATTGCAATGTCTGTTTTGGTGAACCCAATGGACCCATTTGAATGTTGTTTTATCCAGTTGAACCTTCTCAAATTAGCTAAACATTTATAATGATACAACCATGATTTGGATATGTGTGATTACTTATAAATGAGGAGAAAGAAAATTTAAGGTCTAATAATAAATTGTAACTTGGAATTGGCAATGAGAAAGGTCTTTATGACATTATCACGAATTGGGGTCTTGGGGACAATGACCTGAAGTAAAATTTTAACGTGCTAAGTAGATGGAAAACTATCAACAGGCATGTGGTCTAGTGGTCAAAGCTTAGGTTGTTAAGCGAGCTACAAGTGAGAGTAGTACCGGGTGGGTGACCTACCGGGAAGTCCTCACTTGTGGTCCGCATGCTCTGTTGATATTTGCAATGAGGATTTGAGCCCCTTAGACCAAGCCGCTGGGCGTTCAAATCTGAGCAAGGTCGGGGTTTTCATCCAGACGTTACTCCAGCAAGGAAAACTTGTGTGGAGGCGGTACGGTTTCCTCCGTGGACCCGGTTAAGACAACATAGTCTGGTCGATGTGGTGGTTAGGGCCCTTTGATTTGAGGGGTGGTAAAACCTAAGTTGGAAAGTTACCTGTAAAAAAAAAAAAAAGTAGATGGAAAACTAGAGAAGACTGGGAGTCGTCTTTAGTACCGGACATGTATCAATAATAATGGTTAGTTGGTAACTTGTTGAATGGGACGATGAACCAGAGGTGGGAGTTGGACGATGGACCAAGGGATAATAGCACAATTTTTTATTTTATTTATTTAATTTTTTTATTGTTGTATGTATATTATTTTTTTGATAAAATAGAACGTGATTTATGTATAAGTCTAAGGGAATTAACAAATTGTAGAAAATACAAAGACAAAACCTTAAGTACTAAAGATTAAAAACTAAAGGGCCTAAACTAGTACGGGTCCGGCCTATTGGCATTATTAGCTAATATCGTCCCCCAAACTCATAATGCCGCAACGGTAAACATTGAGAGTTTGTCAAATAAAATGAACTAAAACTGAAAATCAAACAAAGAGTGGAGTGTCCCTAAGTGCAAACACAGTGCTATGAGTCTCAATCCGATGCAATCCAAACTGTAACAAGGCGACAATAGTCAAGTCTGAAACAGACGAACCAAAATTATTGGAAAACCAAAATCATAGCAACATAATTACGTAGACGAGCGAGAGCATATTCAGGCAGACAGATGCAGATAGGGCAAATTCAGGTAGACAGATGCATACAGATGCCGACAAAGCAGATTCAGGCAGACAGCAAACAGAGCAGATTTAGGCAGACAGAAGACATAACAAAACCTTGTGTAGAGCACATTCAGCAACAAAGCGAAATTAGACAGCGGCAGATGGATGCAAAGATAAATCATGCATAACCAAAAAAATGCAAAACCAAGAAGTATCGGATGCAAAACCAAGCGAAATCAAACATATACGGAGGCGGAACCAAAACAAGTTGATGTTGAGATGCTAGTTAATATTGTACCATCACCATCACCAATACAAAACCAATTGCAAACTCATAATCCGAATCAAACAATAACCCGATACAAATACCAATACCATGAAAACCAAACTATTAACCATCCATCCAAACTGAAGCTTACCATAGAAACCAAAGTCACTTCAGAAATTTAACCAAACAAAAAATACCCATACAAGAAGTTGAAGTAAAGACAAACCCGAATCTTTGAATCAGTTACTTGAGACGAAATAAAGATCAAACCAATCCAAACAAATAAGTCACATGAAACCAAATCACACAGAACCAGTTCAAGCCAAAGCATCATAACCAAACCAAATAAACAAAAGCATTTGTGGAAAACTAGAAGGGGGGTTGAATAGTTTTGCCAATTAAAACTCGTTTTAAACTATTTAGATCGACTTATGTCAATCTATTTAGATGTGTGTTGGATGTTGATAAACAAACATATAGAAATATAAATATGAAATGAGAAGATAAAGAGTAAGAAGCACAAAACCACAACGCGAGTATTTATAGTGGTTCGGCTACAAGGACACCTTCCTTGCCCTACTCCACTCCCCGAGTCACCTACTCGAGAGTTCGTAATCACTACACAACACCGACTCCTTATGGTGGAGAAACCTTCACAACGTTGCCTACTCTTTTTTCCGGTACTAGGCTAACCACCGGGTTCTTTCACACCAAGGTGAACCACACCTACCACAACGTCGCCTACCCTTTATAATAGGTACTAGGCTAAATACCGAGGTGCACTACAATGGAGGAACTACTACCCAACAAAACACCAATCACCTAACTCCAAAGGAGATCAACTCCTTATTACAACATCATCAAGGATATCAATATCCTTGAAGCCAATACTAATCTATCTTGTACATCGAAACACACCATATCGAATGTACATCTTAGGCACCTTTCACTAATGCCTTTGACTAGATCTTCAAGACACCCTTCACTAATGTCTTCGTCTTGACACTTGAGACATCTTTCACTAATGTCTTCAACACTACACTTCTAAGTAGAAAGAAAAGAACCATCAACAAGAGGACTTCAGTTGTCTTGATGATGAGGAAGCATGGCAACTCATGGACTTGAGCTTGCTTGACTTCAAGGGTGGTGATCTCGCCTTTAAGAGGAACCTAGAGAATCACACAAAAACAAAACTACATACATAGATCACTTGGATCTGGGGTTAGAGAGTTTTTAACTCAGGGAGAAAGTGTGTGAGAAAGGGGTTAGAAATAATGAAGAAATTGCTCACTATTTATAGAGAAAATGCTATTGTTCCCCGGATCCTACGGATCCCTTCCCACAAGGGATTCGTCTAGCGTAAAGCTAGGGATCTGTGGGATGCTCCTCTTTGCCCATGGGTATTTTGGTTATGGGTCATGGGTCATGGGTTGATCCATGGGTCTTTTATTAGATACAATGTATCTAATGAGTGCAATGCACCTAGTCAAATGGGTATGGGTCAATACCATGGGTTATGGATATATTCCATGGGTTGTAGTTTTTACCCATTTATAATACATACTAGTTATGTATATATTTTGCCCAATATGTAAACACTAGTTGTTGTACATATGTAATACTAAATCATAAAATCACTTATACTTGTTTTAGTGTTTTATGTGAAAACGTAAGTGTGTTAGAAAACTATTGGCTCAAACCATTTACGTATTTTATTTGTTTCGTTAAAATGATTTTACGTTTGTTATCGATAAAATATTAGAAGATCGTAAAATATAAATAAACGTTTTTACGGCTTATTTGTATTAACAGCATTGAAACCAAACCTTTCAGCAACTTTAGCAGTACTTCGACAACCTATATCTCCATGTAGAAACATGGAATTACGAATCCCTATAGTCAAGCGGTAGATCAGTATGTCTAGAAGCTACGATCAAAAAATCATTAACTTCCAATGGCTAACAAAAGTGCTAGGCCAATGCTACCACGGATGTGCAAAAAGTGACGAACTGTAAGATAGTATTAACTTCGAATGGTTTTTGTGACTTGCTCGAACCTCAAATTGAAAAACTGGACTGTGAAAGGAAAGAACTTTGTGTCTAATACCTACATTCCGATTCAGGAAGATCCAATAGTTAACGAATTTTAGATCGTGTTTTTCCCACAGTTGTGCAGATAATGACGAACGGATAACAAAACAATGGAAAAGAAAACGAGATCCCTCTGGTTCACCGACAATAAGCCGGTGACCGGATGTAACACCCCCAAATTTGGTTTAGCGAAACCATACGTGTTATTTGGGAGCGTTACGAAATTGGTAAATCATAACACAAGTAATACAGAACGGAGTACATACTCCGTTTAATTTCATAAAAGATTTGGAAACATTATCTTGTAACATTGTTTAGATAAATGGGCACATCCCATAAGTTCAGCGGTCCCAATATAAAAACATCGTTTATGAGTAAAAACACTTCTTTAGAAATTTCTACGACCATTTATCCGCCTCTTGCCTTGCATCCATGATCACAACTAAGCGCCTGAGAAAAATATGCTAAAAATGTCAGCTAAAAGTTGGTGAGTTCATAGGTTTAAATTAAAATAGTAAGTTTAGACCATAAGCAAAGGCATATAATCATTACCAAGAATATAATGATATATGGATGAAAGTCTATTACGTTAGATCTAAGTTCATGCAACCGATACTATGACAGTTTCTGTATGCTAAAGGATGTCATACAATATAGGGGCCCATAGCGAGTGTTTTGTCCCTCGACACTCGGTTCCGACATGGTATACGTTTCACCTTGGCCTAAGCATGGCCAACCGAACGGAGGAGTCACCCTCAATAGATCTATTTATAACATTCGCGTTTCCCAATGGGGAATTGACGGTTCATGAAAAAGGGCATTCTCTAGGGACATAAGGGCTTAGGCTAAACCACGTAATAGTAATCATGTAATAGTTCTAGGTCCATAAAAAGGTTTTGCATATTTCTCACCCCAAAGTGTATAAAACAGTTTATCAAGTAAAAGAGGGGCTATGAAAACTCACCTTAGCAAATGTGCAATCCAAATGTGGGATCTAGTGAATGTTGTGAAGCGGCACCGACACGCGACCTAGATAAGGAGGGAAATGTTTTAGTTCATTGTTTTAAGTATCACTTACTTAAAGTAGTTCAATGGCTTTGATAATCGTATTAATACTTAACGTAGTTTGTAAAAATCGTTAAAATGATTTTACTAGTAAGTATACGAAGTATATATATATACTTTTCATGTAGACACTATAATATGATTTTGAAATTCAAAGTTTGATTTGAAAAATAATTACAATATTCCACTAGTAAGTATATAAATGTGTATATACTTATTTAAGTTGACACCAAATGGTATTGTCAAAATTATATATATATATATATATATATATATATATATATATATATATATATATATATATATATATATATATATAATTGATTTATTTTCTAATTGTATTTAGAAAATGTTTAAGTTAAGTTTGAAAACTTTCAAATTTAATATATGATAAAATAACATAGTGGTCTTTAGTTATCTATCACAACTTGTTCTTAAGATATAGTTCTAAACGGAAAGTTTACTTGACATACATTTGTTTACTCATTGATGCTAGATTTTGACGTAAGCATTATTATGTGAATCATGTTTTTAAACATTTGTTGTTCATGTCAACTTTTGTATATTTTTCGTTAAGTAATGACTTGTGTACATACTTCGACGCTAAGATGATATGTAACGAGATGAAAAGTAAGAATAGACGGGGACGGGTTTGCATGTTTGATATCCAAATAAGTCGTCTCGGGTAGCACCTTATTCGAACACCCATAGTTACTACACACTTAACCATGGGCTGTGGCCCGATGTCATTAGTGGTAGGGTACACGAGTTGGGCCTAAGCCCGAAATGATGTAAGAAATGGGTTTGTACAAGTAAAGGGTTTTTAGCTTCTTGGTTAGCTAATTATACCCTTATGGGTAGTCTTATGGGCTTCGGCCCAAGGTGTTTCTGAAACCAATTTAACACTAAGTTTTTAGACATTAAAATGTTTTGTCAAGATTTTAATACTAACATCTTTACTCAACACAAAAATATGACATGAGTGGTTTTTGACTTGAGGTACGACTCGACCTTAATATCCCTTGGATTGTGAAGTCGAGACTCCTCAACCAGGAATCACACGTACAATATTCGCAACCTTCAACATTTTACTAAGGGGACTAATATGAGGCTCGACTAGACACGAGGAGGTGGTCAAGAGTTTCAGGTTAGACACAAGGGTGTCCATAACAAACCTGTCTCGAGCCGTTGCCACAATATAGGAAAACTTGGAAATAATACGTTAACTAAAATGCTAGATCGGGGAAATGATAAAACGTATACTAGTTGTGTACTACACAAAATATTTCCACTAGTATTCGTTACTCTCGACAGTCAAGGACTAAACCAACATGATGTCAAAGACAACTTAAGTTCAAATGTGATAAAACAAGAATGTCATTTGTCAAAACACAATGGTTATTAGTATCTCTTTTTATATTCTCAACTCCTCTATTTTTCTTGTTTCCCTTTACTCTCGTCAGCAGAAACCAAACCGACCATTTGCTAAAGACAACTTAACTTTCATGGTCACATATCAAGATTTTTAGCATCAAAAATCCTAGTTCTTTGGTTAACTTTTATAAAAACTCAATTTTCCTAACTTCTTGATTTACACCACTCGATGGGGACAAGATTATAATAACAAATGAAAAACTCAAATTTCAAACAACCAAACTCACAACTCGACTTGGAATTTAAGAACAAATAAAAAAAATCGACATGACCAACATATAACAATTTCATTGATAAAATTTTTCCAACATAATAGCATAAAAAGAACATAAAAACATTTCATCAAGAAAGATAAGTAACCTTAATTCGAGAGTGATGGGTGAAGGGACGAAGGTTGTTTCTTGGATTCGAACCAAACAAGACTCGAATTAGCTCCAAAATACTTCCAATTGCAAAACCCCCAAATCAATTTTAGAAAACCCTAACCTTCACAAACCCTAGTTTTTGGTAAAATTGATGAGGAACTGAGTTTGGGGCGTTTGCATCTCTACTAGAGATAAAGAAGTATTTTGGGAAGAATCTTGGCTATCTTTCTCTCCTTGAGACTTGGTTTGAAGCCGAATTTGGTTAGCTTCCAAAACCTTAGGCGAATCTTGGACTTGCTCAAGATAGATTGAAGTGAAGATATGATTCTCTTGAGTGACTTTGTCTTGATTCTTCTTGGCTTATTCGAATCGTAGTCGGCGCATCATAGAGAGGATTTGGAGAGACCAAAAACTTACATGGTTTTGGTAAGAAATAGGAGGATATGATGGGATAGCATGTTGGGTTTTCCCTTTTTGGAAGAGTCGACCTAGATGAGGCGTAGGTCTAGAGGGAGGTTGAAGAAGATTGATATCTTTTGTTTTTCCTGGTTCTTGTACTTGTTTTGTCGTGTGTGGGAAGAGAAAGGACAAAGAGATTATATCTCAATTTTTATTAAATGTTTTCATTTATATCCATTGTGTAAGTATATATATGTATTATACTTATTGTATAAATTGTGGAAATGTATGTATATACATTACACTTAGGTATTAATTGTATTTGAGTCCTATAAAAGTTATTGTTTAAGTGATAGTGTATTAAATATTTTATGTCCCGCGATATTAAATTGTGACCGCAGTACCATTGTTTGAAAATTTTTATGACGTAATATCTTATAGTCACGCATCGGAGATATTATTATCTTTGTAATATTTTTCATTACGAAAGTTTGTCATTTGTTTTATCGAGTCCTTATCACAGTGTCGGTACGCGTGCAGTGTCGGTCACTGGGTAAACGAGATAACCTCTCGTCTTACAATTAAATCATAAGACAAAATGAAATGAAATATTCATAAAATGATATGAATGCAAAAGTGATGCAATAGTCTACAGTATGCGAGTTAACTACTCAAATGATCAGGTAAAGCTTATGCATGCTTAATGACTTATGCTCAGTAGTAATAAATTACTAATTATCAGTTAAATTTTAGTGAAAATTTACCGTGTGTCACACCGGAGAATGACAACACTCCGATGACTTGTACATATGTCTCTGATACCGTGTAAAAGTCAGAGGAAATTAACAATTTGTATTATCAAATTTATTTAATAACATGATTAAATAAAAAATACAAAGACAAAACCCCAAGTGCTAAACAATAAATCTAAAGGGCTTAAACTAGTACGGGTCGGACATATTGGTATTATTAGCTAACAATTTAGACTTTGAATATTGAAAAAATAAATAATCTGCAAACTAGTACGGGGCAATGTTGTCTTTTTAAGTAACTCACCTAACATCTTATCATATATTCAATAATCTGCAAAACTTTTAGTTACGATTACACATGATTTTTTTTATAGTTACATGTGACTAAAGATATGTTGTTGGTTTATGGTGGTTTGTATGGAGAGCTAGATGTAAGATGCTAAAGTGGCGATGGGTTCCAAACTAATCGAGATGATACACAATCGAAAAGTGGCCATGTCTTTATTATTGATGACGGAGCGGTTGCGTGGAGAAGCTCAAAGCAGAGCACCATTGCATTTAAGCCTACAAAAGCATAATACATCATTGTCTTAGAAGTTGCTCATTTGGTTGTCAGGATGATGAAGTTCATAGGGGATCTTGGTGTTGATTCTAGTAATGAATACCCCATGAAACTGTATTTTGATAAATCAAGCACAATCCTAGTTGCGAATGAACCACAAATATAAAAGGCAGTCGACATATTCTTCAAAAAATTAACTACATTCGCGAAGTGGTCACGAGAAATGATATTGAAATTATTAAGGTCCATATTTATAACAATGTTGTTGATCCACTAATGAAAGCTTCGCTACTTAATAAGTATGATCAATATGCTAATGGAATTGGGATTCGTTATATAGAAAAAGAATTGTGAGAAGGTTAAGTTTTGTATATGGATATTTGGAGCGTTAAGCAATTTTATTTATGAACAATATATAATGTAACACCCTCAAAATTTGCATAGCGGAAGCGTTCAGAACATGGGGTGCTACTAAATCAATATGCACAATACAAAAGTAATAAAGAATGAAAACTCTATTCCATTTTCAAAATATAGATTAATTTAATAAATGCGGAAGTAAAGCCCATAAAAATATATGTTGTCTCATTAAAAGTTGTATTAGATATGCTTGAAAACATCCGGATGCCAGTCTTCAACGAATTCCTTTGCCAATGCCAATGCCAAGAAGTAAACCTGAGAAAAACATGCTAAAATGTCAACACAAAAGTTGGTGAGTTCATAGGTTTAAGTTTAAGTAATCAAGTTGGACCATAGTTGCACATATAAGCATCTCCGTGAATGATACTATATGCAGTAAAAAGGCTATTATGTTAGTACCAAGTTCATGCAACCGAAACTACGACAGTGTGCATGCATCTAGAAGCATGATAAATAAAGGCCTAGCAAGTGTATTTCCAGTACACTTGTAATCGATATGATATACGCTCGACGTTTGCCTATCCGTTCAAACTTGAACTGGGGTGTCATCCCCAATAGATCTATTCATAACAATCGCGCTTCCCTAAAGGAAACTAACGGTGGCATAGTGGGATTCAAGGTTGTTTCACGTAATAGTTTAGTCAGTTTCAGGTAAAAAAAGAGTTTTGCATGTTTCTCACCCCATAGTTTTATAAAGCAAGTAGTAAGAGTAAAAGTGGGGCTATAAACTCACCTTAGCAGCTCGGTGAATAAAGCACAAATAGATCAAGTGTGATATAGCAGTGGCTCCTACCGGAATCTAAGAACGAGATGGCAAATCTCATAATAATGATAACGTTTGGTTTACGACCAAAATGATATACAATTCAATAGGGTGATTTTAGCGTTGGTTTATAAATATGTCGATTTTGTCAAGAGTTTGTTTATTTACTTTAAGAGGTGTCGGTGATTTATAACGTTTACATATATTTATATACTTATAAATATATATGTAAGTTTAATTAGATATCGACGTAATAATTCTTGTATATGAACACTAGGTCGTCAAAATACTTGTTTTTATAAAGTCGTTATAAGTTATAAGTTTTCTAATCATTTTTCCAAATTTACACTTTTTACCCTCAAGTTATAAAATATACGAGTTTGGCCCTTATACTTAGGAAAAATGACAATTTGTACCCAATTAACTCAAAATATCCAGAATTTACAGTTTTTGTCCCTCAAAAATCTGTTTTTACAAAGTTTATCCCAAAAAGTTATATTATCACGTTTAGTCCTTTTAGTTTCAAAACTTGTATTTTTTGACACAAAAATCTATTATTTCCTTTTTACACTAGATTCTAATATTCACAAGTTCTACCCCCGGACATTCCATGCATACTTAATACTTATAAGGTTACACCCTCATTTTCCCATAATGTTAATATTTAACCCGAAACATGTATATTTTGCAAAATAGATCTAAAAGTGGTTTTTAAGCATAGTTTTCATTCCAACTTTTTAGATTAGCTTATTTTAGCTTAATAGGTTTTATTGGACCGCTTATTTTTCTTAGTGGACCCGTAAAAGGTTTAATGGGCCGCACCTTTCTTCTCGTTTGGGCCTCAAAGCCTAAAGTGGGTTTGTTTGGTTTTTAATGTCGCGACATGAGGGGGTTTAGGATTCCTTTAGATCATTTTAGCTTATTATAAAGTGTAGTGAATCATCATTTGCGTTACGAGTTTTTATCGAGACCTATATACTAGTTTCAAGACATGTTTTGTGACTTGGTTACATATATAAAACATATTATAGAACGCTTTCGAGCTTAAAATGAAATGTTAACGTGTGATGTTCTACTAACGAGAAGAAAAGAGACGTGAGGAAGGTTGTGGTGACTTACAACACCCAAAGGGGTGGCAACGTGATCTTGAAGGAAAGTGTACATGACTTATTAAGAAATTCTCGTTCCTTAAACCTAACGAATGACCAAGCTCCCTTGTAACCCGTTTCTCCTTAGCTCATTATTCCATAGAAGACGATTATGTTTAAGAGGGAGAGAAGTGTTTTGACTTGATAAGTTGTGTGTGTTTAAACTTAGATGTTCAAGTTGGGTTTTATAGAGAAACAAGCATGGTCTAGCTATACTTCTTAGGGCATGTTTGGTAGGACAAAAAGGAAAGCCTGGAAAGGAAATAAGAGCCCATTCCTTTGTTTGTTCGATGCAAAGAATGGAATTAGGGAATTAAATTGGCATTCTCTTTCCACATCTTTCATTCTTTAAAAAAAGTGGAGAATACTGTGAATCAAGAAATTAGGCACAAGGATTCACACGTTCCATTTTAAGTAAGAATCACAGAGCCTGTTGAAAAAATGTGGGCTATAAAAGAGAAAACATGTGCGTGGCACATGCTGCTCAAATTGAGAGAAACTAAAGAAGCCCTAAAAAGTTTTTCTCTCAAGAGATTGAATCTCCTCTCTAGTCATCTTCTTCAACTAACTTTCATCATTGGTTCCTGTTACTTTTAGAGCCTCCTGTATTCAAGTGTGACATCACCATGATCTATGGTTACCACAATTATACTTTAATGGCCATGATCCTTTTAATTGTAAAACAAAACAAATTGACAGATTGTGATGTTCATAACTGAAGGTAATCAATTGGAAATATTAATATTGCCATGGTGGTCAACTGGTAATGTCATCATATATGATCATGTTCATATGTTTGGGTTTCGTGAATTGAAAAAAGGTGAAAATTAACAATGCAATGTCTACATGGTTTGTTAGTCAAATTAATTTTTAAGCAAAAAGATCGAGGATGGTCAATGATGTTGTTGAATCTTTTTTGATGGAGCATAATTTACGTGTAGATTTTACCATTATCTTGAAATTGTTTTAAAGCAAATGATAATTTCTTTTTTCAAACATTAAAGCAAATGATTAAGTTAGTAGTTACGTTATTGTTCTAGTTGTTATTCGTGTTTATTTTCGTTGCATTGCTTCCATTCTCTTATCATACCAAACAGGATAATCAATATTTTAACACATTTCTTTGATCGATTTTTTGGTTGTATCAAACAACAGAATGTGTTTTCCTTTCCTAAGATTATTCTCTTTCTTAATTATTCCATTCTCTCTTGTGTTTTCATTCTATGTGATTCACTCGTACCAAACGCCCCCTTAGTTCCAAGAAAAGAGAAATGGAGTTTGTTTGAGTTTTTGAGCATGCATGATATGGCAGCTAAGGGGGCACGTTTTTAAGTGTTTTCTTAGTCGAATGAAAGAGATGGTTCCATGGGCATGCTGTGAATTCAACATCATCTAGAGGCACGCTTGGTGAGGTCTAGTCACAAGAAGCTAGGGTTCTTAGGTATTTAGGTCAAAAGGTAAGTCAAGTTTAGTGTTTAGGGTGGCTAGAGTTAGGCTTGTCTCCTTTGAGCATGCACACACACGTTTTATATTTGACCAAGAATTCATATTTTATGCTTTGCTTTGTCTTGCGCTCGTTCACAGAAGGTCAGGAACCATATGGTACTAAAATATACTTGACAAATATTTGTATTACAAGATGAGCTTGGTTTGTTGTTTTTGGTCCTATGCATGATATAATAGACCCAATGTAAGAATCCATTTTGTGTTTGTTTTGATTTTTGCTCGCTGTGGTCACAGCCACATGGAACACACGTTTCAAATTTAACTTGTAATAATTTATTAAAGGTGTGTTGGGTTTGTATTTTGTCACTCACGTACATGGACCAAGTTTTGTATTTTGACCAAAATTTTGTGTTAGTTTTGTGTTTCGACAATCACCACAGAAACATGAGACATCATATACCAACAATGTGCCAATATTGAGTTACAAAAATAAATAAGGGATGATGGGTTTTCGCTGGACTTGGATCGGTAACAAGCTAGGCCCAAGGGGGAGGGAAAAGGTTTGGGTTGGATCGGATAGAACACGCGAGTCCAAGAAATATAAAATGAGTTGGGTCGGGTAGTGTTGGGCTTACAGGCCAGGTAGGAAATAAAAGTATAAAAGTTTATTATATATTTATTTTATATTTTATATTATTATTTATTAACGAGGTCGAGGTAGGTTAAAAAAAAGTAATCCGTAACTTGACGTAATTATAGTTCGAAAGGAAAGAAAGAAAATTTAGCCGCGAAAACGAGTATGGAAATCAAAAAAATTTAGCCGTGAAAACGAGTATGGAAATTCACGAGTTGATATAATGGTTATGAGTATTTCTTCATTTATATTATTGTGTTTCTATATTTGCACGTTTCACGAGTGAATATAAATTTGGTGTTTATGAAGTTTTCACCCGTGAAAACTTCATTCTTTCTTCCTATCACTGAAGGACCTTCATTCACACCTCACTTTTTGGCATTCTCTGCATCATACATCACCAGTGAGGAGTAAGCTCCTTCTACGAGTCCTCATGCTGAGGATGTGGTCATGAAGGCAGGGTTGTTAACGAGTCGAGCTTTTAACGAGCTACTCAAGCTTTAGCTCGTATATCTCAAGTCGAGCTTGAAAATTATCGAGCTCGAGTCGAGTTCAAACAAAAAATTGTTCTCGATTAGTTTTACGAGTCTAGCTTATAATCTAATAATTGGCTCGGCTCATTCAATAGCTTATTTAGTTAGTCAAGTCAAAGGAGGTAAACGAGCAAGTCGAGTTTATGGAGTCAAACGAGCTAATCGAGCCAAACAACTAGTTTTTAAAATATTACACTATAGATGTTTCTACAAGTGTTTATAAAATAATTTAAACTCAATAGTATAACTAAAAATATGTCATGCATCATTAGTATCAAACTAGATAATTCAACTTTATATCTATTATTTACACGGCCTTTTTTACTTTTATAGCCCCTATCCTTTTCTTTTTTACTTATGTTTCTCTTTCAATATGAGATGCAATCCTTTTTTGTTTTTCTATTCACCTATCAAACATTTAAACACTTAAAATGTAAGAACATTAATAAATAATCACCATACTTCCAAAATTATTAAATTGTGTATTCAAAAAATTGCTATACCAATTTTACATAATAATTATGTATATGCATATTTAGTTACAATTTGTTAATATTTGTTTATGTTAACAAACATTAACAATTACTAAGATAAATGTTATTGTAGATATACATTAACTGTGTTATTAAACAACTCAAATTATAACAAACAAATTAGTTTGGCCCAATGGTAAACAATAGTAAAAAACATGTAATGTCAAAACGGACACCCACTTCTAGCTTTCGTAGGCCTTTTTATTTAATATTAGCTTTTAAAAACATAGACCAACCTCCAAATTCTCAAAAAGTTACCACTAGTGAACAAGTTTTATGTTCTTGTTATTAGCTATTTACAATATTACTTTTAATCTAATTAGTATTATTTTGAGTTTCATTTATAGATATAATTTTAAGATGTTAGTTAACTTTAGAACCGCATATTCTATAAGCCTCAAGAAAATTATCTTACCTTTAACTAAATTAGCCTAAAAATGGTTTAAAGTTAACATTAAATATCAATGTTCTAAAAGGAGTGAGGCGTGGCATGACGGCATAGCCACGCCTCAAGCCTTACAAGCCTTTGCGTTTCATAAGACGTGCTTAAGGCGGCAAAAAAATATTTATAGATTTATGTATTTATAATTTTGTATTATTTTTTAAAAGCAATTTCAATAACTAAAGCCTCAATCTCAAATAATCAGGCCCAAAATATGAAGCCAAAATAGGAATTAAGTTTTGAAATAACGAGGCTCAAAAAGGAAATAGCCCTGATACTATAAATTCAAGCCCAAATCCGTAAATCCCTTAAATTCTTCTAAAAATGGCGCCACGCCTTACCAAAAAGGCGCCCCTTTTCACGCCTTATCTCACGACGCCTAGACCTCGCGCCTTGGTTCATTTCGTGGCGCCGAGGCCACGCCTCGCGCCTTGGCGTACCTTTTACAACACTGTTAAATATACACCGATTATATGACCAAACTTTTAGCAAGTTTAGAAGTGAGATTGGTGTTTCACTAGGTAACACATACATGAGGGTTAAGGTAAAGGATATAACCACAAACAATACATATAAAAAAGCAATATGACCTCTATAACAATAATGTTAACAGATTCCACGTTTACAAATATGCATTTCATTAGATACAATCCATCGTTTCACTGTTCATCTAACAGAATGTTAAAAGCTCTTTCTGTAACCATGTAAACTCTATGTATTGCCTTCAAAAGATTATGAATGTAAACCAATCCACTTACACTCCCGACGGATATCCAGAGTCATTAAAAAACCATGTGAAAATTGAGCAAAACATTCATTAAACGCGCATTTTTCACGCAATTCTAATGCCTCAGGATATACATTAAGGTAGTTAGTGGATTGGATTACCTCCATAATCTATTAAAGACGAGAGAGTTTCGCATTGTAACATAAAAAGCTCCAATATCCTGTTAGATGACAGGAGAAAATTAGAACTTGTATACTCACACTTTTATAAACAATCTCGATCAAAAGAACACTAAACCTTCGCCCCTATGACCACACGATCCATCAAGCAATATTTAGATCACTACTAAACCACAAACAATACATAAAGAAAAAGCAATTTGACTTCTATAACCATGGAATGGTATCAAATCCTCAATATGCATTCCATTGGATCTATTTCGGACTACTCAATTCATCAAGCCCTTTCTCACAACTCATCTAACAAGATGTTAAAAGCTCTTTCTGTAACTATGTAAAACTCTATGTACTGTCTTCAAAAGATTGTGAATGTAAACCAACCCACTTACACTCCCAATGGATATCCAAAGTCACTAAAAACCAATGTGAAAATTGAGCAAAACATTCATTGTATGTGCAGCTTTCACGTAGTTCAAATGCCTCAGGATATACATCAAGGTTGTTAGTGGATTGGATTACCTTCACAATCTATTAAAGATAAGATATAGAGTTTCGCAATGTAACATAAAGAGCTCCAAGATCTTGTTAGATGACAAGTAGGAAATAAGTCTAATCCCACTTCTATAAACAATCTCGATCAAAAGCCAACAACTGAACCTTCGCCCTTATGACCACATGATCCACCAAGCAGTTTTGACTTGTTCCATCAAACTCACCTACAAAAGTGTAAGATATTATTAGATGCAAAATCATGACATAAAAGCAATACAACTAAACGCGAAAACAAATTATTTTCATTTCAGCTCAAAAAAAAAAAAAATTAATCCTAGCTTTAAGCTTAAACAAACACTACTGATGATTCATGTACAAAATGGAAAAGGAAAAAAAAACAAAAAACAAAGAAAGTAACACATATTTATAAAAAAAAAAATGTAACTATTAATCAAATATCTAATATAGCATTATGTAAGAATATATACAATATACAAATAGATATCAAACAAGATTCATAAAAATCATCATGGGCATAACAAACTAAGCTACAGTACATGTCCTAGAAATATATAACAGCTCAATCCACTATATGATAGATAGCAAAAACTATAGGATAAATATAAAATGAAAGTGAAATTTGAATAAACGAAATAGTAGCATACCCAATATACTCTGCAAAATCCATTCTGAACCAAAACGCCACTTGGTAGCTACATGGCTTTAGTAAAGTACAAAAAAGAAAAAAGAACAGCGAGATCTATGATGGAAGTGGTAACCCTAGTTTTGGATACGAAGTTATAAACTGTTGTGTGGTTGGACTTTACGATGTTTCATTAGGGTTTCGGTTGGACTGTTGGAGTTGTAAGTAGGGCTAATGTTTTGAGCCCAATAGTTTTGAACTATTACTATGTAGCTTTTGGGCCCATTATTATGTAGTTTGACGCAATTGTTTTATGGACCTTTAGAATGGTTTTAAGAGTGAGAGCATGCCTTGTAACAATACTAGCATGGTATCCGCGCGATGCGGCGGCGGGTACTCTGAATTAAAAATTTTCAATGAACCATGCTTTATAATCTGAAATGTTTTATGTGACGATAAATTTCCGGATGCCAAAAGTTTCATGTCGCATATTTCAAATCTTTAGAATATTATAGTAGGGTACCCGCGCGTTGCGGCGGCGGGTATCAGGTAATAAAATTTTTGACAAAAAATGTTTTCAATTTTATGTTTTCTCATACAATAACTTTATCAACAGCGAAAACATAATGAGTTTGAGTAACTTTTCAATTTTATCTTTAGAATACTATAGTAGGGTACCCGCGCATTGCGGCGGCGGGTATCAAGTAATAAAATTTTTGGCAAAAAATGTTTTCAATTTTATGTTTTCTCTTACAATAACTTTATCAATAGCGAAAACATAATGAGTTTGAGTAACTTTTAAAAAATTGATGGATAATATCAAACTAATTCATATAAAAACAATTGAAAGTGTCGTTATTTTGCGTCGCGGTAGTCAATAATGTTAGGGGGTTATGGTCAAATTAGTTTATAGTGGTTCGTAGTCACAAGTAAGTAGAAACATTTTTTTTATGAAATATATATGTAATAATCAACACCTCGTAATAAGTAAATAAAATATATCTTTGAACATGTTTGTACCATTAATAATGTTTATTACACTTGTCCCATATAGATAAAAATATAAATAAAATAGCGCTTATAATGTATACATCTTGTAGAGTATGTATTTATGAAAATTTTTGTATCATTAATATTGTTTATCACACTTGTACTATATAGATAGAAGATCTAAATAAAAGAATGCTTATAATGTAAAGCAAACTTACATGTTTAAGCAATCATTTATAATTATCAATGAAAAGTATAATAATTAATATACTAATATATTAATCATTGAATTACCACTTAGCACTTAGTATAATAATTAAGGAAATATATTAGCTACAATTAGTTGTAGTCAATTGACTACAATTAATTATAGCCAATTGTAAGGGTGTGCATGGTCCAAAAACCGGACCGGACCGAAAACCGATTTCGGCATAAACCCTAGACCGAGACCGGACCGAATGTGGTCGGTCCGGTCTCGGTCAGGACCGGTCCGGTCGGTCCTTCGGTCGGTCCGGTCCAAATTAGCCCAAATTCGTCGGTTTTGGTCCGGACCGAGGACCGAATTAGACCAAATGCCAAGACCGCGGACCGGACCGAATGTGGTCGGTCCGGTCTCGGTCGGTCCGGTCCGTTCGGGTTGTATGCTCACCCTTAGCCAATTGGCTACAATTTTGTACTAAATATGTGGGTCTCTGATTATTTTTGTAGGTCCTGATTTTTTTCTGTGGGTCCCTGAATCATTACTAGTGTATTTTTTAGGAAGGATTGTAGCCAATTGGCTACAAAAATCATTGAATTATCAATGAATTAACACTTAGCACTTTGCACATTTGCATCATTTGTCTTCAAAAAATTATCTCGATTTAAAAAAAAAAAAAAAAAAACGTTTTTTACTTTTGTTGTTAATTTTATTTAAAATAATTCAAAATTTATTTAGATTAGTTCTCGAAATACGCTTACGATATAATAATAGTTTTGAAACTTTGTAGTTTTCCATGCATTTTAAAATCATATTCATTTGTATGTGCATTTTTGCATTAAAACTATACTTATTCAAAAAGAAATAACAAATGAAGGATTAAAATGTTGTGGAAGATAAATTAGTAAAAGCTATGTATTGTGTACATTATTCGTTAAAAATTGTAATACTTAAAAAACACATTAATGACATCTTAAAAAATTTAGGAGAAAGAGTGTTAAATGCTTTATAAGTAGTATAGATATGTAGAGTTATTAGCATTATTTGTTTTCAACTAATGTTTTGTAAGCATCAGTTTTCTTTTTTATAATGACACTTATGAGCTTTTATAAGTTTATTCTAACATAATAAACTTATATAAGTCTATAAGTTTCAAAATAATCCAGTAAATTGGGTGCATTTTCTTTTGGTTCACGTGTATGAAAATATATATGTATTTCATTACACATGTTAGTTTTTTTTTTTAATTACATAATTGGTCCTTAAGGTTTACCGGATCTTGCAGATAATGTCCTTGTGTTTTTTTTTTATGGGTCATGTCCTCGTGGTTTTGATTTATTACGGGTTTGGTCCTTTGACCAAAAATTCTGTTAGTTGACCGTTAACTTGAAGGGTATTTTTGACTTTCCACATGTTTTGGCAAACCACATAGACGATTTATGAAAAAAAATAATAATAAATAAAAAAAAAAAAAAAAAAAAAAAAATTTAGAAAAAATATTTAAAAAAAATATTTATTATACTTAAATTTGGGCTTATGTATAATGTGAGGGCTTAAAAAAATTTATACGCATTAAAAAAAGTTTTTTTTTATACCATTAAATTTTTTTATTAATACTTAAAAAACTATTTAATAAAAAAACGAAAACGTATAAAAACGTATAAGAAGCATATAAAAATTGATAAAAACGTATAAAAACTTATAAAACAGACAAAAACGTATAAAAATTGATGAAAATATACAAAAATTGTACAAAATACGCATTAAAAAAAGTTTTTTTTTAAGTATTAATAAAAAAATTTAACCTTCACGTTGTACATTAGCAAAAAAAAAATTTAAGCCTTCACGTTGTGAGGGCCTAATTTTTTTATTTTTCATTTTTTAAAAAGTTTATTATACTTAAATTTTTAAACCAAAAATTTAAGTATATTAAACTTTTTTTTTAAAGTTTTTTTTAAGTGTTAATAAAAAAAATTGAGGCTCTCATGTTGTACATAAGCCCAAAATTTAAGTATATAATAATTAAAAAAAAAAATAGTTTTCTTATGCCCTAACATTATACATAAGCCCAAATTTAAGTATAATAATAAAAAATTTAAATGTTTTTTTAGTTACATAGGAAAGTCAAAAATACCCTTCAAGTTAGCGGTCAACTAACAGAATTATTTGTCAAAGGACCAAACCCGTAATAAATCATAACCACGAGAACATGACCCGTCAAAAAAACCAAAAGGACATTCTCTGCAAGATCCGGTAAACCTTAAGGACCAATTATGTAATTAACTCTTTTATTTATCTATAACTATGCCAATATACATGATATCAATTTATAGAGCTAGCTCGTCTACGAAACGGGTTTTAAATCTAGTATACTTGACAATATAGTTTGATGCCAACCTTAGTAAGAGTGAGATCTTATTTATTACAAAACAAATATACTTTGATGTAACCTTACGAAGTCTAGAAAGCCTTATGGATCTTCATCTATTTTATGTTCATGTTAAATTAGTTCCACATTGTTGATTTAGGAAATTCTTACTTTATGTTATGAAACAAATAATGATATCGTGAGTTTTAGCCGCACAACTAAGGCCCATATATAGGACCCAAAACATGCCCAAAAAGCTAAAGGCCAAATACAACGCGGGATGCGATCCTTAATAGTTCACTATTAGCGGAAGCCAATGTTTTGGGGACTCATTCTGACTGAAACAAGGGGCGGGTCTTTACCAACTTAAGAATGGAAGCCAAAAAACGTGAGCGCCTAGCGCGAGCCTTATTGAAAAGGCCCTTTGCTAAAAACATAGAAGGTAAGGTCGGCTTTTGAGTTGTAGCTTTACAACCATAGGGCTTAGATAGGCCCTTCTTATTATATTAGTAAGATAGGTTGCGTGTGTTTGGGGAATAACTCTTTAGGTAAATATTAACCAATGCCATAACAAGTCTCGCCTGAAGAATCAATCTTCATGCAACAACTGGCATGACGATTTGTCCTCCAATCCGTTATAATGGATTTCGTGTATATACAAGATTTATTAGAGATCGGATCAATTAATCATCAAGTTAAGCGGAAGCATGTCATACAATATTATTATTATACACGAATGGGTTATGATCTTTATGCATCAAGTTAATTTATCATAAACAATTATAATTACTACATAACTATAAATGCATGAAATTCATAATCACAACTGCATGGAATCATAAACTAGAAAGTTACATGATTCGGATGAAGGAATAGATTGGTTCCTGGATCACTAACCAATCTTTCAACAATACCCAAGAACAAGAACACCTTTTGAATCAAAGGTTCCAAACTCTATATGTAGTTGACACACCAATACTTTATGTAGATCTTTTGATTGTTAGTCACTTCTGCAACAAGGTTATGCTCAAATGATGATCAAATAAAACCGAGAAAATATCAAATGATGGTTTGGTTTTGGTTTTGGGTTTCGACGAAGCAAGGGAGAGGGGAAGCAAGAGATCAATCACAATTAGGTTACAAATAAATGAGAGTTTGATTCCTTAAAAAAGGCTCCCATGCTCTCTTTCTAAAATAACTAGAAATATTTGATCTTATTTAACTTAGTTAAGTGACTAACTTTGCAGCACAAAATTGGTCATTTTGCGTTAGTACTCGTCAACTCTAACTCTCCTAGTTAGTTTCCCGAGTTACCGACTTCACGAACCTTTGTCGTGAATACAACATATGTATATTAAGTAAGTCTTGGTTCGTGTAAGCATGTAACCTCATAGGCAAATGATATGGTTATTAGCATAGTTGTCAAAATCGCGATCCTGATCGTAGGATCGTACGATCCTACACACAAAAAACGATCAAGATCTTAACAAGATCGTAATTCAAGTAGGATCGTATCAGGATCGTAAGATCGCTCGTAGGATTAGGATCGGATCGTAGGATCGCATAAGATCACCTTTTTTTAAGCTTATTAAGCATAAGCCCATGTCTTAAAGCCCAATGGCTAAGATTTCTTTTAGAAAACTATTTTTTTTTTTTTGTTAATTGATTGTCTTTTGCATGATTAATGAGTGTCAAATCATTATATTTTTATGGACTATTTAGGAATAGTTTGGATGCGTCTTTTTGAGTTTATTATGAAAACCGATTTCGTGCTTTGTAACATGTCAGAAGCCTATTTTTGAAGTCAACTATCTAGAATTCTAGTTCTTGACCCAATTTTGTTTACAATTTATTTTATGTTACATATAAAAGCATAAACTATATGCTAGAAAATTTCAGTCAGAATATCCTAATTTAATTTATTTGGTCATCAAGAAAAAAAAAAATATTGTGTTTCCTTCTATTATAAATTATGTCGTTTCAATTTCAGATACAATCCATTTATCTTTTTAAATTAATCTATATATTGTAACAAAAAAATCACAGAATCATTCAAATAAATTAACACTATCTTTTTGCATTAATCTAAATGTTATCACGAAAAAACTATATTAAAAAATATTGAAACAAGAAGTAGGCGCACGTATGTAGTAACTTTGTGCAAGTATGTATTTCAATATATCTAATAGGGCTAAGGGGGCAAATCGCATAAAAGTATACCCAACTTATACCCAATTTCAATTTAAGGTACTCAACTTTTTTTATCCTAATTTAGTGTACCAAACTTTTTTTTGATTGCAATGTAAGACCACTAGCGGGTTTCCAAGTCACTTAGCCGGTTACCAAATTTTCCGATGACCCACCACCACCACCACCTTCATTTATCATCACCACCACCATATAATGTTTTCTCACAAGAATTTCATCTTCCACCATCGGTTTGTTTGGCTTTTTTTCTTTCTAAAGATTTGGATGAGAGCAAGACACCCCTCGATTGGCATACAAGGATGATGATTGCTAAAGGAGTTGCGAAAGGACTCGAGTACTTGCACAACGTGGCTGACCCTCCGATCATTTACAGAGATCTAAAACCATTGAATGTATTGCTCGACAATGACATGAACGCTAAGCTTTCGGACATTGGGCTCACGAAATTTGGACCAAAAGAAGGAGATGATCATATCTCGACTAGAGTGATGGGGACTTATGGATACTCTTCGCCTGAGTATGCAATGACGGGAGAATTAACAACAAAGTCAGATGTCTATAGCTTCGGGGTTGTGTTTCTAGAGTTAATCTCAGGACGAAGAATCATCGATGATAAAAGACCACCCGAAGAGCAAAACCTCGTTATGTGGGTAAGTTTATAAAGAAAATCATATTAACATGGATATATTCATATATGTGTGTACTGGTAAAATATGACACATTATTATCCATCATTGTAGGCGAAACCATTGTTTAAAGACAAGAGTAAATTTTCAATGGTGGTTGTGGTGATAAATGAAGGTATTGGTGGTGGGTTATGGTGGTGGTGGTGGGTCATCGGAAAAGGTCTTCGAAAAATTTGATAACCGGCTAAGTGACTTGGAAACCCGCTAGTGGTTTTACATTGCAATAAAAAAAAAGTTTGGTACACTAAATTGGGATAAAAAAAGTTGAGTACCTTAAATTGAAATTGGGTATAAGTTGGGTACACTTTTATGCGATTTGCCCTATCTAATATTCTACAACTACGGTACTTGAACATATAATTTTTTTTATAATCCATTTAGATTCGTTTATCATATGAAATATTATATAAAAATATGAAACTACAACCCCTATACAGAAATATGTACAATTTCATAGTATCTTACGATTTCGATCCGATCCTACCATTACAATCTTTCAAAGCCTAAAACGATCCTAGGTAGGATCCCGATCTTGACAACCTTGGTTAATAGTATTATTTATGTGTTGTACCGTGCACACAATTCCTACGGACTCCCACTTATGCATGGCACAACATCTAGAAAACTATACCGATGATGTGTACCACTAGCAGTTCATCGCCCTTAACTATATCATCAGTCATAAATTTTGACTAACTGGTCTGAAATCTGTCCATATAACCCTTGTGCAGATTCCTTCCTCACACCAAAGGCAATACATAAGAAACTCACACAAGGCATCATCAATTGACTGAGATCACATAAAGCTGCTTTCTTACACAATACTTCAAACTGCTGCTCATTCCATTGAACCAAATCAACATGAGTTCCTCCAATTTTTCTACTTTGATTCAGTAACTGAAAATAACATTCCATTTGCTTGCCACTTTTGTCACTTCAATCATCTGCTTCACTCTCAAAGTCATGAGCTTATGTCTCAACAAATTAATAAGAACCTAGCTAGTATATATATATGTTTTTTGAACATAAAAGAAGTTTTAAATACGAAAATAGCGAAAAGCTAGATGAAACAACACTCCAGAAAGACACGGCCGAAAGCACCCAAGCGGCCAAGCCAAATACAAAACTCAAACCCCCATCCTATACAAGACACGAAACTAGCATATTACCTCAGCCACCACCATAAAACCTAATGAGCAAAGGTACTGGTACAATGCTAACAAGTTTATATAATGCTAACTTTTAGTTTTGTAGTACATATTATTATTTTGCTCTCAACGTACTTCATCAATGCTATTGTTGGTCATCGTAGCGCTAGCAGAACTAACTTCAAGGCCATCTGGTGCTGCACAATACGTTGGCACTGGCATCTTTATTGGCAGGTTTGGGAGTGCACCTTCGAACTTGAGCACCTGAATTGCTTGGCTGATGGACGGCCTCAATCTCGAGTCAGGGTGAGCACACCATAAACCAACTCTCATCAAACACTCGACTTCTTTTTTGTCGTAGACATTGTTCAGCATCGGATCCACACTAGAAAGCAACTCATCCTTTCCAACTAAGTCCCAAACCCAATGCACCAACCCAAGATCAGAATTTGGGTCAACTCTGTCTGTCACCTTTTGACCGCAAGCGATCTCTAATGCAACAACCCCAAAACTATACACATCCGACTCTTTACTTGCCTTTCCTGTTGTTAGATACTCAGGAGACATGTAGCCTAAAGTTCCAGCTAAACCAGTTGTTCGAATGCCCAATTCATGGTCCATGAATCGAGCCAATCCAAAGTCTCCCAGCTTTGCATTAAACCCTGAATCAAGCATGATGTTGCTCGCTTTAATATCCCTATGCACCACACATTGTTCACACTCTTCATGGAGATAGAGCAATGCAGAAGCTAATCCCATGGCGATCTTATATCTCACACCCCATTCCAGGGGACTTTTTTTGCTGAAGAGGTAATAGTCAAGGCTGGCATTCGGCAAAAACTCGTAGACAAGCAAGAATTGTGTTTGATCATGGCACCAACCGATGAGTTGCACCAAGTTTCGGTGCCTTAAACTGCTAATGATCTTCACTTCCGTTATGTACTCTTTTATTCCCTGTTTAGAACCTTTTGAAATTTTCTTTACGGCTACCACAATCCCTTCACGCGCTAAGTAGCCTTTATAGACACACCCGAATCCCCCCTCACCCAACTTCAAGTCATCAGCGAAGTTGTTTGTAGCTAAAGCGAGATCTCTAAAAGAAAATCTCTTAGGTCCTGCTCCTCTTTCAAGATCATCGTTTATCAGCGATGTCAATGGAATTGTGTCTAGCAGTTCCGGTGTAGATTTTCTTTGTATCTTCCAAAAAATAGCATATGCTACTATGCCTCCTACAACTATGACACCAAGCACAACTGCTAATCCAACTGCTAGTTTCAATTTGTTTGAATTATCTTCCCTTGTTGTCTGTGTTGTATTAAACCTTGAACTGAATTCCCAGTATTGAAGGATATGTCTCTCCACATATATACCTGTGGTACCCGAAAATCCAATTGTTACCCACTCGGGCAGAACTTGCCGTAGATCAACATTATACGAAAGATTGTTATTATCTTGAGAGTTATTTTCAGCTCTGTAGCGCCAAGACAGGCTCAACAATTGGGTGGTAGCATTATAAGAAACCCAAGCATCCGCAGAATGTCCGCTGTGCAAACTAGTATTCCAAGCAGTGTGATTTCGTGAACTTATTGAGTTCACGTTTATACCCACATGAGGACCGTATTGAGGATCCCATGCGTTTACATAAGAATCAAACTCAACGAAAAGTATTTGGTATCGGTCCGAGTCAAAGTCAGTTGTGTTGAACAGACCTAAAAAAGCACCAGCTGAGTTGGGTGGGATTTGGAAGCCATATGGGGCAAGAAAGAAAGAAAAAGCATCCCCATATAAGGATCGACCTTCTGTGTCAACAATGAAAGTGAAATGAGTTGAGAAGTCTGAGAGCTTTTGGGATTTGCTGTCCCATATCTGGACCGGATCAGCATATATGGCATGGCCAACACGCATCGGCCAATCTACTTGATTGAATTGTACGGCACCAAAAGAAGGTACGGCATCACCTGTATAGTGTATATTTCTTGCATCAGCTGAGAATCTAGTGATCTCAAAATATATTGATTCGGAAAAGGGTAAGAAGAATAAGGAACACGAAACAAAGAGAATGATACAAACTATTTCAAGTTGTGGAGATGAGGAATCCATGAAAATAATACAAGCTATTTTGGTTATGTGCAGTGTACCTATAAATGTGGGAAAGACTTATAAGTTAAGAAAAATAAATATGTTTCATTCACATTTGATCAAGTCTTAACTATCCAAATAAAGTGTAAAAAAACTAAAAAAGATATACTAGTATAGTAATATATACCAGTATTATTAACTATATCTATATCAACAAGCATTATCTTATTTGTATAAATTTTACTCAACGAGTTCTGACTTCAGATGTATACGCATAGCTTAAAAGAGACTTGCTAACAACCTGTAATATTGAAACCAATCGGCTAAATACTTTTTTGAAACGACGGGATTTTCATTCAAATAAAGCCCTCTAGCAACAAACTAAGTACAATGGGATAGTACAAGCGTATTTTGGATCATTGATCTAATCAATCGTGCGTTTAAACTACCATTTATTATTAGACGATAAATATGGTCAAGCCCGATTATGGGTTTGGTCCATTAGGTTTCTAGATGCAATTGCATTATAAATATCGTATCAATAATACAATATCTCATACGGGGATTTCTATCATTTAACAGTTATGTGAGGTATCTGAGAGTGAAAGAAACTTTTATATCATCACCGGGTACTGTATCCTTACGGATGGAAGTTTTGAGTTGAAACAAACATTGCCAATGCTAATCGCTAATCATATAACTATTGCTGACAATTTAGTAACAATCAACATGGGATTTAAGATTAAGCAGTCAGTTATATGATAAAATTATTTGGTAAATATATAAAACTTCCCAAACAAATTTAGATCATAGGAGTTTCATTGCTAGATAGTCATATAAGCAAGATTTTTAACAACAAAAGTGGAGGCGTGTTTGGTATTTGTTTCTTTAGAAAAGATGATGCATGTTTGACGATTATAATAACTATGTAAACTGATACGAAAGCGAATGAAAGAGGATATGATAAATAAAGCAGAATAAATATTGAACATTTAGAATATTCAAACAAATATCGTCAGTAACCGATGACTAGAAAATGGAGAGGAAGTGATCACTTGGTGTAGTCGATTATGACAATCTGATCATTAAAGTTTATCAAGCAAATGTTGGTTAAATAAACAAACAAAATAAGAAAATACCATAAGCTTAAAAAATGTTAGGGTAAAAGTCAAAAATGATAAACAAACTTTCTCAAATGTACCAATATGATAAACATAGTCATTTATATATCAATATGCTAAACAAAAGAGCAAATATTTGCAATAATGGGTACTTCTTCACATCTTCATCTCTTATATTTGCATCGTTAGTCCTTTTATACTAACGGCCGTTAGTAAATAACTTAAAACTTGGTTTTCTTACGTTTTCGTCCGATTTTTTACGTTTTCGTCTGTATTTTTACGTTTTCGTCCGTTTTTTACGTTTTCGTCCTTTTTTTTACGTTTTCGTCCGATTTTTGACGTTTTCGTCTCTGTTTTTACGTTTTTGTCCGATTTTTTACGTTTTCGTCTGTTTTTTTACGTTTTCGTCCGTTTTTGTACGTTTTCGTCCGATTTTTTACGTTTTTGTCTCTTTTTTTACGTTTTCGTCCGATTTTTTACGTTTTCGTCCGTTTTTTTACGTTTTCGTCCGATTTTTATGTTTTCGTCTGTTTTTTTACGCTTTCGTTAGTTTTTTTACGTTTTCGTCCGCTTTTTTACACTTTCGTCTGTTTTTTTACGCTTTCGTCCGTTTTTTTACGTTTTCGTCCGCTTTTTTACACTTTCGTCTGTTTTTTTACGCTTTCGTCCATTTTTTTACGTTTTCGTACGATTTTTTACGTTTTCGTCCGTTTTTTTACGTTTTCATATGATTTTTTACGTTTTCGTCCGTTTTTTACGTTTTTTTTCCCATTTTTTACGTTTTCGTCTGTTTTTTTACGTTTTCGTCTGATTTTTACGTTTTCGTCCGATTTTTTACGTTTTCGTCCGTTTTTTTTACGTTTTCGTCCGATTTTTTACATAAAAAAAGAGACGAAAACGTAAAACATCAGACGAAAACGTAATAAAAATGGACGAAAACGTATAAAAAGAGACGAAAACGTAAAAAATCGGACTAAAACGTAAAAAAATAGACGAAAACATAAAAAATCGGGCGAAAACGTAAAATAACGGACGAAAAGTTAAATAACCAAAAGAAAACGGACGAAAACGTAAAAAATAGACTAAAACGTAAAAAATCGGACTAAAACGTAAAAAAAAGGAAGAAAACGTAAACTGACATACGAAGACGTAAAAAATGGGACGAAAACGCAAAAAAAGGACAAAAACGTAAAAAATCGAACGAAAACGTAAAAAACCGGACAAAAACGTAAAAAATCGGGCGAAGACGTAAAAAATGGGACGAAAACGTAAAAAAATCAGATGAAAACGTAAAAAAAGAGACGAAAACATAAAAAATCAGACGAAAACGTAAAAAATCGGACGAAAACGTAAACTGACGAACGAAAACGTAAAAAATCGGACGAAAACGCAAAAAAAGGACGAAAACGTAAAAAACCGGACGAAAACTTAAAAAACCGGACGAAAACGTAAAAAATCGGGCGAAGACGTAAAAAATCGGACGAAAACGTAAAAAAATCAGATGAAAACGTAAAAAAAGAGACGAAAACGTAAAAAATCGGACGAAAAAGTAAAAAATCGGATGAAAACGTAATTTGACGGACGAAAACGTAAAAAACCGGACGAAAACGTAAAAAATCGGACGAAAACGTAAAAAACCGGACTAAAACGTAAAAAATCGGACGAAGACGTAAAAATACAGACGAAAACGTAAAAAATCGGACGAAAACGTAAGAAAACCAAGTTTTAAGTTATTTACTAACGGCCGTTAGTATAAAAGGACTAACGATGCAAATATAAGAGATGAATATGTGAAGAAGTACCCATTATTGCACATATTTGATCTTTGGTTTAGCATATTGACACATAAATGACTATGTTTATCATATTGGTACATTTGAGAAAGTATGTTTATCATTTTTGACTTTTACCCAAAATGTTAAGACTTTCCAGCATCTCACCAAGTCCAACATATAAGCTTAATGGACTTAATGGAGGTTTAATTCTAAAATCAATTAGTGATAGAACGAGTAGCCCACAAGCTTATATGTTAACTTTGGTTTAATTCTAAAATCAATTGGTGATAGAAAAAGTAACCCACCAACCTTATATGTTAATTAACTTTAAGATTATAGTACTATCGACGCGAGATTGGGTTTGCACACCCAACAATCCTCCCCATAAACAAAAACACCATGGGCCTCCCCTTCAACTATAGCCACAATCTCACCTTTTTCATACCGCCGGCCTTTACCATCGAAACACACTGCCTTTTACCGGTTTCCTTCGACCGGGATCCACTAATACCGTCGAACCGGGGTCTAACCGAGGGAACACCATCCACATCATCATTGACCCAACCGTAGCTGTGATACCATTTGTTGGGGTTCCTACAGTCCAGCATCTCACAAAGTCCAACATATAAGCCCAACTGAGGTCTCATTCTAAAATCAATCGGTGATAGAAGGAGTAGCCCACCAAACTTATAATTATATGTTAACTTTGAGATTATAATTCTGCCGATGTGGAATTGGGTGCATGCTTAACAAAAAAAACTCTCAAAATAAAAAATGTTAAATGACTATTATGGCTTAATGCCTTTTTTATCTTGATATTGTTTCTAAAAATGGCAACTTTAAAATTAAAATTAAAAATATATATATACTCTTTTATCATTTAATGTTGTTTTCAAAACTACCTAATTTCTGTCATCATAATTATCTTTTGATTACTTTATGTTGTACGCATAAATGTTACACGAAACATTTAATCTCAATACCATAATTACATCTATTTGTCGCTATAAAATCTCGTCGCTATGCACGACTAATCGCCTAATCAAAAATAAAATACAAATGAGATATTAATATTTCACTTAGGATGTCTAGAGATGATGTATGACTTTTTAGTGACGATAAGATAAGTCAGTAGATTTGAAAGTTATTCAGTAAAGAAATATTGGGCTTCTCTTGGCCATTTAGAAACATGTCGTTAACATATATCCTTCGTTAAAAGGTCTATTTATATTAGGTATGAATAATGTGATACGAAATGTAGTCATGGTCAACATCTTTCAGTAGCCTACTGATAAAAAAAAAGGTCAGTGAAATCACCAGAACTTATAGCTAAAACAGATGGCCACTGCCAATGACTTAAACTACAATTTGTTTAAAGGTGATTTTATTAAAGCCAGCAAGAAGTTAGAAACAAATAGGAAGTACAAGAAGTTACAAACCACGAGCACAGGATCAGTAGTTCAATTTCTGCAAGCTGGCCCATGTTCCACTACAAAAAAAACCACCTATAGTGACGAAAAATTAGTGACGAATTTTATTTTTATCACTAAAATAACCATATAGTGACGAGAAAAAAATTCGTCACTTCATTTTGATGATTAAGAAAGATTAGTCACGAAATTTGTTCGTCACAAAGGTTATATAGTCGAATGACGAAATTATTCGTCACTCACTTAAGAGTAAATATCTATTCGTTTTTCAATCTACACTCAAAAGCACAGGGACTTAAATTGCCAAATTACCTAAAGGTTTTAAAAACAATACCGTCTTCTCCATATTTCATTCTGTAAAAGAGGAGTTGTGCCTTCTTCTCCATATTTCACACAAAACACACATTAAATCCTTCTTCTCCCTCAGTTTCACACATTACGATCATTCTGCCATGGCTAGCATCTACCGAATCTCATCATTCACTATTTTGCCCTAATTGGTTAGAGGTTTTCTTTAAATCCTAATTATTTCGAGTTATTTTCATCTAATTTCAATAATATTATGTTACTTGTATGAATTTGTTTTATAATTCGTATCTATTTGTGTTTCATCTACTTGATTGCCTCTTTGATTCTGACCTAATGCCGATAAGGTTTACGGCTAAGAATGTGTAGGTTTAGCGAATTAGAATTTGATAAGGTTTAGTTGCTCCGAATATAAGATATTTAACATTGCATGCCAAGTGTTCGATAAAATGTCTAGCAAAATTAATAAACTTTAAATGCGTATTCACTTGTTTATATTAGAAATTTGCAAATTGTTGTAAATAACTCGGTAGCTTACCTAGTTATTTTGGGGTAAGATCTCACTCCTTTTTACAAATGCGTCAAATCGTGAAGAGCATGAGATGATTTTAGATTTAAGTAGTTGGCTATTATCGTGGTGAGCGTTTATTTCTGTTTAATCTGTTCAGTAGTTTATGATTTGATATAGTAAGATTAGTGATTTGTTGTTTAGAAGATGTGATTTTATATAGAAGTGATTACTTTCTGTAGTTTAGGTTATTTTGAATCGATTTGATTGATAGAAGATGTTCCAGGGTATTAATTATTATGGAGGGTATTAATTATTATGGAATGGTTGATCATTGTTTAGGACGTGTTTGCTAGTTACAAGCTGTAAAAGAGGAAGAGTTATGATTATAGAGTACATCAATGTGCTTAAAACTTTTAGGCGGTTATGCGGTTGAATTGTTTGAGATGCATCTGTTAGATATAAGTTGTGATTGAACTGAGATCGTGTCTGAGATTATGATTGTAACAATCACATGATACAATTTAAAAGCTAAAAGTGAATTTAAAATTATAGGTGTTACTGAGTGTAGCTGAAAAGATTTGATCTTTCGGCTTTCAATTTGCTCGAAAAGATGATAAATGTGTTGACATGTTTTCGTTTGATAAATTTGGTATCTGGAATGACTCTAACGAAAGAGGTACTTCAAATTAAAGTATGGTGGTTAATGATGGATATAGTCTTGGGAAACGAACTTTGTGTGTTGATACGTTGTCGTTTGATTTAGTTTGTTAGTCATAAGGATATCGTGACATAAGTGGACTAATACGTGTCTATTAGTTTTAATGTTTGTTTTTGGTATTTACTGTGAGAGTTAGTGTCGTTTTCTATCATGTTTGTGGTTATTCACTTGTCATGTTTTTGTACAGGGGAGCTCAGTGAGGTTGTATCTAACTTGCATATGAAACACTCTAGAGGCTTCCATGTGTTTGCAGGTACATGGTCTTGTTGTATATGCAGTAGGTTAAATTAACGAGGCGAGTTTCTATTAGTACTTCTACATGTCAAAAACCGAATCGTGTCCTTGTGGAATTGGTATATAATTTCGGTTGCAGAAGCAAAATAATGTTAAAAAAAACTAGTATTTGGGATTTATCAACAGGGTACATTATTAGTTTTTGATTAGTGTATCACACCTGATATAGTTACAGATTAGGCCAACTTAAGGTTTAAGCAGTACTACTTTGAAGTCGGAATGCGTATAGTTGTCTCTAACGGGTTATTTATGCTTCTTGCAGAACTTTCCTTGTCAAGAAGTTGAAAGACATAACAAACCCGAAGTTGAGATGAAGTAAGTAGCAGATACTTTTGATGCCCGTTTTGATATCCGTAGCACCTGTGTGTACTAATGTTTTGTCATCCATTTCAGGACCAGCCCGAAACTTCTGCTCAATCCTGTAAGAACAGATTCTTGGTACTTTATATGAAGTACTTAGCAATGTCTCTCCACTTGGGCTAAAATTAGTTTGTGATACTGATCCAAGAGGATAGAAAGCTGCCAATCTTTTAGCATATGAATGTCGAGACGTAATTATACTAATTATAGTGCAAGTGTAGAGAGACGCAAGTTTAGAATGCTAAATTCATAATAGTTCTATATCTGATATTGATTATAGGGTAAATAGAGCATAAGCACGATATCATACTTTTTGATGCTGGATAATTCTTTGCAAGTCGCATGGTTTAAGCATGAAAATGATCAGAGGCTATAAGGTAGTCTGAGTTTGTTTTTTGTCCACGGAGTAGTATAAAAAGTTATCTTTTAATCACTTTGCAGGGGTCAAGTTGATGATGACTAGATTGCTAAAGCGTTTTTCACAAACAGTGGGTCAATTGCAAATGATACTTATGTTGAGTAACAAATTCATGACATATTTGTTTATTTGCAGGTTAGCACATTTTTAGTTATTTACTCTATATACTCATAGATACCATGGATTTACTCATGTATCAGTTAGCCTTTTTAGGTATCTCCGTCTTAAAACAAGGGTGATTTGGGCTTGTGAGGTCAACCAGACCAAATTTCAACTTCAAGGTCATTATTATTCTCATGTTCCTACTTTTAACATGGTTTTCTAAACATCCATCTGGAAGATAGAATTCCCATCAACTCATTATCGCACTATTGTTCTTATTATATTTAACTAGGATGTATGAGTTGTTTGTTTTCCTTTCTTGTCAGTACCTATGCTGAAGATGTTGTTTCTCATGTTATCATACTTAACAGGTTTTTGCTAAAGGTATGGGAATGTGACATATCCTTGCTTTAAGTGGAAAATGAGAAATCTTTGAAAGGAGCTGATCCGTTTGGAATTTGCTAAAGGTATGGAATGTGATAGTATGTAGTTTTCAAGCTGACAGGGGTGTGGTGCTATTATTTTGTTCTATAAGAAAGACATATATGTGCCCACATACTATTCATGGTCCAAATAAAAAAATAGCAGTCACATATTTGATGTCATATTGTTAGTATCTCACTGGCAGGTTACAACCTATGCTCATGGATCAGCTGAACTCTTAAGCATTCGAATCAATGCAGCAATTAAGCTTGGTAAATTTTGATTCTCGTTCCTTTTGCATGATTATGTGTATAGTCTGAGTATTGTCAGCTTATACTTTTTGTTTGATATAACAAATTCACGCTGCCTGTGTTTCTTCCTGTTGTAACTACTACTTATACTTAGTCTGGTAGGCTTGCACCAGAGCCATGAACGCATTTTGAAAAGTTATCGCTTTTCCTAATAAGTTTATTGATTTAACAAAACTGTTTAGGTGAGAAGAGTTAAGATAGAGCATGTGAGGAAGTTATCTGCACTACATTATGCCATATTCTTCTGGAAACATGAAGTATTGATATTTTATTTATTTTTAATCTCAGGCGCTAATGCAACAGGTGCCCAATCAGCACCCGGAAGCAGCAACCTTGCACCACCCAAAATGCTATTAGTTGAACCGTCCCATCCTACTTGGTATGTAACTTGTGGTTTATGCTTTTTGATAACCAGTACACACACACACACACACACACACGTACTTGGTGACCATTCTCTACTTGCCTTTTGCAGCCCAACTCTGTTGCAAAAGCGTCTTTTTTTTCACTCGCCCAGAGCTCAGGTTATTATTTTCATCTTTAAAGTCGCTGCATCTGTTTCAGTTTAATATGAAGTTGAACGTTCAGTATCTGAAAATTTATAAAATTATTCTTACCCAACTACCAAACCAAATTATACGGATCCGTTTGTACACTTTCCATTGTAAAAGTTCATCTTATACTTTTTGCATATCTTGGACTACTAGGTTTCTCTTAGAATCTCAATACTCCTTTAGACCCAATATGATACCTTCAGACTTCTCATATGTGTGGGTCAGGCAATGTCATAAAACAGATGGGTATGTTTTGGTTTGGGTAACGGGTCAAAAGAAATTTAGTTTTGACTTGCAACTAAGACAAGTATACCTTTTTTTTTTTTTTTTTTTTTTGAAAAGCGCTAAGACAGGTACTTACAAACTGATTTGTTCATTTTTCATGGTTACTATTTGGTGATTTCGATCTTGCATTTAGTTTCAGGTTAAATGTTGACAAATGGGACTCAAATTCAGAGATGCTATGCTATAGATCCTCAAAATTTTACTTGGATGAAACAGCTCCTCCCACCTAGTTTCTTCCGAAGATTGGCAGTTTTTATTTTTAGTGAGGTTATAGATGGGTTGGTTTTGCTTTTTTTGTTAGGAAAGTGATTATTGGTAGATTGTGGACATAAAATGTGTTGTTGTATTCGGGTCAAATAGTATTATATTACACTAACGAAATTAGTATTTTAAAAATTCATTGCAAATTATTAGTTTTTCCAGTTTAAAACGCGTTTATACCATAAACTGAGCACCTGTCTATTTCATATGATAGCGACCACCTTTTGTTGTCTCTAAAACTGATAACTAGTGACGAAATATTTCGTGACTAAACTCACAAACGGAGGTTAACTGGCCGTTAGTAGAATTTCTCAGTGACAACATTTGCCATATTAGTGACAAATTTCAGTGACGGAGAAGTCGTCACAGAATTAGTCACGACACGATTTTTATCACTTTTCAACTTTGTGACGGAGCTATAGTGACGACCTTGATTTTCGTGACTAAACCGGTTTAGTGACGATTTTTCCCCTTTTAGTGACAATTTTCCTGTCGTCACTATAACCTTTTTTCCTTGTAGTGTAGGGTCCAACATGGTTTAAACTTCCTGCTTAGATATGAAGTATCCGAGAGTGAAGAATTCTTTTATATCTTCACCAGGTGTATCCTTACGCGTGAAAGTTTTGAGTCGGAACAAACATTGTCAATGTTAATCACTAACCATATAACTATTCTAGACAGTTTAATAATGAGTAACACGAGGTTAAAGAATATAATGAATCATTTGGTAAATTTCTGTAACTTTCCAGACATTTAGATCATACATAGGAGTTTCTAATTGTTGAGTTTATAATACACGTTGTTTCATTGCTAGATAGTCATATAAGCAAGATTTTTAACAACAAAATTGGAGGCGTGTTTGGTATTTGTTTCTTTAGAAAATATAATGTTTGACGATTATAATATATAACTATGTAAACTGATACGAAAGCGAATGAAAGAGGATATGATAAATAAAGCAGAATAAATATTGAACATTTAGAAGATTCAAACAAATATCGTCAGTAACCGATGACTAGAAAATGGAGAGGAAGTGATCACTTGGTGTAGTAGATTATGACAATCTCTGATCATTAAAGTTTATCAAGCAAATGTTGGTTAAATAAACAAACAAAATAAGAAAATACCATAAGCTTAAAAAATGTTAAGACTTTTACGGTCCAGCATCTCACCAAGTCCAACATATAAGCTTAATGGACTTAATGGAGGTTTAATTCTAAAATCAATTAGTGATAGAACGAGTAGCCCACAAGCTTATAGTTAACTTTGGTTTAATTCTAAAATCAATTGGTGATAGAAAAAGTAACCCACCAACCTTATATGTTAATTAACTTTAAGATTATAGTACTATCGACGCGAGATTGGGTTTGCACACCCAACAATCCTCCCCATAAACAAAAACACCATGGGCCTCCCCTTCAACTATAGCCACAATCTCACCTTTTTCATACCGCCGGCCTTTACCATCGAAACACACTGCCTTTTACCGGTTTCCTTCGACCAGGATCCACTAATACCGTCGAACCGGGGTCTAACCGAGGGAACACCATCCACATCATAATTGACCCAACCGTAGCTGTGATACCATTTGTTGGGGTTCCTACAGTCCAGCATCTCACAAAGTCCAACATATAAGCCCAACTGAGGTCTCATTCTAAAATCAATCGGTGATAGAAGGAGTAGCCCACCAAACTTATAATTATATGTTAACTTTGAGATTATAATTCTGCCGATGTGGAATTGGGTGCATGCTTAACAAAAAAAACTCTCAAAATGAAAAATGTTAAATGACTATTATGGCTTAATGCCTTTTTTATCTTGATATTGTTTCTAAAAATGGCAACTTTAAAATTAAAATTAAAAATATATATATACTCTTTTATCATTTAATGTTGTTTTCAAAACTACCTAATTTCTGTCATCATAATTATCTTTTGATTACTTTATGTTGTACGCATAAATGTTACACGAAACATTTAATCTCAATAGCATAATTACATCTATTTGTCGCTATAAAATCTCGTCGCTATGCACGACTAATCGCCTAATCAAAAATAAAATACAAATGAGATATTAATATTTCACTTAGGATGTCTAGAGATGATGTATGACTTTTTAGTGACAATAAGATAAGTCAGTAGATTTGAAAGTTATTCAGTAAAGAAATATTGGGCTTCTCTTGGCCATTTAGAAACATGTCGTTAACATATATCCTTCGTTAAAAGGTCTATTTATATTAGGTATGAATAATGTGACACGAAATGTAGTCATGGTCAACATCTTTCAGTAGCCTACTGATAAAAAAAAAGGTCAGTGAAATCACCAGAACTTATAGCTAAAACAGATGGCCACTGCCAATTACTTAAACTACAATTTGTTTAAAGGTGATTTTATTAAAGCCAACAAGAAGTTAGAAACAAATAGGAAGTACAAGAAGTTACAAACCACGAGCACAGGATCAGTAGTTCAATTTCTGCAAGCTGGCCCATGTTCGATTCGTAAACTGCATTCGCTAACGTATTTGACAGCAAATTAAGATCGTTGACATTTTGTCTCCAAGGCTGGCGTAAGTTAGCAACATATTTCTCTCATTCCATTGTAGAACTTTGAATGGAAAATTCGTTGCTAAGTAAAGAATATCCATTGGTGATTATGATGGTATTTATCTAAGTGGTGAGGTGCCGTTTACACAGATATAGTTACCACTGGACTTGAAATTGCAAAATCACTCACTTTATATGTTTTTCCTTACTCTTTTGCCTGTCTGATGATTCATTGTCGTATATTTTGAGATCACACGTTTTGCTAATTACACTATAGGCTATATGTCCGTGAGTATGTAACAGCATGGAGGCCAGTAAAGAGTATACAGTTTTGTGCTGATTACATACTTACAATAGATCTCAATTGTGGGTGAAAGTTGATAGATATAGTTCACCAAATTAAAACTTCAATCTGCACTATATGCTCGGTGAGAAATCCGAGGTGAATGTAGAGTTTTGAAGTGTTTGATGACAGGAGTATGGTGTGTTCGCACTGACCGGAATATGAGACGCTTATCCCACAAGCAATGAATTGTGCTTCAATTAGAGGGTGTGCAGTCAACTTCCAACGAAGATGCCAAAGCCCATTATGCAGTGGCATGTGCACCTCAAAGTCGATCATCTCTGCTTGAACTACACTAACTAGCATAGCATAGATACAGTACGATAAGGATCCACGTCATTCAACATTCAATAATTGTGGTTGATTGTCGTTCTTTTAAGATTAAAAGGACATATACATTGATTTTCATTGAAACTTGGATCTTCTAACTCGTACATCCTTTACTAGTTTAACTTTCAATTGTGATTAGATTTCATTTGATATGCTCATTCAGTTAGTTGAGCAATCAAATTAGAAAACGATACTTCAATTGATAAGTTCATTCAATTGTTGAATTAATAGTGAATGATCATACACATTTAGGTCAACTGCAAATATTTCTTGACAATTGTTGATGATTATTCAAGAGCCACATGGACCTACTTGATGCCAAATAAACATCAGACAATATCTCGCATCAAAATGTTTCACTCATTTGTTCAAAATCACGTCAATACAAAATTAAAAACAATTAAAAGTGACAATGGGTCAGAATTCATAAATCAGACTCTAACTGAATTCTTCAACAAGCATGGCATAAATGCATAATCCATCAAACATCATGTCCCTACACCCCACATCAAATTGCAAGGGTTGAAAGGAAACAGGGACATATACTTAAAGTAGTACGGGCTATAAGATTTCAATCAAACTTTCCAATTCATTTATTAAGATAGTGCATTTTGGTAGCTATATATCTCATAAACAAATTGCCATCCAATTCACTTAATAACAAAAGTCCTTTAAAACTCATTAACAAAACACCACCACCAATGTCACACCTCAAAGTTATTGGATGTCAAGCCTATGCCTACCACCACACACCAAACAAATTTGTTGCAAGATCAACACCTTCAATCTTACTTGGATATCCCACTACACAAAAGGGTACCTTTTGTATGACACACAAACACACAAAACCTTTGTAAGCATACATGTTCTTTTTAATGATTCCATATTCCTATTTCATCACAAAGCATCCAAAACCTTACCCACTTTAGCATAAACACCTTGTGATTTCCACTATATCCCATACAACACCTTCACAACTCATCTTAACACTCCAACCAACACACCAGTTGCCAATACATCACCAACAGACACCATTACAACACCAATTGGGGCCCACTAAATCACCTGAGTCACCTACACTAGTTGTGTTGGGATTTTAGAACTACGTTAGCCAAGTAACGCATACGAGTACACAACGGATATGGATCTAGTTATCGCAATTAGGTTAAACACGAATTAATAAACAATTAATTGAATAAGAGGTAAAATAGGAAACTAACCTTTGGCAATTAATGCATGCAAGTGAACGGATAATAAAAGCAATACGAAACCCAAGTATCTAACGTAGATACCTCTACGAGTATCACACACAACACGAAAACCGTATACGTTCGATAAAGAGCTAGCCGAGAACGTAGAATCCAATCAACCTTTGACACCACTTCAATATCACACGAACAAGAAAACCAAACCTTGCTTCTTGTCCGAGATTAAAACTGCTCGATGAACAGTACCACTTTACCACCCGATATCGGACAATAGGGTCCGATATCTTCCTGCTTGTTGTCTGAGAAAAATCCCACGACCAGAAACATAAATCACCACTTGCTGCTGTTCGAGAACTAGGAACCAACAAGAAAACACCAATCTAACAAACCCTAAACACTTGAGTCGAGTACAAGTTTAGGATTGAAGAGACAAACTTTAAAACCTAATCGACTTACAACTAAGTCGACTGGGAATTAGAAAACAGAAAGCTGTGGATCGGTTTTTAGGTTTTAGGATAGTAGATATGTCGTACATGTGAGGAAGGGTGTGTTTGTTTATATACAAAAACAAACCGCCATTGTCTTTCACTACTACAAAAACAGGCTAATGCAACGAAAATTTGCAACAGTAGATTTTTGTTGCAAATTTGCAACCGTAATGCAACGAATTACCATCCGAATAGCAACGGAAAAGTAAATGGTTGCAAATTCGTTGCAAAATATAAACTAATTTCTTTTACTTTGATTTTGATTTTTTCCGTTGCAAATGCGTTGCAAATTATAAATATTTGCAACGGAAAAGCAACGCAAGACAAGAAATAAATCTAAAAGAAATTATTATTTATTTACCGTTGCAATTCCGTTGCTAATTTTCATAATTTGAAATAAAATAGCAACCGAAGAAACAATTTAAATCTAAAGAAATTATCATTTGTTTTCCGTTGCAATTCGGTTGCAAATTTTCAAAATTTGCAACGGAAGAGCAACAGAAAACAAAAATTAAATCTAAAACAAATTAACACTTATTTTCTAGTGCAATTATATTTTCAAAAATCTAAATTTGAACGGAATAGCAACAAAAGACATAATTTAAATAAAAAAAGAATTTATCGTTTCTTTCCGTTGCAATTCTGCTGCAAATTTCAAAAATTGGCATCGGATTTGCAACAAAATATTACAATAAATTGTGAAAAGAATTATTATTTTTTATCGTCGTCGTAAAGATCAATGTTCCTCTCACATAGACTAAATAAGTGCATGTTAATCTATATGGTGTGTAAAATGATAAAGATGAGTCATCATAGGAGCATTAATGTTTCAGATAAAAGCTTAATGGTCGGGTGATCTGATGGTTTAAACGGTACCGACCATGATCATCCATCATGAAACACTATCGTCGCATATTTGGTCTAACAAAATAAGGAAGAAATGCTTGTGATGTACTTTGTAGTGCACACTCATACTTCGTCGAGTTCATGTGTACAACGACTACAACGTGGTGTGTAGATATTCTATAACGGCCATAATTATAAATGTGTTTAGAAATCCTATATACCTTCATTAAATATCGAAGAGTTTCACCCGAGTTATTTATAGCGTGTTGCGGTATAAAGCTTTCATAAGTAGAACTGAATTGGTATTTTTCATAATGGGTTGTGATATGTTTAATTGATCGTAATGGTTTATGTTAGTGCAAATAGTACGATATTTAATCTATACAGTCTCGTTTGTTTTGTTGATGACAAACATGTAACTTGTAATACATAACGTAAAATGTATAAGTTACTCATTATTTTGTCTCAACTTGCTTTCAACACCTCTTGACGACTCAAGTCCTTGTATGCTACAACACAGGTTCATACATGTTTGTTATGTTGCGTTATGATCAAACCCCTTACAAAATCATTAAACATGTTTAGTTAAATAGTTTATATAAAACTAAAACCATTATATAAAACACTTAAGTAATCTTGGTTACTTATATTTTATAAAATACATAAACAAAAGTAAAATATATTGGGTAAATACCATGATTCATAACCCATGCCCATGACCCATGATCCATAATTCATGACCCATTGCATGACATCATGCATGAAATCATGTTGGGTAAAACCCATGACCCATGACCCAAAGTCCATGACCCATAACGGGGTGTCATAGATGTGTCGTGTTGATCGGGCAATGGTTCCTCCTTTGTAATGGAACCCGATATCTAGTCTTGTACAGGATAAAGTGTAGGCGACGTTGTGATAGGTTTGGTTCTATCTCGTGGAAGAACTCGGTGTCTAGCCTTGTACCGGATAAAGTGTAGGCGACGTTGTGTAAGGTTTTCTCTGCCGAGAATGGAGTTTGCTGATCTAGTGAAGTAACTCTCGAGTTGGATACTCGGGGAGTGGAGTAGGGCGAAGAGGAGCTTCATGACCGAACCACTATAAATCCTCGTGTTGTTTTGCGTATCCTTTTACTTATCGCTTTACTTTTATTCTTGCTTTATATTGTTGATTGTCTATGTGGTTGATATTTATGTTTGTGATGTATACTTGGTCTTTCATATAGTCATAAACTATACACTTTGCATATTATAACACGCTTGATCAAGAAAAACAAACCGGACTAATAAGGGTGAAACTTGATTTATAATGAACCATTGATCTTGCGGAATATTATGTGATATTAAGGGGTTGGCCTTACATGCCGTAATGCGTTAAATGCATCCTCGCGTCGAGATTAGCAAATGCAATGGTTTATACTATATTTGATACAAAAGTTTTAAGTTTGAAACGGAAACGTATTCACCCCCCCCCCCTATACGTTTCCTACAGTTTAGTCAGTGCATTCAGTCCTAATTGCGTAAAAAAGAGGTTTAGTTTGAGATGGAGTCAAACTTGTGACGAGAAGAGCTCGAGTAACTCTTGAAGGCTGAGCTATTTTACACCCTTAGGTATATTAATATTATAAGTTAGTAACATCTCATACGAGTTGTATTTAGTTACCATGGTTAAAAGTTGTTCTCTTATATTAGTGTCGAATACATACTACAAGACATTTCGGAGATACGAGCTTCCAAACTTGATTCGGTATCACAATCATGATACATAGACAAAAGTGATGTATAGTAAAATTATTATCTTAATAGCCTTGATATTGAGTTTTTATTGGTTAAAACAAATGAATATAGATATGTCGTAAAATTTGTAGTGGTTCAATCCCGAACCCGATCCATTTGCAATAAATGCAGTCTTTTGTGCCCGTACATGGTGGTGTTTGTTGTGCGTCTCCATCGCCAATGTCAGATGATACATCTTAACCGTTAGTAGCAGGTGGGGAGCGGTAGTACTATTTGCTCAGTCAGGCCTGGCAAGCTTTCCTCAGCTCTCGTTCGACCTGTAATTTAAGTCGGGCCGCTAGATGGGCCTTAGTTATGGGCTTGATCCGAGAGTGTATTTAGTGGGCTTGGGCCACTAATATTGGTACGCTATCAAATACATATTACAAGACACGTGGGAGATATGATATTTTGAGCTTGATTCGATATCACGAGCACAATATCACGAAGACAAAAATCATCGATAGTAAAAATCTTATGTTTGTTAAAATGAATTATCATAAAAATTGTACAAGTTCAAAAATGTTGAGATGAATTGTATTAAATTTTCTTGAATCAAAATGAGTTTTAATGACTTATACATTAGATTTTTATTGATGGGGTTGACTCTGATTATGGGTATGCAACGGGTTGTGCAAAGTAATTTTGCGACCCCTAAGTCACAAAATTTCATTTTTAGTAGAATTGGTTTTGCCATTCAAAAGGGGGTTGCGGCACAGCTTGTTGCCCGTTTTCCTGCCATCTTATTGTAATCCGTTATAAAAGTCTGTTTTAATGAAAGTCACTACCCATTAATTTTTTTTTTATTGTTTTGTACTCCTATTTTATAATTCAATGTTATAAATTTTATGAGGTAATATTATATTTTTCTATGGTAAAATTATAAAATTTCCTAAACACTATAAATTTATGAAATTTGGGTCTCCCGCTTTGTTTTTTCCAAGTCACCCGCCCATATTTTCACCAAAATCAAAACCCTCAACATCCCTCTAATTCAAAGCCCCCTTTTCATCTTTTTCACTTGCAGCCACAAACGTACACAAAAAAACATATCACTTTTCTTCCTCCTTCTTCAAAAGTTCCTTATAAATTCACCACTTATGGAAACATCATCCAACATCAATTGCGTCATCAACCCCTTGTTATTCATTCTCATCTACAACCACGATAGGTACCACCTACCGGAACAACAACCAACCACCAAAGCTTTTTTCTTATCCGGTAATTACTTTGTTTACAAATTTCGAGTTATGTGTACTTGTGTATTAGTGTATGATATTGATTATTATATGTTACTGTATGTTGTATTGAGTAACGAGTATTCTTGCTGGATCTAAAGTGTTTGATTTAGGATTTACATATTTTATTATTATTATCAGTACTCAATTTATCTATGTGGGTGCTTATCTTAAGTCTTAACCATTAGGTCCCAATTTTGACTTGTTAGGTTTATATTTGACTTTTCATTGATATATATTTCCATAACAATTTGAACTAGTTCCTCAACAGAAGGTGAAATGCCTACTTAACATGTGTATATTTGTCTTGCTTTGTGAAGATATTCATACCATACTTCTGTCATTTTCTATAAAAAGTTGTTGAATTTTTTTTTGAACAAAGTTGTTGAAAAAATTGAAAAGGAATTTAACCTTCAAATGTGATGGATATCTTAGGTGAACCAAAGTGGCTGGTTGATGCGCAAGGACACCAAGCCGGCAAAGTTAATTAGTTACAAAATGGGAGACGACTAAAAAGTGTTGGTCATGTTGCCAAGTTCAATCGTTGTGTATATCAAGTCAACGAAGAAAAAGTAGTTGAGGCTATGTGAACTTAGGTCCCTTTATGTTCATTTAAAGTGTGAACATTGATTAATATTTTGTTGCACTTGCTGATATTTCTGCTTGCTGAATCAACTGTGTATGTTTCCATTTTTTTAAACAATATCTTCAGTTGATATGCGAATATAATTTGCTTAGTACTTGAGCAAGAACACTAAATGTATTTAATGATATTACAGCATGATATGGTCTATAACAATATCGTGTACTTATAGGGATCAACAATTGATGGTGAGAGGGTCAGTTAGAGTAGACGGGTCAATTTGGGCAAGTAGATTGGGCAAAAACACGACCCGGGTTGCTGAGACGTTATGGTTTTTAGGCATGTCATGAGAGCCTTATGTAACTATGTAAGTGTCCTTCCCACTTTATATTAGTTATTTTGTAGTACTAGTTCATTATTTAATGTTAGATTGCCAGATTTATTTTTTGAAATGATATTACTTAGGAAACATCATGCACTTATGGCTGATTAGTTATTTTATGTTAGTTCAAGTTAAGTTTTATATTGGTTATGCATTGAAGAGAGTTGCAAAGGGTTTAAAATTTGGTTTTTTTCAGGTTGAAGTGTTGTTAAGGCATGTAGAGCATAAGTAGCTTGGATAGAAACTTCACTGTCAAGAGTTGACTGTGAATAAAGAAATGAAGGAAGAAATGAAGAAGAAAATGGATATGAAGATTGTTGAGACTTGGGCACTCTATACGCATCAACTTCCCACTTGTGCTTCCCTAGTAAAGACTTGGTTGCATTTGGTATATTTCATGTTAGATGCACTTATTTTATAGAACTTGTACAGTCGGTTAGATTTGGTACCTTATCGATTTTGTAATTTGACATTTGAATTTTTATGTATATTATTCTCTATGTATTTGGAAATATTTGATTTTAGATGATTTGATTTATGTTTGGAACCAAATTTTTAAACTTGTTTGCAAGAAAAAAGTTCCGTTGCAAATTTTAGTCTTGCCAGCCATTGCAAAAAGTACTGTTACCCTCGTTGCAAAAGTTTACCGTTGCAAATTCGTTCTTAAATACTATTGCAAAAATGTTTTCGTTGCAAAATATCTTTTTTGCACAATAGCCCCTACATTACAACAACTTTTCTTCTGTTGCAAGGCCGTTGCAATTATTTTTTGCTTGATGCAAATCTGTTGCAAAATAAATTTGCATGGAGCCTTTTTGCAACTGTCAAATTTCGTTGCAAATAGGTTGCAAATAGCTGTTTGCAACAGATTCGCAACGGATTTTGACCGTTGCATTAGCCCAGTTGTGTTGTAGTGTTTGGGCTATGACTTAGTCGACTAGTCTAAAACCCAAACACCCCTTGTCCTCTTTTCTGTCTTGCCCGATCACTGAATCCCAAGGCCCAAGGCTTGTCCACTTTCGACCAAAGTTGGAACTTAAACAAGCCCATGTGTCGTCCAAAGTGATCAGGTCAAGTAGCATGCATATCGGGTATGTATAACTCAAGCATCAAATACGTTCGACACGTATACTAGTGTTTATCGTGTGTGCCCCCATAGGCTCACACACTTTTAGTGTTTTGTCGTGTTTTAAACTCCCACAAACCAACAAGCTAAGAATACCACAAACTCACCGGAACACACTCAACCAAACACCCTAATTCATTCATCACCTAAACCAAACAACAACCCACCAACATCACAGACTTGCACAATACCATCACCACCTCCACCAATAAGAAAAACTACCATACCACTACAATTCAAAGATTTCCATTATAAACTTCCTACAATCAGACACATCATGCAGTCACTTATCAAATATCATCATTCCAAATACATCAACCATCATAACATTTCATCTTCCACAATTAGTAATACCATCAATAGCAGTGTGGAACTACATTCATATACCCAAGCAGTAAAAGATTTAGATGGATAGATGCTATGTTTAAAGAATTACAGTCACTGAAAGCAAATAACACTTGGACCCTTACATCACTACCACCAAACAAAACACTCATTGGTTGAAAGTGGGTCTTCAAAGTCAAATGAAACTATGATGGCTCTATAGAAAGATTCAAACCAAGATTAGTGACAAAAGGGTTGACACAGAAGGAAGGAACAAAGTACAATGAGACATTTTCTCTAGTTGCCAAGATGGTCAATGTCATAATCATCCTAGCCATTGTTGTCCATTACAACTGGCACATTGCTCAATTAGACATCAATAATGCCTTTCTACATGGGGATCTACATGTCTCTTCCACAAGGCTACAAACCAACCACATCAGTATCTCATCAAATCTGCAAACTTCAAAAGTCACTATATGGGTTGAAACAAGCAAATAGACATTTGTTTACCAAACTCACCACTTTTCTACTCAACCGGGGATTGAAACAGAGTTATGCCGATACATCCTTGTTAACTTCCAAGAAGAATGGTGATTTCCTTGCCTTGGTGATCTATGTTGATGATATTCTCCTAGTTGGCAACAATGATCATCTCATCACTCACTTTAAACAATAATTGGATTCAGAATTCAGTATCAAAGACTTATGCAACCATAATTACTACCTTGGTATTGAATTTCTTAGAAACAAAGGTGTCACTATGACATAGAGGAAATATGCACTTGAACTTCTCCATACTACTAGTGTACTTTATCTCAAACCCTCTCACATACCCATTGATCCTAACATCAAACTCAATGATGTAGATGGTGATCCCTTACCATATGCTTTTATCTGCAGGGATTTAGTTGGAAAGCTACTTTACTTGACAATCACCATGCTTGATTTATCCTATGATGCACACTGCCTATGTCAATTTAGTCATACACCAAGGACACCACACTTTGATGACTTGATCAAAGTGTTATGATACATCAAGTTGTGCCCTGGTCAAGGTCTTCATTTTCCAATCAACTCCTCCCTACAACTAAAGGCTTATTGTGGCAGTGATTGGGCAAACTGTCTTATTACTAAAAGGCCAATAACTGGATTCTGCATATTCTTGGGATCATGTCTAATCTCTTGGAAATTAAAGAAACAGAACAGTCAGTCTGCTCCTGGATCTACAAGATCCTATTACAAAGCTCATTCTTATCATGTGTGACAGTCAATCCTCCATTGCATTGGCTTCTAACCCTGTCCAACGTGCAAGAACCAAGCACTTAGAGATTGATTGCCACTTTTTCAAAGACAATAATCAAAGCAAGCATTATTTGTCTCCTCAAATGCTCAAGCTGCAAATGCTCTTACCAAAGAACTGAGTAGATCTCCTTTCCAAGGTTGTATCTCCAAGTTTGGCATGTTTGATCCATCCAAGCCATAACGTTGTACCTGAGTCGAAAAGAGGATTCCTCACTTCTTGTTTTTAGCTTAATTTGTAGTATAGTCAACGAAAGTCAAACAGTAGGATTTGAGTAATTGTTTTCCTGCCTTTTTTTGTCTCCTATTTGTAAGTTGTATAAATAGGATGTATTGTGTAATGATTTAGTTAGTTGAGTTTTTAATCAAATTCTCTCCATTTCAATAAAAATACCCTTTAAAACGCATCCATATTTCAGCATAGCGTTGAATATAAACCTTAAAATGATACATTAAGTATTTGTTGCCAGTTACTTGTTCGATCCAGTTCAAAACATGGCCTATTATGTTCAAAAATCCTTTAACCTGTTACCCGACATGACCCATGCGTGCCCATTTTTTCACATATATTTAACGGAATAATAATGATTTCATATATATTAAGCACATTGAAATTTAAAAAGGGTAAAAGTTAAAAATGATAAACATGCTTTCACAAATGTACCAATATGATAAACATAGTCATTTATGTATCAATATGCTAAACCAAAGATCAAATATGAGCTATAATGGGTACTTCTCCACATCCTCATCTCTCATATTTGCATCGTTAGTCCTTTATACTAACGGCCGTTAGTAAATAATTTAAAACTTGGTTTTCTTACGTTTTCGTCCGATTTTTTACGTTTTCATCTGATTTTTTACGTTTTCGTCCGATTTTTTACGTTTTCGTTCATTTATTTACGTTTTCGTCCGATTTTTTTACGCTTTCGTCCGTTTTTTTACGTTTTCTTCCCATTTTTTACGCTTTCGTCCGTTTTATTACGTTTTCGTCCGATTTTTTACGTTTTCGTCCGATTTTTTATGTAGTCGACCGATTTTTTACGTTTTCTTCTGGTTTTTTACGTTTTAGTCCGATTTTTAACGTCGTCGACCCTTTTTTTACGTTTTCGTCCGATTTTTTACGTCGTCGACCGGCTTTTTACGTTTTCGTCCGATTTTTTACGTTTTCGTCCGATTTTTTACGTTTTCGTCCGATTTTTAAAGTCGTCGACCATTTTTTACGTTTTCGTCCGTTTCTTTACGTTTTCGTCCATTCTTTTATGTTTTCGTCCGATTTTTTATGTCGTCGACCGCTTTTTTACTTTTTAGTCTGATTTTTTACGTTTTACTCTGATTTTTAACGTCGTCGACCGTTTTTTACATTTTCGTCCGTTTTCGTCTGTTTTTTTACGTTTTTGTCCGATTTTTTACGTCGTCGACCGCTTTTTTACGTTTTCGTCTGTTTTTTTACGTTTTAGTCCAATTTTTAACGTCGTCGACCCTTTTTTACGCTTTCGCCCGTTTTTTTACGTTTTCGACCCCTTTGTTACGTTTTCGTCTGTTTTTTTACGTTTTGGTCCCATTTTTTACGGTTTCGTCCAATTTTTTAGGTTTTGGTCCGATAAAAAATCGGACGAAAACGTAAAAAAAAGACGAAAACGTAACAAAGGGGTCGAAAACGTAAAAAAACGGTCGACGACGTTAAAAATCGGACTTAAAGGTAAAAAAATCGGACGAAAACGTAAAAAAGCAGTCGACGACGTAAAAAATCGGACGAAACCATAAAAAATCGGACTAAAACGTAAAAAATCAGACGAAAACGTTAAAAATCGGTCGACGACGTAAAAAATGGACGAAAACGTAAAAATTCGGACGAAAATGTAAAAAATCAAACGAAAACGTAAAAAATAGGCAAAAACGTAAAAAAGCGGTCGACGACGTAAAAAATCGGACGAAAACATAAAAAAAAGGGACAAAAACGTAAAAAATGGGACGAAAACGTAAAAAATAGGACGAAAACGTAAAAAACGGACGAAAACGTAAAAAATCGAACGAAAACGTAAAAAAGCGGTCGACGATGTAAAAGAACGGACGAAAACGTAAAAAATCGGACGAAAACGTAAGAACCAACTTTTAAGTTATTTACTAATGGTCGTTAGTATAAAGGACTAACGATGCAAATATGAGAGATGAAGATGTGAAGAAGTACCCATTATTGCACATATTTGATCTTTGGTTTAGCATATTGATACATAAATGACTACGTTTATCATATTGGTACATTTGAGAAAGCATGTTTATCATTTTTTTACTTTTACCCATTTAAAAATTACATTTTGTCATACATTCAGGGACGGACCTACATGGGCGCTAGGTGTGGCACGAGCTGCAACAGATTTTATATCACGAAGTGTAAATTTTTTTATAAAATAGGTTTTTTCTTGACACGTGCAACCTCTTTACCTAATAAATTATTTATAGAGTAACTTTAGTACTTATAACCATAAAAAAAAAATTAAAAAAAAAATTGAGCAACACCCTCTAAAAAATCTTGAGTCCGTCGATGTTGTTGTTTATGCGTATCATTAACATACAAATTGAGAATTTCCCCTAAGGGCAATATTGCATCCACAAAAACAATTTCACAAAACAAGACACAAAATAAATTGTCACTCTCTGATTGGCTTAATCAAAGAGAAGAAAGAGAAACTATATAAAAATACACCAATACACCTCATTTTATGGCTTGTTTTGTGAATTTATTTTTGTAGGTCTAGCATTTTCCTTCCCCTAAAAGGTATTACCCATTTTCAATCCACGTGTTTCTTGTTTTGACTCAAATTTGAGGTTTTTTTTTTTTTTTTTTTTTTTTTTTTTTTTTTTTTTTTTTTTTTTTTGAACGGCGGAATCATATATAAGCTAGATCAAACAAGCAAAAGAAAAACAAACAAAACTACATGCGTGGGTTTTGCATCCACGCATTCCAATTGATTCTACCCTTACTATTCCTATTACATAACCAATTAAAAGAAAAAAGAACTACCAAATCGAAAAGCTGATGCTTTTTTATTCTTGGGTCGTCAAACACCACCGAGTTCCGATACATCCAAAGGATCCAAATAAGAGTAACACAAGTTGTGTTTAAGATCCTCCGTTGCTTAGAACCTCCACTGTGGTCATCGATCCACTGAAACATGTCAGTCAAATTAACGAACTCTGGAATATGAAGATCCAACCATAACGCGATTCTGTTCCACAACTCCAAAGCAACATTACAAGGAAAAAACACATGATTACTATCTTCCACATTATTGTTGCAACACGGACACAAAAGCGACTCATTGTCAATCCCTCGACGATCTAGGCTTGTACGTGTAGGGAGACGATTTAGCATGGCTCTCCACACAAACACATTCACCTTGATCGGAAGGATTTTGCACCAACGAGTCTCCATACTAGAAAATGGAAGACGAGATACGTCTAAACTGTATCTAACATACCTCACCGTGAAGGATTCCTCATTACCAAACTTCCACTTCCATGTGTCTTGGTCCAAGTTAATACGCATTATCTGAACACAACTCATTAATTGAGAATGTTGAGATAGCTCAACCCCTCCATGAATCTCTCGCCGCCAATTAATATTCCACCCCTATGAGGACCAATACTCACTAACACATGCATTCCTATTAGAAGCTAACACAACCATCCTAGGAAATCTAGCTTCTAACGTTCGGTCACCACACCACACATCCTTCCAAAATCTAGTATTCATCCCATTCCCCACCTTTCTCCTAATAGCCGAATAAGGAATTAACTCACGCTTATGAAGCTCCATTGACGCCTTTACAATTCCAGCCCACACTCCACTTTTTGGAGTTGTCGTTCCTTCATGTAAAAAAACCCCCTCTCTGCCATGACAACTTTTAATAAGATTCACCCACAATAAATCATTCCCATTTAAAAATCTCCATCGCCATTTAAATATTAACGCTTGATTAAAAGCCCAAAGACTACCAATGCCAAGCCCTCCTTTCTCTTTCGCATTTAAAATTGCATCCCACTTAACCCACTGAGTTGATTTAATATACTAATTGACTCAATGCCAAAGACTACCAATTGACTCAAATTTGAGTTGATTTAATATACTAAACGAATACTCGCACAAAACATCAGTATATGGCGACAAATAATTATACATGTGCACTTGTTTTTTTGGTATGACCCCTAATGTAACACTTCGGGTTCAATTAGTAGTTATTGCGTGAAAAAACGAAAGGCTTATAAACAAAAAATAATAGAAGTTAAAATATTAAGCAATATTTAAACTTTAATTTAGTGGTGGATTTTATTACTATTTTTAATAAAATGGTATTTTTGGTATAATAAAAGTGTTTATAAATTTAAAGAATGATGATTCATGCTTTATAAGTTGTATATAGATTAGATCAATTATCTTGAGTTTAGCTTGAAAATATGATATTTAAGGTGTCGTTTGTTTTTCAGATTTTTACCTCTTCATCTGCAAATCATGTCTGCATAAGAAGAGTCGGATCTAAACTCTTCATCTATATGCAAGAAGACGGTTTGTTTTTTGTGCTATTGAAGTATTTCTTTCTTTTCTTTTTCTTTTCTTATTTATTTATTTTTTTTTGCGCTATAAATCCTAGGCAAAAGTTCAATATAGATCTCAAATTTACCATAGATCCAATGAATCGATAATAGCCATTTATTTATTTTTTAAATAAACTTTCACCTTTTTTTCAAAAATTAAATATCTCGCAAACCGTTAATTGTTACGCGATAAAAATCATACCATCGCGACGAGAATTAAATTATATTTCTATAGATATGCACAACTATATATTTTTAACGTTTTTTTTTTTTTCAAAATTTCGGCCCAGAAAAATCATATATGATTTGTGAAAATCATATATGATTTGATTTTTACAAATCATATATGCTTTGTAAAAATCATATATACAACAACAACAACAACAAACCCAATCCCGCCGGGGCGGGGTATGGGGGAGGTATAAATGTAGACAGATCCTACCCCTGCCCTCGGGTAAACCCGGGAGTAGAGAGACTGCTTCCAAAGAGACCTCCGGCAAGTGCAGGTGTGCGGGTGAGAAAGAGGAGAGAAGAAAGTAGAAGACAATAAAGCAACAAGCCAAGCGAAAACGAAAGCAAGAAAAACAAGGCAAGGAAAGGCAGAGCAGCAAAAACACGGCACTAAAAACAAAAAACAGGGCAAGAAAAGCAAGCAGACCAGAGGAACCCAAAGCAAAAGCAAAGCAACGCACGGGGCCTGAAGCTACGGCAGAGCAGAAAAGGGCCAAAAGCCGAAAAACGCCGGGGCAAAGCAACCAAGAAAAGCCTAAAAGACTAAACCCACCAAAAAGCACCTAAACCACTAAACACCCTAGCCAAATCTATCCGCATATCCTAATCCTATCTCTCCACCCCTTCCTATCTGAGGTCATGTCCTCCGACAAGAGAAGCTCTGACATGTTGAGCTTAAGTCTATCCTCCCACCTGAGATTGGGTCTGCCCCTTCTTCTCATGCCATCTACTACTAGCGCCTCGACCCTTCTAACCGGCGCTGTTTTCGGCCTCCTCCTGACATGGCCGAACCACCTCAACCTACCTTCTCTCATCTTCGAGATAATATTTCCGACGCCAAGTTTTTCTCTGAAAACTCCGTTCGGGATCATGTCAAGCAAGGTTTTACCACACGTCCATCTTAGCATTCTCAGTTCGGCCACCTCTACCCTTTTGGCATGGGCCTTAGAGATGGGCCAACACTCAGATCCGTACAACATAGCAGGTCTAATTGCCACTCTGTAAAATTTCCCCTTTAGCTTTAATGGGACGTTCTTGTCACAGAGGACTCCCGACGTCGCCCTCCATTTCGCCCAACCAGCTCTGATCCGGTGGGTTACGTCCTCATCTATCCGCCCTAATCTGTGAATCATCGATCCCAGGTATCTGAAGGACTCCTTGGGTGGCAGGGTCTGGTCGCCGATACGAATATCCTCGTGGTGGCCCGACTCGCTTCTCCCAAAGACACATCTCATGTATTCAGTCTTGTCTCTGCTCACCCTAAGGCCGTTGTCTTCCAAAGCCTCCCTCCAGCGCTCAAGTCTGATGTTTAACCCTTCAGCTGATTCTGCCACCAACACAATGTCGTCAGCAAAAATCATGCTCCACGGGATGCCCTCCTGAATCCCTTTAGACAGGTCATCCAGGATCAAGGCGAAGAGGTAGGGACTTAAAGCAGAGCCCTGGTGGAGCCCAACTCTCACCGGGAAAAACTCTGAGGTCCCCACGGTTGACCTTACACGGGTCTTAGCCCCCTCGTACATATCCTTGATGACTCTCACGTATCTCCTTGGGGTTCCCTTATCAAAAAGAGTTCTCCAAATCAACTCTCGTGGGACACTATCATATGCCTTTTCAAGGTCTAGGAACGCCATATACAGGTCCTTTTGTCTCTCTCTGTACTTCTCCATGAGACTCCTGAGGAGGTGAATAGCCTCCATCGAGGACCTTCCCGGCATAAAGCCAAATTGGTTCTCAGACACCCTCGTCTCCCTTCTCAGCCTCCTCTCAATAACTCTCTCCCACAACTTCATGGTGTGGCTAAGGAGCTTGATGCCCCTATAATTGCTACACACTTGCACATCCCCCTTGTTCTTGTAGATGGGGACGACTTCGCTAAGTCTCCATTCCTCTGGCATCTTAGCACCGGAGAAGATCATGTTGAAGAGACGAGTCAGCCATTCTACCCCCTCCTGACCCAGGCACCTCCACGCTTCTATGGGGATCTGGTCTGGCCCTACCGCTTTGTTTCTTCCCATCTTCTGAAGTGCAACCTTCACTTCTGGTTGGTTAATCCTTGAATAGTAACATTCAGGTCTTAGGTTACTACTCTCTTCTTCCCCACTTCCTCCAGAGCTTCCTCCATTGAAAAGTGAGGAGAAATACTCTCCCCATCTTTTCCTAATATATTCTTCGACCACAATTGTTCGTCCGCCAACATCTTTGATATATTTGACGTTTCCTAGGTCCTGCCTTCTTCTCTCTCGGGCTTTAGCAATCCTGAAGATATCGTTTGCCCCCTCTTTGAAGTCCAGTTTTTTGTACAAATCTTCGTACGCCTTCTCCTTCGCCTGAGCCACTGCCTTTTTTGCTTCTCTTTTAGCTACTTTATACCTCTCCTCCGCGGCGGCAATGTCAGCTTGGTGGCCCTCTCGATACCGAAGAAGTTCTCTGAATCTGGATTGTTTCACGGCAACTTTGGATTGCACTTCCTCACTAAACCACCAAGATTCCCTGTTGGGTGGTTGGGTCCTAGCTGTTCCGCTAGCCACACCGAGGGACTCTTTAGCAGCGTCTTTAATGACGTCAGCCAGCATGGTCCACAACTGGTCCGCATCTCTAGCAGTCAACTCCGCCGACCGAGATGAAGTCCTTCAAAGACTTTCATTCTGAAAGCCTCTGCCGCCTCCCCATACAAATTCTTCCATAGAATCCTTGCGGACCTGGTTACAGCTCTCCTAGGTTGTTGCCTCACGAAAAGCGAGTCCAAAGCTAACAATCTGTGTTGGGATGAGCATGTCTCGCCCGGGAAAACCCTGCAGTCCCTACATTCTCCAAGGTCGCCTCTTCCCAGCAGCAGATAGTCAATCTGGGTGTTGTGCCCCCCACTCTGGAAGGTGATCAAGTGCACATCTTTCTTCTTGAAAAAAGAGTTTACTATTGCCAAGTCGTGAGCCAAGGCAAACTCTAAAATCGATCGGCCTTCATCATTCCTAACTCCAAAGCCAAAACCACCATGGACCCCCGCGTAGCCATCCGAAGCCGTTCCTACGTGGCCATTCAAGTCTCCTCCTATATACAAACGTTGGTCCGAGGGGCACTCCCTAACCAGCTCGTCGAGGGAGTCCCAAAAGGACTTTTTCTCTACTTCACTCTGACCCACCTGTGGTGCATAAGCGCTAATTACGTTAACGGTTTCCCCATCGATGACCAACGTAACCGCCATGATCCTATCACTCCTCCGGATCACTTGCACTACATTATCCTTGAGAACCGCCGCCACAATAACACCAACTCCGTTTCTCGCTGTCTTAGAGCCCGAGTAGCAAAGCATGAAGCCGTTACCCTCCCTCGAGCTGGAGCCTTTCCATCTAGTCTCCTGGAAGCACGCAATGTCCACTTTATGTCTCCTCAGCACATCCGCGAGCTCGAAAAGCTTACCGGTCAAGGACCCAACATTCCAAGAACCCACCCTAATCCTTCGAGGGGGCGCAACTCTAGCGGCACCCCTACCCCCTCTAAACCCTCGGTCCCCTACTAAACCGTCTACCCCGATCCCCCCACCTAATCCTCCAACCCCGCCTACCCCATCTACCCCGCCTACCCCAACAACCCCGCCTACCCCATCAACTCCGCCTACCCCGCCTACCTCACTACCACCCACCCCCAAATCGATTTTTAAATATCATATATGATTTTTGAAAATCATATATGATTTTACAAATCATATATGATTTTTCAGGGCGGAATTTTTCAAAAAAAAAATTTGTCGAAAATATAGAAAAGTGCGTATTAATAGAAAGATAATTTAATTCTCGTCGCGATGGTGTATTTTTTATAGTTTAAAGATTTACCGTTTGCAAGATATGTTGTTTTAAAAAAAAATGTGGAAAATGATTTTTTATTAACTTTGATTAAAAATTGATGGCTAAGATTGATTTATTGGATCTATTTTAAATATGATATCTATATTGATCTCAACTCATAAGTCCTATTATCATATGGGTCAATGGTTTTCTTACGTTTTGGTAATTTTTTTTTAAAGTTTTTGATCGTTTTTTTACATTTTTGTCTATTTATTTTTAAGTTTTCAACCTTTTATTAAGTTTTCGTTTGTTTTTTTACGTTTTCGTCTGTTTTTATGTTTTCGTTGTTTTTTTAACGCTTTAGTGCGTTTTCTTATGTTTTCATCCGTTTCCTTACGTTTTCGTTTATTTTTTCACGTTTTCGACCACGTTTTTACATTTTCGTCTATTGTTTTACATTTTCATCTGTTTATTGACATTTTCGTCCATTTTTTAACGTTTTCGTCCGTTTTTTTTACATTTTAGTCCGTTTACTTACGGTTTCATCTGTTTTTTACATTTTCGTTTGCTTTTTTTAAGTTTTTTACGTTTTCATATATTTTTTTACGTTTTCGTCTATTTTTATGTTTTCGTCTGTTTTTTTAACATTTTCGTCACTTTTTTTTTACATTTTAGTCCATTTTCTTACGTTTTCGTCTGTTTTTTACGTTTTTATCTGTTCTTTTACGTTTTTGACCTTGTTTTACGTTTTCGTCTATTTTTTTACGTTTTCGTATATTTTTTACATTTTCGATCGCTTTCTTACGTTTTCATTTGTTTTTTTACGTTTTCGTATGTTTTTAACGTTTTCTACCATTCTTTTATGTTTTAGTCCGTTTTTTACGTTTTCGTTCGTTTTTTACGTTTTCGTCCGTTTCCTTATGTTTTCATCCGGTTTTTTAAGTTTTCATCTGTTTATTAAGTTTTTGACCTTTTTTTACGTTTTCGTATGCTTTTTTTCTTTCTTTTCCTTTTTTTACATTTACGTTAGTTTTTTATGTTTTCGAATGTTTTTTTACGTTTTCTTTTCCTTTCTTTTCTTTTCTTTTCTTTTCTTTTCATCCGTTTTCTTACATTAACATAGAAAACGTAGAATAACGTACAAAAACTTACGAAACCATATGACAACAGATGAAAATGTAGAAAACAGACGAAAACGTAAAAAATGGACTTAATCGAAAAAACTTAAGAAAACGGACGAAAGTGGACTAAAACTTTAAAAAAATGACAAAAACGTAAAAAAACGGGCGAAAACGTAAAAAAACGGACGAAAACGGGGTAAAAACGTAAAAAACAGACGAAAATGAAAAAAGGACAAAAACGTAAGAAAAACAAAAAAAGTAAAAACCCAAAAGAAAAAGTAAAAAAAAAAACAGACGAAAACGTATAAAAAAATGGACGAAAACTTAAAAACACAGGAGAAAAGATAAAAAAAAAATGGACGAAAATGTAAAAAAAAATGGACGATAACATAAAAAACGGACGGGAAAAACAGGCGAAAACGTAAAAAAATGAACGAAAACGTAAAAAAACGGGCGAAAACGTAAAAAAAGCCGAAAGCGTAAGAAAACGGACGAAAACAGACAAAACGTAAAAAAACATACGAGAACATAAGAAAGGGACGGAAACGTGAAAAACCAAACGAACACGTAATAAAGCGGACGAAAACTTAAGAAGACGAGCGAAAACGTAAAAAAAACAGATAAAAACGAAAAAAAATTTGGGCGAAAACGTAAAAAAAACGGATAAAAACGAAAAAAAAAAAAAAAAAAAAAAGACAAACATAAAAGAGATGTAAAATACTGAGAAATAGTTATAGGGTTTATGAATAAAGATGTAAGAGCTGAAAGATAATGTCTGAAATTTAGAAGAGAAAAGAAGTTAAAAGAAGCACTTATGTTGCAAAAAAAAAAACAAAAACAATGCGCTCTCACATACAAAAGAAGTGAAAAAAAAGGAAAAAGTGATTATTGAGGAAAAACAAACGACACCTAAGTCTTTCAACGTTATTATTTCTATACCTGATGAAAGCTATTGACTTTGTCATTAAGAATCTTATGTCTAAGATTAATTAAACGAAATACATGATAACCACCCTCGATTTGTTTAGGCTCTGACAACGGTTTGGACGGGAATCACGGGATAATATCCTCAAATCTAGGCTGTCATATACACAGGGTTGACTTTAGGCATCACGACCCAGCTTGATTAGAATTTCCTTTCATCGGATTGCTTTGAATACTTGCTAAAGTGCCAACATTTGATGTATACGGTCAACTAAAGAGACTTGATAACCATTCACTCATTTCATATGTAGTAGGATTAACATAGAGAGTTGACTTTGGGTAGCTTGTCCCAAGTTCATTCTTTCTAGTTAAAGGCGAGTCTTATGTTCTCACAAAAAATAGTTCTACCTTAAAGTAAATTTGCAGCTCCCATAGTGTTCCTTTGTTCAACTTATCTATCTACAATCGCTTCTAGCTTTTCGGTTCCTTTTGTCATTTAACTTCTTTAACTAATTGATCAAACAATGTCTTTCATGAGTGATTTTGAACACCTCCAAGTTCAACTAAAAGATATACTGTTAGCCACCAACAATTTTGGCGACAAGCCCATAGGAATTGGCGGGTTTGGAAAGGTATACAAGGGAGAACTCTCTCTCCCAGGGGGACGGAGAACGGTTGCTTTTAAGCGTTTAAATCGTGTTTGGGGACAAGGGGAGACTGAGTTTTGGAAGGAGATCATGATGCTTTCTCAATACAGGCATGAAAACCTCATATGTCTTTTACATTTCTGCAGAGAGGGTGATGAAAGAATTCTTGTGTATGAATATGCATCTCGTGGAAGCCTTGATCGTTATTTAGGCGACCCTAGTTTAACCTGGACGCAACGGTTAAAGATATGTCTTGGGGCTGCACATGGACTTAACTATCTTCATGATCCCATGAAGACACAGCAGAGAGTACTGCATCGAGATGTTAAAAGCGCGAATATCCTACTCGATGAGAATTTTATTGCTAAAGTTTCAGATTTTGGTTTATCAAAAATTGGCCCGGCTAACCAACAACATACATATCTTGTCTCCAATGTTGTAGGTACGCCCGGGTATTGTGATCCATCATACTGGGAGACAGGCATCCTTTCAAAAGAATCTGATGTGTATTCTTTTGGAGTAGTGTTATTCGAAGTCATGTGTGGGAAACTATGCTTTGAATATTCTGATGATGGTCTACGGATTTTGGTGGCTACATGGAGAGCATGCTATCAGGAGGAAAGATTACTGGATGATATTATCCCAGAGTATCTGAAGGAACAAATAGATTTAGATTCATTGAAATTGTTTGCAGGAATTGCAAATAGATGTTTGAATAGTCATCATAAGGAAAGACCAACGATGGCAGAGATCATCAAAAATCTTGAGATTTCACTTGACTTTCAGGTAAGTAGTTTGTGATGATACTGTTAAAACTGATATAAGTATCCTCGGAGATAACTGGAATTTGTAATTGATACAGGAGATGCATGAAGATGCTAACGAGAGAATTAAATTCCAAGAAAGAATTAAGATTGCAGAACAGGCAGAAAAACAGTTATCCGACAAAACCCGAAACGAACTTTTGTCAGCTCTCTCTGCTGGCATACTTCTCAAGGGTGGCACAAGGGTAATTGTTTTTCTTTAACTGTTTATATGATTGCGCATTAATTGGTACAGGATCATATCATTATATAAACAAAATGAATAAATCCTAACCATTTATATTGTCTATTCTGTGATAAGAATGTTCCCATACAAAAAGTAATGATTTAGTTTACAGGCGAGTGTTCATGTGAGAATTATATATTTTGTAACAACACGAAAACTTTTTGAACCACATGTTCAAAGAATCTGATATTTTTTTACAAAATATATAACATTGGTACATGAAAAATCCCAAAAAAATTTGAAATTACCGCATGTTATCTTACGGAAAAGATACGATTCTTCACATGTGCATATTTTCATATCTGAAGAAATCGCATTTGATATTTTGTGTAACAATTTATATCTGAAATTCGATTTTTTTTTTTCTTTTATTTTTTTTTAAAAATTTTTTTTTTTCTGGGAATCTTCATTAACCAATGCCCTCTACCTTGTGGAATTTTTCCAGATTTTTTGGTCATGTGATTTTACAAAGTCACATGTAAATAGGGGTTTTCATGTGATTTACAGTAACAATCTCACAAATAATTTTTTTCGTAATCATTCACATGTGAATTTCGAACTTTTTTTTGGGATTCTTCATTCACCAAAATCATTTATCTTGTGAAATTTTTTCAGATTTTTTGGACATATGGTTTAAACTTTAAAGAGTTCTCATGTTCTCACCAAATATGTAGTTTTCACATAGACATACTATACCCGTTAGTCTGCATATGTATTATATGTATACATAATTGTATGCATTTACCGACTGTTATAATTGAGTGTCACCTTTAATCAAATATATGTGAAGTGTAGTAGACAAGAGGCCAAACGATTATTCCCATTTATTAAACTACGGACACCATATTGAAAAATGAAAATCTTTACTAGTCCACTTTTAAGTTCGGTATAAAGATGTGTTTGTTAGCTTAACTGAATGTGTATGGCACAGCTGGTTTCAATAAATTCAAACGAGCACAATTGTGAAGCAATATCTGCTAAAGAATGTATGCTTGGTTATCGAAGTCATTGTGATAAGAAAGGTCATCAAGGTGTAAATGATACAAGGTCAGTTTACTGCACAAATCTCTATATTTTTCTTCTGTTATGATCAAATAAATTCAATACTAACATGCCTTTGGCCAATTGATATCCAAATTCTATGTCAATTTTCTGTTCAACTAAATGCAATAATTATGTGTGCAGATTTTGTGATTGCGTCTGTCTTCCAATTTGTTCCGGTTTCGAAATAGAAGCGTGCACTAAATTTCTGTCACCGAATGTCACATACTCCATAAAGCTTGTGTACCATACTTACTTAAGTCCACCCAGACCACGTATACCATTCAAGTACAAATTGGATGGAGAAGCAGAATATTTCAAAACATGTGTTGAGTATAGGGAAGGTGGCGTTCGAATTGTGGAACTATACCATTTTAGGAGCTGCCAAAAGGAACATAATTTTAAGATTCATTTCTTGGAGCATCCATATCGTTTTTTCTATAGTTTCTTACATCCTTACTATGGAGATGATAAGATGTATATCGACTCCATTGAATTTAGGCCACTCCAATATGTAAGTCAACAGTCAAATGTTTTTTCAATTTTAATTTGGGTATGTATCAATATATCAGATTCCAATATTATAATTTTTACAAACAGGAGGAAAAAGAAATTTTGGATGATGAAAATAAAGTGGATATGCAAACGGCTACCATAGACTCAGACTATGAGTGGGAACAAAAATTACCAAATGATTATGCTGAAATAATGAAGTGGTCGAAAGATAGCAAGCAATGGACAACAAAGAAGGAACTCTACTATCTTTTCCGCAAAGGATTCCTCATATACAACCCGAGTGAAAAGGTGACTCCCTATTTTCTCGTGTCTTATAACTTCCAATCATTTAAAAGACTAGCTCGTAACAGTTAGTAAAAACATACACTTTTGATGCAAAAACAGTGGTTTTCTATTGACAAAAATATGAAGAAATGCTATATGCTACCTGCAACAACAATTTTGCCACAAGAATCAAAAAGGAGGTATCTCCATAGAACAAAGCTTTGGATATGGAAGTCTGTTGCAGAATCAAGGTAATTTCCCCTTTCTCACCTAAAATGATAGAAATTTTTAAATGAAGGTAATTTGTTCACAGCTAAAGTTAGTGTGATATTGTATTCTTTTTATCTTGCGGTTAACGGGCCGGGTTTGGAGCGGGCAGCCATCCCGATCCCCGATTACCACAACTATCCCAAAACCGCCCTGATCTCTATTGAGGATCTCGTAGGGGCACCCTATATTAGCGCAATGCTCCACCAAGAATTTTATCAAGGTGTGCTCTTGGGGTGCGATCCTCGCTAACATATGCATGGTTCCCGTTTTAATTTATTTTTTACACAACTATAGTAATATGAGATCATACAATAATTTGAAAATTTGACAAACCATTAATTAAATCAATTAAGTATTGGTTTTAATAAGTATTCAACTATATTACCTCTACTACTTATTATGCATGCATATCCATTTCTTAAATTTAAATTGCTTAAAATTTGACTAATGTCACAATGAAGCAATTTAGTGTTTTTAGGGTTTGAAATCGTGTGTTCAAGAAAACACCCATAAGATTTTAGGGTTTGAAGCAATAAATGAAATTGTGTGTTCGATGAAAGGTCTTAATGAAGCAAATTTATGATTTTAGGGTTTGAAGGTGTTCATTAAAATATAAATGTGTTAGTAATTCAAAAAAGTTCAATATTTCTTGAAATAATCAAAATTGTGATGAATAAAACTTTCAATCTGCAATTGTCCATCAAAGAAAATTAAGCAAATGAATTCATTCATGAAAGAATGTGGAGAAAAGAAGATTGTTCATCAATTAAATGTTCATCAAAAGATATTTAACAAAAAGGTTGTTCATTAAAGAATGACGAAGAAACAAATTGTTCATCAAGTAATTACTTATAAAAAAAACAAAAGTGTTTTTTATGTTTATCAAAGAATTTTTTTTTTTTTTTTTTTTTTGTTATGATCATCAATATAATTGTTAATCAGTTATTTTTATGTTCATCAATACGTGTTCATCAGTTTTTTATTATGTTCATCAAGTCGTGTTTCTCAATACAAAATTGTCCGTAAAAAAAAACTAAGCAAATGAATTTATTCATGAAAGAATGCGGAGAAAAGAAGATTTTTCATTAATTAAATGTTCATCAAAGAATATTTAACAAAGAAATCGGTCATTAAAGAACGACGAGAAAACAAATTGTTCATCAAGTAATTGCTTATAAAAAACAAAAGTGTTTGTTATGTTCATGAAAGAATATTTAACAAAGAAGTTGTTTATTAAAGAATAATTGTGGGCATGTTTGGCACATGAGATTATAAAAAGATTATGTTTATTTTTTCATAAAGTAAGACACTTAAAAAAAATATTTGTTTGGCAGACGGAACTTTATAAAAACAATAAATAATAATAAAAAAATCTCTGAAAATCAAATGTTACTTCATGTAGCTTAATAAAATAATCTCTTTTTATAATTTCCATCTTCAGCACCATTTCGAGTCCAACAATTGTTAATTTTGCCAAACATACCTTTTATAATAGACATAAATTTTATGTTATATTAACTTCAAAAAATGACAAACTATATTATGTTAAAAAGTAAATAGTAAAAAAAAATAGACATGCATTAATTTTTTTTTTAAAGATTTATTAATTTTTATTTTAGGAATGTTTTTGTGTGTTTAAAGACAGTATTTATAAATTTATTCTAATAGTTTGTTTGATTTATACCATGTGATCTATTAATTGTATTTTTGCATTGAATGTTTTAATGATTACATTAACTAGTGTCAAATATATATGTTAGTGCATAAGTTAATTGTACAACATGCATGTATAGTTGTATTGCTTAATATTTAGTTTTGAATTGTCTTAGTTATTTAATTAAAGGAATGGTCTTCCTCCATTATACGTAGTTTAGATTAGAGTAGTCGTTTAGGCCGAAGACTCATGCGTAACTTTTTCCCTATATAAAAGCCTAGATAGTCGTGGCTCATGTGTGTAATTTAACATCGTCATTATTGTGATAACAAGATGTGTTTGTCCTACTGTGTTCGCAGGTTTGATGTGGCTGAAATTTCCAACACAAAAAGGTTTGATTTTGTTGTTAAATTCGAAAAACAACTATTGTCCCACGGAACAACCTATCGTGGTTTCCTTGTGTACAAACTACCTGAAGGAGAACCCATGTGTAGGGCTCTTGTAAGATTTGATTGTGACCACTGGGGTATAAATCCATATAACAATGGGGATGGAGCATTTCGTGTACTTACTCTTCCAAAAGCCCCGGTTATTAGACTTACGGCTGATCAAGACTCCCCCATCCCATTGAGAACCCGTGGAGTTAATGATTATCCAGAAGTAAGGAAAGATGGTTGGATGGAAATTCGATTGTTTGAATATGATCCTAAATATTTGTATTCCAAAGTTGCTTGTAACTTGACGAGCTACACGAAATGGAGCTTTGCTGGCATGCTTGTACAAGGATTAGAGTTTAGGCCTGCGTATAGTTAAGTTCAGGGACAAAGTACAAACATCTGTTTTTTTTTAACTCTAGTTGAGAGTAGTTGTTGTTGGAAAATTTAGTGCACTTGTGGGATTAGTTCACACCTTGTAATGGGTTAGGAGGTACAGAGTGTACACCCATAAGGTCCATGAACACCCTGACTCTTATAGTGGTTTGTATTGGTAGTGCTAGTAGAAAGTACTGCTTGTGGAAAGTACTGCTTGTGGTTTCCACTGATAAGCAGTGTTTCCACTGAAGCAGTGTATCCACTGCTAGCGCTATGAAAGTACTGATGAAAGTACTACTTGTAACGGCTTTGACCTATTCAAGTGGCAGTTACAACTGCATAATGACCACGTTTAATTGGTCGTGTAACCACTAACGGCTATAATGGGGATAATTATGAGGCTATTAATGGGCCGATTAATACTCATAATTCCATTTGATGAGCTTAGAGTAAACTCCTATAAATAGGAGATCTGATTATGCATGAAAGATACAGATAGAAAACTATTAACACTTATTAGCGCAAGGGTTATAGAATTGTGCCTAATTTCATAACTGCATTTGGTCTTATCCCAAGTAGATATTCGTGTAACCCAGGCATTAGGGTCAAATAGTTTACTTTGGAAAGTGATCACACGATTCCAAGTGATATCCGGTAACCACCTAGTGGTATTTGTTTCTGCTGACCTGTTGCTTGTTTCTGCTGAATTGATTATCTAACCCTGTTATGGGAGAAATCACACCAACAATCAAAGTAAACTATTTTTGTGATAATCAATGGCTACTGCTGCAATGAAACACATGGCTTCAAACTTTGCCAAGCTTGATAAGTTTGAAGGGGTGGACTTTAGGAGGTGGCAGAAGAAGATGCACTTCTTGCTGTCAAGCATGAGTGTGGTGTATGTGCTAACTACACCTATTCCTGATGATGGGGATGATGCTACTGTGGAGCAGATCAGGAGGAGGAGCAAATGGGAGAATGATGACTACATATGCAGAGGTCTTATTCTCAATGGTACGTCTGATGCTCTGTTTGATATTTATCAGAACTTTGAATCTTCCAAAGAACTGTGGGATTCCTTGGATGCCAAATATATGGCTGAGGATGCATCAAGTAAGAAGTTTCTTGTAAGTAATTTCACAAATTACAAAATGACTGATTCAAGACCAGTCATGGAACAATACAATGAACTTCTTGGAATACTTGGAAGGTTTACACAACACAATATGCACATGGATGAGGCTATTCAAGTCTCTTGTGTTATTGATAAACTTCCTCCTTCTTGGAAAGATTTCAAGCATACCTTGAAACATACGAAAGAGGAGTTAACTCTGGTTGAGTTGGGCAGTCATTTGCGCATTGAGGAATCTCTTAAGGTGCAGGATAATGACAAGCCAAAGAGTAGCAATGCTACTGGTGCATCTGTTGTTAATATGGTGGAGCATAACAACTCTACCAGGTACAATGACAACAAAGGCAAACGCAAATATCATGACAACACAAGGGCAGATCCTAACAAAAAAGGCAACACCTACTTGTTGGAAATGTGGCAAAACTGGCTACATTAAAAGGGACTGCAAGGGTGTTAAAGTTGGTGGTAAAGCCAATGGATCAGGCACTAATGGTTCAGGGAGTGGTGGTTCTTCCAACACACTGAAAGGTCAGAATATGATTAATAAGTCTTTTCAGATTTATTATGTTACATATGTATCTAAATCTCATTATGTGCAGGATGATGATGTTGCGTGGTGGGTTGACTCTGGTGCAACAGTTCATGTGTGCAAAGATAGAAGCTGGTTCAAGACGATGGTTCTATTCTTCACATGGGAAATGAGTCAACAGCCTTGGTGCATGGTCGTGGTTGTGTAGACCTTAGGTTTAGTTCTTGAAAGATTGTAACTTTGTTTAATGTTATTCATGTTCCTGATATAAGGAAAAACTTGGTTTCAAGTAGTGTTTTGAATAATCATGGATATAAACAAGTTATTGAGTCTGATAAATTTGTGCTTTCTAAGCATGGTGTTTTTATTGGTTTTGGTTATTTATGTAATCAAATGTTCAGGCTTAATATTTCTACTGACAGTGTTAATTCAGCTTTTATGACCACCACTGACCTGACTGACTCTACCCTATGGCATGCAAGACTTGGCCATGTACACTATAAAAAAATGCAAGATATGTCTAGGGATGGTTTAATCCCAGCATTTGACATGGACACTGAAAAGTGTAAAACTTGCATGTTGACCAAGATAACCAAGAAACCTTTTCAAGGTGTTAGTCGTGAGACTAAGGTCTTGGAGCTTATACACAGTGACCTGTGTGATTTGCATGCCACTCCTTCTTTGGGGAATAAGAAGTACTTTGTGACATTTATTGATGATGCTTCTAGATTTTGTTATGTCTATCTGTTACATACCAAGGATGAAGCATTAGATAAATTCAAATTGTTTAAAACTGAAGTTGAATTACAACTTTTTGATCAAAAGATTAAGGACTGATAGGGGAGGTGAGTACATGGATACTCAGTACTTTCAGTCTGTTGGTATAATCCATGAAACGACTGCCCCTTATACTCCTCAGCAAAATGGCATTTCTGAAAGGAAAAACAGGGTGCTGAAGGAGATGGTTAATTCCATGTTGTCCTATTCAGGACTGAGTCAAGGGTTCTGGGGTGAAGCTATGTTAACAGCTTGCTATTTATTAAATAGGGTTCCCAACAAAAGGAACAAGGTTACCCCTTATGAACTCTGGACTAAAAGGAAACCCAACCTGAACTATCTCAAGGTTTGGGGTTGTAGGGCTGTTGTAAGACTCCCTGATCCAAAGATGAAAACTTTGGGTGAAAGAGGCATTGACTGCATCTTTGTTGGATATGTTGAGCATTCCAAGGCTTTTAGGTTCTGTGTTATTGAACCTAGTGAATATATTTCAGTTAACTCAATAATTGAATCAAGGGATGCAGACTTTGATGAGAATAGATTCTCATCAGTCCCTAGACCAAGTCAGAGGATTCCTAATGGAACTCATGACACTGGTGTATCAGAGTTCCCTGATGATGAACCATCAGTGGTCCCTGATGAGGTTGTGGTTCAACAACCTAAACATGTGCTCAGGAAGAGCAAAAGGGTCAGGACTCCAAAGTCATTTGGACATGAGTTTCAACTATATTTAGTTGAAGGAACCAGGGATGAGGTCTCAGACCAATACTCCTATTGCTTCATTGTTAAGGATGATCCCAAGACATTTGAAGAAGCAATGAAGTCCCAGGATATTGCTTTCTGGAAAGAAGCAATCAATGATGAGATGGATTCCATCATGGGCAACAACACTTGGGTGTTGGTTGATCTACCACCAGGTTGCAAACCTTTGGGTTGCAAATGGATTTTCAAAAGGAAAATGAAGGTAAATGGAACTATTGAAAAGTTCAAGGCTAGACTAGTCATTCAGGGCTTTAAACAAAAGTCAGGGATAGACTATTTTGATACTTATGCCCCTGTGGCTCGTATCAGTACCATAAGACTGCTGATTGCTTTGGCATCTATTCACAATCTGGTTATTCATCAGATGGATGTGAAGACAGCTTTCTTGAATGGTGAATTGGATGAGGAGGTCTACATGAACCAACCTCAGGGCTTCATCATGCCTGGCAATGAAAACAAGGTGTGTAAACTGATTAAGTCTCTCTATGGACTTAAGCAGGCACCTAAGCAATGGCATCAAAAATTTGATGAAGTGGTTTTGTCTAGTGGTTATGTTCTTAACCAAGCTGACAAATGTGTATATAGAAAATTTGATGAATCTGGTAAAGGAGTCATCATTTGTCTATATGTTGATGACATGTTGATCTTTGGCACTGACCAAAATCAGGTTGACCTGACAAAGGAATTTTTGTCATCAAGATTCTCCATGAAAGACATGGGGGAGGCTGATGTTATTCTTGGTATAAGGATTAAACATGAAAGTAAAAGAATTTCTATCTCTCAGTCTCATTATATTGAGAAGGTACTGAGGAAATTCAATTACTTTGATTGTACTCGAGTGAGTACACCTATGGATACTTGTGAGAAGTTGATGCCTAACAATGGCAAGGCTGTATCTCAACTTGAGTATTCTAGGGTAATTGGCTGCCTGATGTATGCCATGACTTGTACAAGACCTGATATTGGTTTTGCAGTGGGAAAATTGAGCAGGTATACTAGTAATCCTAGTGCTCATCACTGGCAAGCAGTTCAGAGGGTACTGAAGTATTTGAAGAGAACTATGGATTATAGTCTTTCATATACTGGTTACCCATCAGTGTTGGAAGGTTACACTGATGCAAGTTGGATCAGTAACACTGAAGACAATTCGTCTACCAGTGGCTGGGTATTCCTACTTGGTGGAGGTGCAATTTCTTGGGCATCCAAGAAGCAAACTTGCATCACCAGTTCAACAATGGAATCTGAATTTGTGGCTTTAGCAGCTGCTGGTAAAGAAGCTGAATGGTTGAAAAACTTGCTTCTTGAGATTCCATTGTGGCCTAAACCTATAGCACCTATTTCTATCCGTTGTGATAGTGCAGCTACATTGGCTAAGGCTAATAGCCAGATGTACAATGGTAAGTCTAGACACTTAGGTGTCAGACATAGCATGATTCGTGAGCTTATCATGAATGGGGTGGTATCTATAGAGTTTGTGAGATCTCAACAAAACTTAGCTGATCACTTGACGAATGGTCTGGCTAGAGACTTGGTTATAAAGTCTGCTAAAGAGATGGGTTTAAGTCCAACTTAGTCACTGAATGCTAGGACACCCAACTCCCTCCTGAGGAAACTTAGGAGCTGAGTTCAGTGTGGAAAGCTGAACATTCAGTGGACTGGAGCACATGTTTTATTTACATCCCAAGGTTGTGCTCAGAACCTGCTGAAAGGAGGATGAAGTCTTTACTTCTCAATGGTTAATTTTCTTTAAAAAAGTGCTTGGCAGGAGCATGAATAAAGAGGAACCACCTATGTAAATGTTGAAGTTTTGCCGCTTCAGGAGGCTTTGGACTTTTAGCTTTTACAACATTTATGAATTTTGATATGGACACATGGCTTGTATAGTGTCAGGAACTTTTAAGTGTTTGAAAACTTGTGTGTATTTTATCTTCAGATATTCAAATGGGTTGAAGGGTTCAATTCTTAGAACACCCTGATTCTGGAATATTTGAACGTGTAATTTACTAAGATGGAAATTCAATCCTCAGGACATTTTCGTTTATGCACATGTTTTGCTTGATGTTTATTTTTCATGCAAAGGAAGTGAACTAAATTTGGGGAGGATTTTTGGAAAATTTAGTGCACTTGTGGGATTAGTTCACACCTTGTAATGGGTTAGGAGGTATGGAGTGTACACCCATAAGGTCCATGAACACCCTGACACTTATAGTGGTTTGTATTGGTAGTGCTAGTAGAAAGTACTGCTTGTGGAAAGTACTGCTTGTGGTTTCCACTGATAAGCAGTGTTTCCACTGATAAGCAGTGTTTCCACTAAAGCAGTGTTTCCACTGAAGCAGTGTATCCACTGCTAGCGCTATGAAAGTACTGCTTGTAACGGCTTTGACCTATTCAAGTGACAGTTACAACTGCATAATGACCACGTTTAATTGGTCATGTAACCACTAACGGCTATAATGGGGATAATTATGAGGCTATTAATGGGCCGATTAATACTCATAATTACATTTGATGAGCTTAGAGTAAACTCCTATAAATAGGAGATCTGATTATGCATGAAAGACACAGATAGAAAACTATTAACACTTATTAGCGCAAGGGTTATAGAATTGTGCCTAATTCCATAACTGCATTTGGTTTTATCCCAAGTAGATATTCGTGTAACCCAGGCATTAGGGTCGAATAGTTTACTTTGTAAAGTGATCACACGATTCCAAGTGATATCCGGTAACCACCTAGTGGTATTTGTTTCTGCTGACCTGTTGCTTGTTTCTGCTGAATTGATTATCTAACCCTGTTCTGGGAGAAATCAGACCAACAGTTGTCGCACCAATCAATGTCTATGATGGATATGTCTCGACTTACCGTTTTACATTGTGATATGAGCTCTGTCAATTTCCAATTGACTATCACACTTTATATAGATGGTCGTTACCGGTTTACGCCATCTTGGTATGTCCTCTATGAATTAACTTAGATATCCCACATATTCTATAAATTTATCTCAAATGATAAATTCAAATTCCATCACAGATTTAGTTATAAAAGTCTGTTTGAAATACTTTTAAGATTTCCAAGACATAGCTTCCCACATAGACTCAATACATCCGATCTAGTGGATCTAGATTTTTTTATGTAAGAATCCATATTCGCATTACTCTATCATTAGATAGCAGTTGGATATCTTCCAAAATGCAATATCATAAGTATCATAGTACTCGTGTAATACTATTCAAATGGTCATCACTTGAATTATTTGTATATTTATGTAACCTGATTATAACTTCTAAATCAGGTCTCACATATGTCATTAGACACATAAGATGCCCAATATTCTTTGAGTACTCAAAATGGGCAACACCTCTACCTTTATTTTAATTAGATTTAAAAAGATGTCGTTGGAGTTCTAGCTAGGCCAGAATCCCCACATTGAACCTCTCAAGAATAATGTCCTTGTAGTGTTTTTGACTTCAAAACAAATCCATCTGGTTTCATATGATCTTAGTTCCAAGAACCATATCGAACAACCAATGTAGTTCATGTCAAATATTGACTCCAACATTTCATTAGTGGATTTGTTTACGTTGTTATCACTTCCGGTGATAAGTATATCATATATGTATAAACACACGATTACATATATAACAATGATTTTTTTTCCTTCCTTTTTTCACATACATCCATTAATTTTGAATCCATGTTCTGACATGACGTGGTCAACATTTATATGTCATTGTTTGGGAGCTTTTCCTAAGCCATATAATGACTTTACAAGCCTAAAACTTTGCTCTCTTGTCTAGGAGCCATGAAACCCTCAGATTGGTTCATGCAGATTTCTTCTTCTAAATCCTTGTTTAGTAATGCCATTCTCACATACATTTTGGTAAACTTCCAAATTTCTTAAAGTAGCAATAGCAAGTACCATCCTAATAGAGGTTATTCGCATAACTGACGAATATGTATCAAAGTAAGCTAGACCTTCTTGTTGTCTAAACCCTTTAATTACCAATCTTGCTTTTTTTTTTACTTATCAATGGTTCCATCGACAACTTTTGTGGTTGTTAGGTATAAACCATTTGTAGCCTAGTGGTTTACCACCAGGAGGTAAAACCACGAAATATAATGTATCCTTTTTGTAAAATAGAATCTATTTCACATTTGATGGCTTCTTTCCATTGAAGCCATCCTAAGGAAGTTACCATTTCTTTGTAAGAAGTAGGTTCATTTTCAACCATAAAATAAACAAAATTAGGTCCAAACGATATCCCGTTTCTTGCCCGTTTGCTTCTTTTTAGTTCAACTTATTCTTCCAGGTTGATCTTGTCTCACATCATGGAGATCATAATCAATCTCTTGTTGTCTCTTATTAGAACAACATTATCATATTGATGTCTCTCATCATGAAGGACATCATCATTTAGTTGCCTCTCATCATGGACAACTGTATCATCTAATCTAGATAAACATCTATTTTCCTTGGATAAATAAGGAAACACAGTTTTAAACAATGAAAGTTTTCCTTGATTCCATTATCGTATCTTTGTATATATTCAGTCATCTGAATCATATCCAAAGAAATGATAAGCACTACTGTAATGAGCATATCACAAACATATACAATACATGGGTTTAGGTCCAATATTTTGATCCTTGGGTGCCAGGACAGATAGACACCCCGCACATTCGTAAGTACTTATAGGATGGTTTCCTTCCCATCTATAGTTCATAGAACTATCTTCTTTTTCTTACAAGGGATCTTATCTATAAGATAAGTAGCCAATAAAATCGCTTTCCCCCACATGCCATGGCTTAAACCATGACTTTAACAACATGGCATAACCATATCTTTAAGGCACAGTTCTTTCCTATCAACAATTATGTTGAGGCGTATAAGGAGCAATAAATTTCTGTCTTATTACATGTTTAGCACATACATGAAATGGAGACACATATTTACCTCCAATATCACTTTGAACCACCTTGTTTTCGATAATAAGTTGATTCTCAACTTATTTGTATAGATCAGTCTTGTCTATATCCTTACTCTCAAGTAAGTAAAAGTCGCAATATTTTGTACTACCATCAACAATTACGATGAAGTACCTAATTGCTACCTTAGTAGGTATCGGTTCCAAATCACATAAAACTATATGAATCAAGGGTTCGGTTAATTTTCGTTCAACAGAGTGAAAGGACAATCTTGTCAATTTGGCTTCAACACAAGTTTTACTTTTGTAATCCGTTTTCATTTATTTAGTTAAACAAAGTATTAAGTTAAAAGTAACATGTCCTAGTCAGCCAGGCTATACATTTAAAGAATCAAAGAAGCTGAATTCATACTCATTTTATTAAAAAGACGATTAAAAAGGATGAGCTCAAACATTTAAAGAAGGGAATAACCCATACCAAACAATATTTTATTCAATGTTAACTCAAATTTATTTTATTAAAAGTAAAATGAAAGCCAAATTTATTAAGCAACCATCCAGACACAAGATTTCTACGAATCTCTGGTGCGTACAACGCGTTGGTTCACTTAAGCTCTTTTCCAGATGTGAATTTCAGTATCACATTTCCTTTTCCTTGATATTAGCAGTAGCAGAGTTGCCCATAAATTGCATCTCTCTATTTTCTACTGCTTTGAAAGAGTTAATCAAACTCTTATCGTCATACTCATGACATGATGCCCAAGAGTTAATCCACCATTATCTAAGGTCGGATCCCGCTTTGCCTACAATTTTCATGCCATTCAGGCCATTTAATGCATAATTATGGCACATAAAACCTGGATGCTTTAAAGCATCTACCGTACGCATAACTCGAGTATCGGTCTCCCTTTCATCAAGTTTGGGAGCAGATCCTTTAGATGTCACTCTTGACATTCCAAACATTCTGTTAATACGAAATTCCGTTATTAGTCTAAAACTAAATTTGAAATAATTAACAACTTGCTATATCACAAAGTGTTTCTTAACAAAAAAATTTACATCAAATTTTGTTTAAAACACTACTATTTTGTAAGATCCATTATACAAAATCACTTTTAAAGAAATCTTTCGATTAAAACAATTAAACAATATCACCTATTACATATTTATTTTTTTTAAACAAAAACAAATTTGTAATATAATTTTGTCAATCTTCTTTAAGAATATCTTAATAGATCTATATCACATCATCTAATTTTACAATGAAACTCGAAAAGGTTTCAAAATAGATTTACTCTTCCGAATAAACTCAACAAATTTTTTATAGATCTACTTTCAAAACCATAAAATTTCAAGAACTATAATTAGTTTATAATTAAACCCAACCTGGTTTAAATAAGCTAAACAAGTCAAATAAACTTTTCTATCGAAATATGATAACATCTTGTATATTATCTGATTTTGTTTCAAACAAACTCATTTTGGTTTCCATAAACACGTTATAGTCATCTAATAAGATAACAACTTGTATTTTATGAGATTTGTTTCAAAGAAACTCCACCTGGTTTCAATAAATCTGATTTCATCATGATTTGCAACCATGTTTGTAATCGGCGCACCAATTACATTCGCAAGATTCACTAGGGTCACAAATTATGTTACCATTAGTTAACTTGTGAATATTTAAACACCAAAAACAGTTAAAAACTGTTAAAACAATATGGTATCTAACAAATTCGACATGGTTTATGTAAACTTGTACCAAATATGATTCCGATAAACACAAGCTTGGTTTCAAAATCCAGATTTAAACAATAACATATGCAATAAACAAACTAAATAAATCAGTTTGAAAAGAAACATCATGGTTTCAATATAAACAGATTTAATAAACTGTTTTAAAAATCGTTTATAAATTTGTTATACCAAATTTGTTAATTAAAATTCTATTTAGTTATAAAACTGATTTTCAAAGAAACACAATCTTGGTTTCAGCAGAAAAACAGTTTGTATAAAATTTGTTAATTATATAAATCAGATTTTAATAAAAAAAATGTTTTAATTCTGTTAAACAAAATATTTTTATGACTGTGGAAACGGTTACACTTTTATTAATAAAATATAAATTACAATAAATAAAATTAACAGTAAATAAATAACAGAAAATTAAATACAAACAGAATGTGAGCAGATAAACGATAATTAAATAAAATAATAAAATAGTTAAAAGACTTACTTGATCACCAAATAAAGATCAACAAAGAAGCACTAAAAGCCGAGGCACTTGTTTGACATTCTTCCCTTAAAACAGATTCACTATCTGTTTCCTAGGGTACAACAGCCAAAACAGTAAGTTGTACTGTCGAACTTAACTAAACTGTCAGAAATTTCATCTTAAGAGATGTGTATTCCTTACGTTGGAAATCAATAATACTTATTGATTTGATGTGTAAAAACTTGTGAAATTAGGGCCTCTATTTATATTACTTTAAACTTACTATCACTCAAACTTAACTTGTGGAATTAGAGTGAAAGTCAAATCTTTTATTTTACAAAAATCGGTTTAAAGTAATGTAAATGTGATGTGCAAGTCACATGTGGAGTGTTTAACACTCAAACTTAACGTTTTTTTGTCAAGGGACTACGACTGTTAAAGGTTTCAGAGTTAGGGCTGGTTCGTGCAAAAAAAAGTCAAAAGATCAAGAGTGAAAGTCAACGCAGACCACAAAGACCATCCGAGTAATTTACTCTACTATATATATATACATACTCATGTTTCAATTCGAGTTTTGATCAATCAAATCAAGTTTCAAAGTTAACGACTTTGCTCGACTCGCTTACACTCTTGGCCGGCCTCTAACCATAAAAATAAAAAATAAGCATACATAAATTAAAGGAAAAAGTAATCAAATTGGGAAAAAATTAATCTCTTGTGGTTACGCGCCGACTCCGGACTATTCAAAGCGGTACACATTTTGAGAGTAGTCGGCTCGCAATGTTGAGTCAGAAATTTTGTTTGGATAGCACACAAATTGGTCAAAATGATTTTAGCCTTGGTGACCAACAACAAGAAGTTCATTTTTATAATCAAATATTCAGATCAGCTACAACTAACTATCCCATCACTTATTTTAATATCATTAACACTAGCATGGTATCCGCGCGTTGTGGCGGCGGATACCCTTAAATAAATTTATCCGGTGAATCATGTATTTTAGTTTATTATGTTTTTTTTTACCATAAATTTACGGATATCAAGAATTTCATTTAGCCCGTGCCCATGCCTATTTGGCCCATGCCCGTTCGGGCTCGAGCCCGTTTGGCCCGCACCAGTTCCGGCTTAAGCCCATTTTGCCCGTTGACCGTTCGGGCTTAAGCCCATTCTCCGGTGAATCATGTATTTTAGTTTATTATGTTCTTTTTGATAATAAATTTACAGATTTCAAGAATTTCGTTTAGCTCGGGCCTGTTCGTGCTCGAGCTAGTTTGGCCCGTGCCCACTCGGGCTCGACCCCGTTTGGCGCGTGCCCGTTCGGATCGTACCCGTTCGAGCTCGGGCCCATTTGGACCGTTGCCCGTTCGGTTGAATATTTGTATAATGTTCTTTATTATTTGTATTAGTGACATAATAATGCAGAAATTATGTTTAAGTTGGTTGTACAATATGCTTGATAATTTGTATTTCTTGTGTAAGGGGTGTTTTAATAACTGCATTAATTGTATTTATTCACCAGTTAGTTAATTAACTACATTAAATATCTTGACCACATTAGCAGTGCTTTGTATTTTGTACATTAAGTTTTAAGACTTGTAAGTCTTAAAATTAAGATCGATGAGAAAGATCATTAATAATGCATTATGTATTGTACAATTGGCTTTGTATTTTATAAGTCTTAATTTTAAGACCATGAAAAAAGAGATTTATTCCTCTATTATAAGTAGTATAGATATCCATCGTTAAGAAGTCTATTTTGAGTTTTTGATACGATATTAGAATTGATAACTAAAAAGCTTTCAGTCAGAATATTATTCGAAATGTAGTCATGGTCAACATCTTTCAACGGCCTACTAAAAAAAGTCATTAAAGTCATCAAACCTAAGGCTACTCCCAGTAAGTCGTGACTTAGGTCAACGCCTGTAACATGAGCTTTCTCTCTCTAATGACCGTCAAGTTGTCATAAATGATAACCAAGTTTGTTTTTATTTTATTATTATTTTTTCCTAAAAATTCAAATATTTTTAACAACAAAATTAAACTTCATTAATAATAAAAATATGACATAAATCGTACAATACGATATGGTTAAAAAACAACATACGAACTAAAATATACTACGATACGAAATACATAAACATATCCTAATATGAATGCTCCCCGCATGCAGAATAATACGAAGGAGACCGATAACCAGCAAATTCCTCGATGTAAGCCAAACATTCTTCTTCTTGGCTTTCTCATCATCCTCGTCTGCATAACCTAGCCCAATTTGAGTCAGCTGAGGTTGCTCAACAAATCTAGGTCTAGCAGACAAACTTGATGCACCCACACCAACTGTTGTGTTCTTCTTATAGCTCCAAGTGATTTTGGTGCTGATGTTGTTATGTATCTGTTAAGCACACCCCCACAACATGTCAGCAATGTTGTCGTCTTTGCGGGCTTCATCCATCAAAAATTTGCAAATCACAGCTTTTTTTTCAGGCGAAATGTCGTTGCAAATCGCGTATTGTTCTCTCAAACGTTGCTTCTCTACCTTTGCGAGATCAAACTGCTTGATAACGCCGATAATAGCGTTTTGTCGAGCCGCATCGTCTTCTTCGCGTTTAACATACGCTTGCATTTGTTCGACGGAATGGGGGAGACGACAAGCCATAATAATTTTGTGTTGAGAGAATTGTGTTTAAAAATGTGTTTGAAGTTGATATTTATAATGTGTTAAAAGTGGAAAAGTTATTTTAAAAAACAAGTTTTTTTTTTTTTATCAAATGATAGCATTTAGAATCGGTCGAAAATTTGACCGATAGTTTGTTTTTTCATTTCACGACCGATATATGACTACACACTCACAATGGGCACGACCGACTTCCAAGTCGGTCACCTTGCTCGACCGACCGACTTTTTCAGTTCGAGTGTGAGCAGCCTAATATAAGAAGTTGCAGACTTGAACACTCGATGACATGATCAATGGTTCAAATTCTTCAAGCTGGGCCATTTCCGTAAACTGCCTTCGCTAACGGATTTGACAGCAAATTAAGAGCGCTGACATTGTATCCAAGGCTGGCGTGAGGTAGCAACAGATTTCTCTCATTCCATTGTAGAATTTTGATTGAAAATTCGTTGGTAAGTAAAGAATATCCATTGGTGATTATGAAACACAATGTTCATTCTCTGTTGGTTAATTAGTATACTAGCAACGGTGATATTATCCGTTGATATATAACTTTTATAAGTGTTTAGCAACAGCTAGATATCCGTTAATTACGCTAAATCACTCACTTTATATGTTTTTCCTTCTCTTTTTGCCTGTCTGATAATTCATTGTTGTATATTTTGAGATCACGCATTTTGCTAATTACACTAGGCTACATGTCCCGTGAGTATGAAACAGCATGGAGGCCAGTAAAGAGTATACAGTTATGTGTTTATTACATACTTACATTAGATCTAGATTGTGGGCGATAGTTGATAGATATAGTTCACCAAATTATAACTTTAATGTTGTGAGAAATCCGAGTTGAAGGTAGAGTTTTGAAGTGTTGGATGACAGGAGTATGGTGTTTTCACCCTGACCGGAATATGAGTTATTATCCCACAAGCAATTCAGGTGCTTCAATTCGAGGGTGTGGAGTATACTTCCAACGAAGATGCTAATGCCCATTATGCAGTGGCATGTGCACCTCAAAGTCGATCATCTCTGCTTGAACTACACTAACTAGCATAGCATAGAAATGGTACGATAAGGATCCACGTTATTCAACATTCAATGAATTGTGGTTGATAAGCTCATTCGGTTAGTTGAGCAATTAGATAAGAAAACGATACTTCAATTGATAAATTCATTCAATTGTTGAATCAACAGTGAATGATAATACACATTTAGGTCAACAAATAAGCCACAAACAAAACATAAAAACAACAATTTGACCTCTATAACCATGAAATGGTAAGCCTAGTATACAAATATGCATTTCATTGGATCTATTTAAGACAACCCGTTAGATCAAGCCCTTCGTTTCTCACTTCTCATCTAACAAAATGTTTTAAGCTCTTTCTCTAACTATGTAAAGCTCTATGTATTGTCTTTAAAAGATTGTGAATGTAAAACAACCCACTTACACTTCCGATGGATATCCAGAGTCACTAAAAACCAATGTGAAAATTGAGCAAAACATTCTTTGTATGCGCAACTTTTTTGCTCAATTTTCACGCGTTCTAATGCCTCATGATATACATCAAGGGGGTGCTAGTGGATTAGATTACATCCACAATCTATTATTGATAAGATATAGAGTTTTGCATTGTAACTTAAAGAGCTCCAAGATCTTGTTAGATGACAAGTAGAAAATTAGAACTAGTCTAGTGACACTTTCATAAACAATCTCGATCAAAAGCAAACAGCAAAACCATCTATTCTCACTTCTCATATAACATGATGTCAAAACCTTGTGCTACAGCCTTTCTAACTTCGGACAACGATCAATCGTAACCTTCACCAAAGAATGATATTTGATTGTTGCATTCCTAGAGTATAAGCTCGTGAGATTCAATGTTGCACAGGTTGTGTGGGGTTTCCAGGATCGAATGATCCAAACAACATGTATAATCATCATTGAAAGGAGTAATAAAAGGAAACAAGGAATATGGGTTGAACCCTTTAATAACTGATATATAAAACTAGAAGGGTTACCTTGTTTGTTTACAGAATCCTACATATATACTTATTGAATCATTGCCTACAAGAGACATGTCGATTCATCATAACTAAACATTACAACCCTAGGACTAAATAACCGTTTATACTGGTTATGTATTGGACCCAGCCCATATACAAAGTTTACGGACTTCTAATCGACCCAACAAACATAATACAAACTTAATTATTGTCTTAAACATAATAAGTAACATAATCTTTGATCTAAATAATTAGAGGCTAACATTCAACACTCGGCAAGGCGAGTGAACACGATGTTTTTAGCCGGTAGAACCGTATCAATTTCACATGTACTTGTTTCCTCATCAGCGTCTGAGATCACTTCCTTCAAAGATGAATTCCTAGCTTTTGCATATTGACAACCCTTGTGCTACACCAACACATTTATGTCACCAAGTTGTTCAGGCAATAAAATTCTCTTCAAACGACTCAAGTTAGATAACTCCAAGTATTCCACTTTCGAAAGAACCTTGTATTCTCTTTCACCCCTTCATGGGTTTAGATGATCAAAAGTATGCATTTCATCTAAAACCCTTGAGTCCACCAAACACAAAAAGATTGGAATACTCTATGAAAATACCCTTCAAAGTTCAAACCATAACCCGCAAAGTATATCATAGGAATTATTTTATTAAGAAGTGTTCCAATCTTTTGTGTTTGGTAGACTCAAGGGTTTTGGATGAGATGCAGACTTTTCATCCATCTAAAACCCATGAAGGGGTGAAAGAGAATACAAGGTTTCTTTCGAAAGTGGAATACTTTATCTAACTCGAGTTGTCCAGATCAATATATAAACCTGAACAACCTAGCAACACTTATGATATGGACATGCCCCAAGCTAGAAAAGCTATTGAAGGGTAGTGTTGCACAAGGGCTTGTCAATCTGCAGAAGCTAAGAATTCATCGGTATGATAAATATAAATGAAGCCTGAAATTTGTATAAATGAAATAGTAGCATACCCATTATACTCTGAAAGTACAAAAAAGAAAAAAGAACAGCGAGATCTATGCTGGGAGTGGTAACCCTAGTTTTTGGATACGAAGTTATAAACTGTTGTGTGGTTGGAATGTAAGATGTTTCATTAGGGTTTCGGATTGAGTTATGCTTGGGCTAATGTTTTAAGCCCAATAATGTTTTGAACGTAACTTTTGGACCCATATTATGTAGTTTGACTCTACTGTTTTATGGATCTTTAGAATGGCTTTAAGAGTGAGAGCTAAAATGGTTTTGTTTAAGCTTGTATGTGCGGGGATTATTAGCTTATTTGATTTTGGCTTATAAAAGTATAAGCCTTAATTTCTAGCTTATCTTGAGACTTATAAGTTCCTCATATCATAATCAACTCATTTTATTTTATTTAATGTGTATGAATCTATATATTTTTTTCATTACACATGCTAGTTTTTTTTTATTTATCTATAACTCTGCCAATAGACATGATAATAAACTGAAGTAATTTATAGAGCTAGTCCTTCCATCAGATTAGTAATGAGAGCCTATTTATTACTGTACTAAACAATATACTTTGATACTATCTTAGTAGGAGTGTAAACAATATACTTTAGGGTTTATGGTTGAGCGAGCGAAATTCGATGTGCAGCGAGAATCCAAGGTGAAAGATAAGAGATGATTATTCCACAAGCAATTCAGGTGCGTAAATTCAAGGGCGTGCAGTCAACTTCCAACGCAGATGCAATGCCCCTGTGTTATGCAGTAGCATGTGCACCTCAAAGTCAATTATGCTTGAACTACACTAACTAGCATAGCATAGATCTGGTACGATAAGCGATCCACATTAGGCTGGTCGCATCCCATAGGTTGAAATCGGTTGGGCACCCTTTTTTTTTACCTTCGACCGATGTTCAAATCGGTTGTGCCGATTGTGGTGCCCGGTTGCCACATCGGTCGTGGACCATAAATTTGGAATATCAGGTGGATTTGTGCCCGATGTTAAACGCTTTGTATTCTCCTTCCCAAGTCCCAATGTATACATTTTAAATACAAATTTTAAAAAATGACCGTTTAGTCAATAAAAAAAAATAAAAAAATAAGAAAAATTCAAACCCATTTTATCACTCTATAAATACCCACTTCACCTCAAACACAATTCACAACTCACCATTTTCATCTACATTCATTTCAATCTAATTTTTATCCAATTTCAAAATGTCAAAGAAAAATACCCCACAATCAAAAACCCGACGAAATGTTATTTTAAATTCATATTGTAATGTTTTTTTTTTTTTTTAAATTCGTAGTGTAATGTTTTTTTTTTTTTTTTTTTTTTTAATTTGAATGAAATTTAAATTTAATGTTAAAAATGTTTGAATTAAAAAAAAAACAAAAAACAAAAAAAACTTGAGACGTCGACTGGGGCATCCGGGTTGTCCCAGGTCGCTGGAGAGAGAAAGCTGATGTGGCGCTGGATGACCCAGGTTGTCCCAGGTCACGACCGGGACTAGCCTTGTTGTATTCAACGTTCAATAAATTGTGGTTGATTGTCGTTCTTGTAAGATTAAATCCTTTTCTACTGTTTCAATGGTGATTATATAGCATTTAATAAGCTTATTCGGTTTTTCTAGCAATCATATTAGAAAATGATACTTCAAATCAGTTTCAAGTGAATAGAAATAGAGTGAGGAAAATATAATTTGATGATTCTTTATTTGTTATATATGCACAACTAGCTTATAGACCCGTGGATTCACGGGGTTTTTAAATAAATTATTCATTAAAAAGTTAAGTTTGTGGATAAAGTAATAAACAACAACGAACGAAAATTGTTCGATTATGTTTTTAAAGGAATAATAAGTAATAAGACAATTATCTTATAAACAATTGTGTTTGTAACTATTGATATAATAAATGTCCATGCATCGTCGTCAATAAATTTGATGATCTTCACGAGCAAATATATGTAGTGAGCGTTAATGAAGTGATTAATTTTCTTTATTTTATATGTCAAAGCTATTTTTAAAATAGAAATACACTCAATGAACCAAACAACAACACGCATTATTTCACCACCCTTTCCATGATACAATCTTGCTTTCTCAATAGCAGGGACTACACCAGCAACAACATTTTGCTTATCTGAAATAAAAAGTTGAAAATAAAATGTTATTATGTGTTGAAAAAACACTAAATAAAATTCTATAGAAAAAAAATTCATACAACACAAACCATCTAACTCATATGTTATCACATTAGCATATAAAAAAAGGAATCAGTTATGAAGATAAAATGTGTTCTTTTACAATTCGTATGGCATAAGCAAATCCAAACCTTGACTGCTTGTCCTTATAAGCAAAAGCATAAGCAGAAGAGAAAAAAATCACACACGGCACACCATCTAACTCATATACTATCACATTAGAATAAAAAAGGAATCATCTATGAAATCGAGCAATATAAAGGGGGTGTTTGGGTTAGCTCACTTTTTTCAGTTCCGATGAGCTTATTGCTTATTTTAACCAATTTACTTCAAGTGTTCCTACCCCATGAAATATGTAACATAAACATGCTATGGATAAGCTGATATATCAAAAACCATGTGGTTGAAAGAAGACTCAGCTTTCGAATGTGCATTTCAATTGTTCCTAATAATTTTATTTAGAAACTGTATCAATCGCATCTATGATTTATCCCAACTGGCTATGCAACCTGCCAATTCTTTCACCTCCAAGTGCAAAAGAGATCTGGTGGCACTTAAAAGTATGAGGTAGAGAAATAATTTATTATTTCTAATAAAATTTAGGTGAATTGAAGTTACCATTTAAAATATATAGTACCAACATCAAACTCTTACAACTATCTCTATATGAAAAGCAACGAAGTATCCTATTACTAATACATCCAATTTGGCTATGAATTTGCACTTGTAAACACTATAGATACGAAATAATATCAATGACAAAATGGCTTAAGAAGAGCTTACTTCGACAAATGATATACAAAGCCAGTCAATGATATTAGGGACATATACAATCATCAACGGCTACAAAAACTCATCCTTATTAAGCCTACTATATACTTAAATCTAAACCTATACATTTTATATACACAACACTCACTGATAAGTTATCAACCACGTTAACTTATTAAGGAGGATTAAGATTCTCGAATTTACTTCCAATCTCTTAGTTTGACTAATACAGCCTAGGTGCACACACTAACTTCACCAAAAGCACACTCCTTTTTTTGTTTTAATGAGACATTTTATTGAATACTTGGTAATACGGCCCATTATCGCGATTGACATAATAATGATCAACATTTCCGGCCAAATACTCACGGAAGATCACCCGTCTAATTTAGTAAGGATCATGTTGTTGGTTATTTAAATTAACCACATCTTCATCTTTGTAAATGTCAAGATAGATTTTTGTTATATCATGTATTACTTTCTTATTTTCCTTTTGTAGGATGTTTCCGAGATGTCTCGGTGGTGTTATCTTGTGATACATTTGAAGATGGGGTGTAATTATAGGACCTTCCAATACCATTGTTTGAACCTTTGTAATGAAGTTAGCTTTAAACCATTTCGTACATTAAACTTTATACTTGTATATACATATAGCCTATAGACCCGTGGAATCACAAGGATCTTTAAAGAAATTATTCACTAAGAGTTATGTTTGTGAATAAATTAACGAACACCAATGAACGTAAATAGGCTATAATAATACCTGATAATGTAAAAAATTGCCGGTGAAGGCCCAACCGCAAGGCACATCAAAACACGATGAAATTGAATTCATAACTTATGAATGGGTCAATTTGGTTAAACTGAACTAAAAATGTAGTAGGTTCAAGTTCAACATACCTAACGGGTCCATTTTTTTTGAGAATCTTAGGCGTAATTTAAATTAGGGGATAGTGAGTCTACAGTAAACTGCATAAACTCTTTTATGCTCGAAGATAAAAGGATATGCCATTTATTTAGAACTTGTAAAGCGAATTGGTAAATGTATAACTTTAAACATTTTAAATTAATTATTTGATGAACTAAACTTATCTACTTATTTGCACCCTAAACATATAACCATTTGACCATTTTATTATTATTATTATTATTATTATTATTATTATTATTATTATTATTATTATTATTATTATTTATTTTTTATTTTTTTATTATTATTATTTTTTTAATTTTATAACATCACTTTATTAAAAACTCATAGGATTTACAAGAAATTAGTGGGAAGCCGAGAAACCAACTGGGCCCATTATTATTTAAATACTTAAGTTTAACCTGTTTTAAATGATGATAAAACACAGCCCATATCAAAAAGTTACAATTAAATGGGTCAAAAGTGCAACGTCTGGGTGAAATCTATAGATACATTCGAATCATTGTTTTGCATAATATTCAGATATTTCTGTCTTGGTATGTCTAGTTAACCACGTGTTCAACTCTTATGTTAAATGTACGACTTTTCTCAATCAAGTAAACAATAAATTCATTCCAAAACCCCTCATTTAGATATCCAAATGATGTGTGTGCTAGTCACTTTAAAAGCCCGCTTAAATATTTTAGAAAAATAATCAAGGGATACTAAAAAAACATTTCCTATATAGTTTACAATTTGCTTATGAAGTTTTATATCTAAGAGCATATTTTTTTTCTCTTTAAATTAATGAATGAATATATATTTTTCACTAAGAAACTTTACCTCTTTAATTTTCAAACTACTGCAGTGAGCTTTTCTACAAACACATCCATGATACCACATGCCTTTTGCATTTCCTTAAAGTTGAAAAGGGATAGAACAAATAGACATATAGTAACCAAATTTAATCATCAAAATTAACTTAAGTTCGATAGTTTGATCCAATATTCCCTCTTAAGATATAATGGTTACTTTTACATAACTAAATATGTACAAGTTAGAAACTGAGCTGAAAGGTCGAAATAGAAAAGTTTATCTAGTATAGGCTTTAACAAAAAAGAAGTATGTTAGCAGCTCTAGCAACTTCTTTTCTTGTGGAAGAGATAAACACAACCTTGGATGTTTCGTCTTAATTTATTAAGGTTAAGGTTGTGCATAGTTATTAGGTAAGTTTAGGTAGTCCTAATGTTTGTCAAGAAAGCAGTAACCCAACCCAAAACAGATAAAACCGAATTTGTTACTTCATAGCTTGATTTTTTGGCTAAATGATGTAGCATTGTACCTGTTTACTTTAAATCCAAATAGAACCATCTCCATGTTATATTTCAAACACTATTGAATACATTTCTAGGAACTGTTGTTGAGATACGTATAGAATCAAATGACAATACCAAAAAAAAAAAAAAAAAAAAAAAAAAAAAAAAAAAAAAAACTCAAAAGATAACGCTTGTGCGACAACCAACTTTCATTAATATAACCTTTCTTTACATTCGGGGATATAAAAGAACATAATCAAAAGTACTTCAGAACTTTTAAAAAAAGAAACTACCGGTATTAGTTAAGCTCTGGTTGTGTTTGTTGCTATTGCTTACACATGCATGTGTGTGTTAACGGTACTTTGGATCAGGTTGTGTTAGATATTGATTCTGCTAAGAGGCAAGTCTTCTCTTTCTGCAGAAAACAGATGAAAAGATAACATTGTTATAGTGGCTGAAATGAAAGTTTAACGAATGCGTTACAGAAAAATTAAGGATTCATGAAGTAAATAAGTACGCTTAAAGAGTGGTCTGGGCATTTTCATATACCTGGATAGAGAATGCTCTTAGTTTCTCTAATGTTAGGAGCATCAAAGAAAGGTGGTCTTATAAGTACTTCTGCAAGGATTTCGGTTCTCGCATGTGACAGTGCAACGTATAATTGTGTCCATGAGAAAATATTAGTTACCAAGCATCAAAACAAATACATGTAGTAAAAAATTAATGATTTCGATAGTCATGGGCTAATAGTCGACTTTAAAAACCTTTTGGGCATGATATTGATGCTACTTTGTGCATTGTCCATCCATGATACAAATGAACGCGAGTAAATTTTTTACTGTCGCTCATCAACAACGAAACCGAATCACCATGCAGCAATCTACTCTTCTTGTTTAAGGTTAAAAAATCCAGTGTAATGCCTAACGAAAACACATATCAGTTTAGTAAAGATTTCTTGAAGAATAATACCAACTCCATATATTAATTCAATAAAACCTCAAGCACGTCACAAGAAAGCCATTTAATGAGATAAGTATAATAATTCGACTTGGGATTATGTAGCTTAACTCCAACGTACAACCTTTAAGTTACTTAAATCTGTTGTTGATTACATGCACCATAATAGTGACACAATCTCACATAACGTAATATACCTTTTTAAATCTAAAAGGCAATACCTCTTCTGTTGGTGTTCCATGTTCCTTTGTAAATCTTATTGACAGTTTTCTTTAGAAAAGGAATAAAACCTGCAAAGAGCTGTAAATCACAGCCAAATGTTAATGAATTTACTGAGACTAACTTCAATGTTCCAACTTTATTGAACTGGCTATAATAATAATAAAGGAGTGACAAAATTTTCAAACAAACAACTAAAACGTAATCGAATAAAATCCAAATTTAGTTTTAACCTCCATACCTCTAAAGTAACCCTTGCGCATCTTCACGCTATAGTTGCTGTGACACACGGTAAATTTTCACCAAAATTTAACTGATGATTAGTAATTCCTTTTACTAAGCCAAATTTATTAAGCATGCATAAGCTTTGTCTGATCATTTGAGTAGCTAACTCGCATACGGTAGATGACTGCACCGCTTTTGCATTCATATCATTTTATGAATATTTTATTTTGTCTTATGATTTAAATTATAAGACGAGAGGTTATCTCGTTCTTCCCAGTGACCGACACTACACGCGTACCGACACTATGATAAGGACTCGCTAAAACAATTAACAAATGTCAGCGACTTGGAATATTGCAAAGATAAAATAATTCAAACACGTAACAATGAAATAGCACGGACAAAAATTGTCAAACAATAATACCTTGGTCACAATATGACTTCGCGGGACACAAAATACTTAAACACATTATCACTTGAACAAAGGCTTGATAAGACTCAAGTGCAAACATGCATAACTATAATGTAAATGCACACATTTTATACAATAATTATCTCACTTACAAATACTTACACAAAATAAACAAGTATGCAATACATCTACTTTACTTACATTAACATTTTATTAAAACTCTTACTATACCTTAGAGTTGAGAAAAATTAAAACACCAACTCCTTTTGTCTTTTCACTACCCACTCACAACAAAAACCAATGAGGACCCAAATTAGACATGTGCAAATTGTCTCTTTGGTCTTCTCCCTTCCACGTCTAAAGCAACCAAGAACCAAGAAAAAGAGAATCAAAATCCATCTTCAACCTCTATCTTGTACTCCCTCCCTAGGCCGAATATTTCCATTTGAAGATAAGCCAACATCTTCATCCAACACACTCACCTCTCTCATACCTAATCCATGAAAAATCTTGCTTCCCAAATCTTCCTAGATGCTCCTCTACCTTCGAAGGGATCCAAGCAAGATCAAAACAAATCACAAGGAAGAAGTAAAGATCTTTGCACCACTATATCTTTTATATCCAAAGATTCGGATGTCTTGGAAGTAAGCCATTTTTGGCTTCAAACAAAACTCCAAGATGAAGAGAGATGACCAAGGACTTTCCTCTTAACCTCTTCATAAGAAACATTGAGAGACCAAGGACACCCACAAATCAAAAACTCAAACTCACCACAAGAGAGTGATATTCTCAAAGTGACCAAGAAGTTGTTGGGTTTGCTCAAAAATTCGGTATACGGGTTGATTTGTGTGGAGGTCCCTCGACTTGGCTCTCATCAACATACCCACATCTCATTCTTGATAAGGTTCATAGTCTTTTCCTTCCTCATGATTTCTTTTGTTTCGTTGTTATGTAAACATTCTTAATGAAGTGTTTTTGTGAGGTCTTGTTTTCATTTAAGTTTGAAAGTATAAGATGTACAACTTTACAAAATGAGTATAGTTTTGTTACTCTAAAACTTGATCTAGTCATGTTGAGATTTATGTTGTCATTGAGTTGTGATTATTTCCTGTCGAGAAGCAAGCCAAGAAAATGAAGGCTTGGTCTTATAGAAATTTAGTAGTTTGACTATGTAACTAGGTACTTTGATGTTGTAATACTTGCGTCTTGATAAACAAATAATGGAAACTAGTCTTAAGTGGTCATTTGTGAACAAGGGTCCGTTGGTTTTTCTGTCGAGACAAGGACAAGAACAAAGTAAATGAGTCAAGTTTTTGTTTACAAGACTACTAGTAAAACTATGTCAAGACTCACATTTTTCCGTCAACATTCACATCATTTAAAAGTATGTCGGAAACTTGATTTTTAACCTTGCTTGTACTCGAGAAACATGCTAGTCTTTAATTGTCTTGTAACTCAAAGATGAACCATGGGTCAAAACCTCCTTGTACGCCTAGTGAGAAAACCCGAGTCGAGAGTATTCTTGTGTTAAAATGTATTTCGAGAGTCATTTACTTGTCATCTTCCCTTGTTTGCTCAACTTTGATAAGTACTTAATGGTCATCAAAAATAGATGTGCTCGAGACTATGAAAATGGGTCGACAACTACTTCTTGGTGGTACCAAAGTGGCGAATCATATTCACTAGTCGAGAGTCTCGACAACATAAGATAGAGCATAAGCAAACTAGGTACACTTCAAGTCTTGAAACCTATGTTATACGCCTATATCTAACTTGAGGAATACATTTGGCAACAACTTGAAAATGTGTAACACTTCAAAACTATTAGTCATCTAATTCAAATGCTACATGTTAGTCTCCTTGTTTTCTCCTTGTTTTCTTTTTCTTGTTCATTCGTATAAGCCACAGAAAGGGGCCACAGCCCAAGTCAAACTTAGTCTCATTAAAAGGAACTACTAGCTAGTTTGGGCCCAAAACCCAAACTGGGTACCCAACTACTACCAACGCCGGGCCACAGCCCACGAAACTTCGAGTGTCCAGTCGAGTAAAACGAACTAACACGAGGAAAAGATCTAAATGTAAAACTATTACTCAACGACGAATAGGTCTATATACACATACGCGCAACATATCACATAAATTCTAAGCTTACACGAGTTACCAAGTAAACAAGTGCAAAAACTATTTTCTTACATAACTATATAAGACAATAAAGGCTTAAAAACTTGACACTCAATAACCATGATTAACGAAAATGGGTAGACATATATATATACGTATCAAGTAACGACCTTTAGTCGAGGACTATATATATATATATTAAAAACAAACTTTGACAAATAAAACAAGGACTACTATATCATTTTGGTCAATTTATAAACTTGAGAGTTTCCAAAATTTACTCAAGTAATTTTCTAAATTCAATGAGAAAATAAACAAAATAATAATTGCTTTTGATAATATCATTTTGTGTCAACTTAAATAAGTATATATACATTTATATACTTACTAATGAAATATTTTAATTATTTATCTTAGATCAAATTTGGATCTTAAAACTATACTAACGTCAAAATGAAAGGAGTATATATACATTCATATACTCACTAGTAAACTTATTAAATCATTTTCTTTTACAAACTAAAAGTTGATTTTAAAACCATTATATAAGAATGATGTTAATTACACCATTTCAAGTAAGCAATACTTAAGAACGATGATCTAAACATTGCCCTCCTTATCTAGGTCGCGTGTCGGTGCTGTTTCACAATATTCACTAAGTCCCACATTTGGATTTCACACTTGCTAAGGTGAGTTTCATAGCCCCACTTTTCTTGATAAATTGTTTTATACTTTTGGGGTGAGAAATATGCAAAACATTTTATGGACCAAAACTATTACATGATTACTATTACGTGGTTTAGCCTAAGCCCTTATGTCCCTAGAGAATGCCCTTTTTCATGAACCGTCAATTCCCCATTGGGAAACGCGAATGTTATAAATAGATCTATTGAGGGTGACTCCTCCGTTCGGTTGGCCACTCTTAGGCCAAGGCGAAACGTATACCATGTCGGAATCGAGTGTAGAGGGACAAAACACTCGCTATGGGCCCCTATATTGTATGACATCTTTTAGCATACAGAACTGTCGTAGTATCGGTTGCATGAACTTAGAGCTAACGTAATAGACTTTCATCCATATATCATTATATTCGTTGTAATGATTATATGACTTTGATTATGGTCCAAACTTACTGCTTTGATTTAAACCTATGAACTCACCAGCTTTTAGCTGACCTTTTTAGCATATTTTCTCAGGTGTTTAAGTTATGTTCATGAAGGCAAGGCAAGAAGCGGATGTATGGTCGTAGTAGTACAAAAGAAGTGTTTTTACACAAAAATGATGTTTTTACTTTGGGACCACTAAATCTAATGGGATGTACCCGTTTATTTAAATTATGTTGTAAGACAACGTTTTAAAACTATTTTATGAAATCAAACGGAGTATGTATTCCGTTCTTTATTACTTGTGTTATGATTCACCAACTCCGTAACGCTCCCGAATAACACGTATGCTTCCGCTAAACAAATTTGGGGGTGTTACAGTTGCTCATTCACTTATAGTTCATATGTAATAATCAAAGAATGATAAATATATCACTTAATGACCATTAATATGATAAATAATCAAAGAAATAAACATGCTATATAAAACTTCAAATTCTAAGTGAATCTGAAAGTAGTAAAATTATATAAAACGTGTATGTATGTATCTTCTTCAGTTAACCATCATCAAACATCGACATACACTAAAATCATAGGTTTTGGTGAAACAAAAACTTAAAGTGGAAGGCAAAATCGAATAGATTGTTCCATCATTAACCGTTTTCCGTTAACTATATACATCCAATGCAACATTCCACCTTACGCAAGACAGTTCCATACGCTTATTGCCGAATACTACCAAAAATTGATTACATCAAAAAGTGCATAAAGTACTCATTTGCAAAACACAATTAAATTTGAACATAATCATACATATTGATAAATGTGATTTTCACCAATATATTTCTCGGGTTTCGTAAAACACAATTAAATTTGAACATAATCAATCAAAAATATCTTATATTATTGAATCGAAACCAAATAATTGGGAACTAATAATTAGAAACCCAAATATTACAATTAAATCAGTACTTACCAATTATTCCATTGCCCCATTTTTGAATAGGTTGTGTTTTGAATTTGTAGAATCATTGCCTGATTTTTATTTTTATTTTGGAACTGTTATAATAACGGTGTTTTTTAATCAGTAGAATCCTTGTAGTGATTTTGAGTCAGGCATGTTCATAGATAATAACGGTGTTTCGAATCAATTGTAGCATTTGTTGTGAATCATGGGATTTGGTTTTGATTTTGGAACCATGAACTGATGTGAGAAAGAATATGGCTTTGATTTATGAATCGGGAAGTGATTTGAGAAGGAATAGGTTATTTGTTGAATTAAAACTGAATATTGATTAGGGATTTAGAAATGAAGCCTATAAAAGAAGATTGTAGTGGTGGGTGGCATTGGTGAATTTGAATCAAGAATTGTATTGAAGACTTGGTGTACTATTTTAGGATGTTGATTTATTGTAGATGTAACCGATTCTATGTGATTGAAAGAGTATTGAGGAAGCTTTGACTTGTGTGTATTTTTGAAAGAGTAAAGTATTAAAGATTATGTGCTTACAATGTGTTGTACATTCCTTTTTTTCGGACCAATCATAGTAAAGACACATCAGATAATTAATTGCAATTGCTGCATTATTAGGTGGTACAAAACTCTTGTTTATTATATTAGATAGATAGATAAGAAGATTAAAGAGGAAAAAAAATATTCACTGTTAGATCATAAACTTTATCGAATGTGCATCTCTTTTTGTAGATGCATTTGAAATGTACGATTATGGTAATTTCTCATTCTTATCATATTTGATCAACTACTTGAGCACAAACAATACATAAAAACAGCTTCAGCACAATGATCATAACGGTAACAAAATCTCGTTTACAAATATGCATTTCATTAGAACTATTTTAGACTACCCACAATACCTTCTTTTCTCACTTCTCATCTAACACGATGCTAAATGCTCTATGTAATTAGGTAAAACACCATTTATTGTATTGAAAAGATTATGAATGTAAACCAACCCACTTACACTCCCAATGGATATCCAGAGTCACTAAAAACCCATGTGAAAATTGAGCAAAACATTCATTGTATGTGCAATTTTCACGCAGTTTTAATGCCTCAGGATATACACCAAGATTGTTAGTGGATTGGATTACCTCCATAATCTTTTAAAGACAAGAAATATGGTTTTGCATTGTAACATGAGCTCCAACATCCTGTTAAATGATGACAAGAAGAAAATTAGAACTTGTCCGGTCACACTATTATAAACAATCTCGATCAAAAGCCAGCAATTGAACCTTCTCCCTTATATGACCACATGATCCATCAAGCAAAAATACATAAAGAAACAGCAATTTGACCTCTACAACCTTGGGATGGTATCAAATCCTCGTTTACAAATATGCATTCCGTTGGATCTATTTCAGACTACTAATTTCATCAAGCCCTTCATTTCTCACTTCTCATCTAACAAGATGTTAAAAGCTCTTTCTGTAACTATATAAAGCTCTATGTATTGTCTTAAAAAGATTGAGAATGTAAATCAACCCACTTACACTCCCAATGGATATCCAGAGTAATTAAAAACCAATGTGAAAATTGATCAAAACATTCATTGTATGCGCAACTTTCACGCAGTTCTAATGCCTCAGGATATACATCAAGGTTGTTAGTGGATTAAATTACATCCACAATCTATTAAAGACAAGATACAGAGTTTTGCATTGTAACATAAAGAGCTCCAAGATCTGGTTAGATGAAAAATAGAAAATCAGGACTTGTCAAATCACACTTCTATAAATGGTCTTGATCAAGCAATTATTTGAGTTGTTCCGACAAGTTCATCTGCAAAATTGTGACATATGATTAGATGCAAAACCAAGACATACAAGCCATTTTAAAACTAAATGCAAAGCTCAACTATTTTTATTTCAGCTCAAAACAATCTAATCCTAACTTTAACCTTGTGACATTCATGTAAGAGATGGATAAGAAAAAAAATACAAAAGAATAACAAATTAAGACATTTATATATATATGCAAATATATATAACTGCTAGACAAATCAAGACTTGTAAAAATATATCATGTATGAAAATGAAATGGTAGCATACCTAGTATACTTTTGTAAACAATTTCTGCACCAAAACGCCACATGATAGCTACATATTTTTGCCCCCAAAAAACAGAAAGAGGCTAGATCTATGAGATTGATGTTGGAACTGACAGTTGAAGTGGTAACCCTAGTGTTTTGGATACGAAGTTATAACTGTTGTGTGGTTGGATTTTAAGATGTTTCATTAGGGTTTCTACTTAGGTATATGTTTGGGCTAATGTTATAAGCCCAATAAGGTTTTGAACTATTTTATGGTAGGGGTGTTCATCGGTTCGGTTATCGGTTTGTTCGGTTTGTTCAGTTAATTTTTTTTTTTGGGTATAACCGAAAACCGAAAACCAAACCCCCAACCGAACCGAAAACCGAACCGAAAACCGAAAACCGAACCCCCAATAACCGAAAACCGAACCGAATAACCGAACTTTTTATTTTATTTTATTTTTATTTTTTTTTATAATTTTTTCATTTATTTATATGTATTTTTTGAAAAAAAAAATAATTTTCAAGCTTAAAAATATTATATATATATATATTATAAAAGAGTTTTAATATATTTTTTTAATATAAATATATAAAAATATATATATATTTATTTAATTTCGGTTTTCGGTTCGGTTTTCGGTTGGGATGGCTAAAACCATAACCGATCCATAAACCGAACTTTTATTTCGGTTCGGTTCGGTTTTGGCAATTTCGGTTCGGTTACGAGTTCGGTTCGGTTATTTTCGGTTCGGTTCGGTTTCGGTTTTCGGTTTATTCGGATATTACCCAACCCATTTACAACTTGTTACTATAATTTATACTTGGTTTTCGGTTCGGTTTCGGTTTTCGGTTTATTCGCCAGTAGATGAAACTGATTTAATTGAAGTTCCAGTAGATGAAAGTCAAGATAAAGATGATGGTGTGAATGAAAATACTAGTAAATTCCTTGATTCAATTCTTGTTGTAAAAATGCAAATCCCATGGGATTCCAGTGTTTACATGTTGAAAAAAGCAAATCCCATGGGATTCCAGTGGTTTACATGTGTTTAGATTCAATTCTTGTTGAAAAAAGCAAATCCCATGGGATTCCAGTGGTTTATATGTGTTTAGATTCAATTGTTGTTGAAAAAATGCAAAATCCCTTGGGATTCCAGTGGTTTACATGTGTTTAGATTCAATTCTTGTTGAAAAAAGCAAATCCCATGGGATTCCAGTGGTTTACATGTGTTTAGATTCAATTGTTGTTGAAAAAATGCAAATCCCATGGGATTCCAGTGGTTTACATGTGTTTAGATTCAATTCTTTTTGAAAAAAGCAAATCCCATGGGATTCCAGTCATTTATATGTGTTTAGATTCAATTCTTGTTGTAAAAATGTAAAATCCCATGGGATCCCAGTGGTTTACATGTGTTTAGATTCAATTCTTGTTGAAAAAAGCAAATCCCATGGGATTCCAGTGGTTTATATGTGTTTAGATTCAATTCTTTTTTAAAAAAGCAAATCCCATGGGATTCCAGTAGTTTATATGTGTTTAGATTCAATTCTTGTTGTAAAAATGCAAAATCCCATGGGATTCTGTATTAAATCACATGGGATTCAGCATGAAAATATAAAGGTCTTCATTGTGAATCCCATGGGATTCCAAGTGAATCCTATGGGATTCACATATAAATCCCATGGGATTCACATTTTTTTTAATCTTAATCCCTTAATATTTTTCTTTTTATAAGCAGATTCTATGAGATCACCAAGACCAACTTTATATGAACACACCGAGATACCGGGTGGATCGATATATTGGGAGCCTCATGTGGAAGGAATTGTTGTACCACAAGAGGGGAAATACTATGATACTATAAAGGAAGCTATAGATATGTATAGTACCTACGCTGAAGCGATAGGGTTTCAAATTAAAAAAGCAGGACAACGATTAACAAAATCTGGAATTGTACAAGCCAAATACATCATGTGTAACAAAGAAGGAGCTCCGAGACATATTAATGTAGACACTTTGGATCCTAAGCACAACGAGAAACAAAAAAGAAATACAGCTCTACATTGTCAAGCTCGTATAAGGTTAGAATTGGATATCGTTTCTGGAAAATACAAGCTAATTAAGTTTATTGCAAAACACAATCATATGATTATACCAAAAGAGTATAAACATTTTACAAAAAAGCAAAGGAAAATGACCGAAGCAGAAAAAATGTTTGTTGTTAAAGCAGCAACAAACAAAATAAGTGCAACACGGGCTCACAACTTGTTAACGAGTATGAAAGGTGGATATGAATATGTACATGGGACATCTTCTGATTTTAAGAATCATCAGCGGGACATTAATATTTTCATAGGCGAAAGTGATGCACAAATGCTTATAAATAAAATGGAAAACAGAAAGTTGTATGTGCCAAACTTTACATTTCAGTATAAGGTAGAAGAAAGTGAGTTAGTCGCAATGTTTTGGGCTGATGAAGTTGCAAAATGCAATTATAAGGAGTTTGGAGACATAGTATCTTTTGATGCAATATTCAGGAGTAATAAGTAAGTGTCTGTTCTTAATATAATTTATTTTGATGAAAATCACATAAGATTCTGTTATAAATCCCATGGGATTTATATGTGAATCCCATGGGATTATACAAGGGATCACATGGTAATCTGTATGGATCACAAGGGATCCTTGAGAATCCCATGGGATTCTCTGTGAATCCAATGGGATTCTCTGTGAATCCCATGGGATTGTTTTTAAATCACATAAAGATACTTGGCAAGTAAAATTATTAAAAGACATGGATCATAGAGAATCCCATGGGATTCAGTAATCACATTTGATTCTGTCATTAAAACTTATGTTATTTTTAGATACAACATGGTGTTTGTACCATTTACCGGTGTCGATAATCATAAAAAGTGTGTCACGCTTGGTTCGGGAATGCTTTTAAAAGAAGACACTGAATCCTACACATGGCTACTAAAGGCATTCATGACTGCTTTTTCTAAAGAACCAACGATGGTGGTGACGGATCAAGATGGGGCAATGAAAAGAGCCATTGAAGCCGTTTTCACTAAATCAAAACATAGACTTTGCATGTGGCATATTCACCAAAAAATTCCAGCAAAGGAATTTATTGAATGTTTTTATCTGAATCTCATGGGATTCTTCTCTGAATCCAATGGGATTCTTTCTGAATCCCATGAGATTCATTCAAAATCCTATGGGATTCTTCTTTGAATCTCATGGGATTCTTTTCTGAATCCCATGTGATTCTTCTCTGAATCTCATGGGATTCATCTGGGAATCCGACAGTGGTTTGTGTTTATCATTTTATTTACAGATTTTGTAAGGAAATATACAATGAAACTGATTTCAAGAAGCGTTTAAACAAGATAATTTAGAATATGTTCATGGAACCGATGGAATTTGAAGAGAAATGGGCTAAGTTGATTGAAGATTTTGGTTTTCAAAACCACAAATGGATGTCCAAAATGTTTAAACTACGAGAAATGTGGATTCCAACTTATTTTATCACCTCGCCTTTGTTTGGATTGATGAGAACGACATCAAGGTATGAGAGTAAAAACTCGTTCTTCAAAAGTTTCACAAGCCCAGGAGCGACACTAGTTAGTTTCATGATGTCCTATGAATCAGCAATGAAGAGACAACGTTATATTCAAGAACATTTGGACTTTAAAACACTAGACGCGGCTCCAAAATGTGAAACAAAGTTAGCAATTGAACGTCATGCAGCAAAAGTTTATACTAGGACAATATTTCTACTTGTTCAAACGGAAATAAAAGAGGCATGCTGGACTTGTGCGATACAGGAACTAAAAATAGAATAACGTTGTGAGATTGTCACTGTTAGAGACAAAAATCCGGCAGCTTATAGAATCCTTAATAAGGAAGTTTCAAAAGAACTAGCAGATGAAGGCGAAACGGTAGCAACATAAATATTTGTAGACTATAAGGTATATTACTTTCTGGTATAAACTAGGATTAATCAAGTAATCCCATGGGATTCATAATCATTCCCATAGTAATTCCATGGGATTCAGTATGAATCTCATGGGATTGTCTAATAGGATTGGCTAATAATTATAAGGATTCACTAAGAATCCCATGGGATTTTTGTGAATCCCATGGGATTCTGTTTAAAATCCCATGGGATTGTCTAATGGGATTGGCTAATAATTATTGTGTTTTAAAAAGGTACTGCGTAATACAGAAGATGGGTCGGTGGTGTGTAGTTGCAGACATTTTGTACGATTCGGTTTCCTATGCCGACACATATTCTGTGTTTTCAATAATCGTGATATTAACTTCATTCCAAAACAATATATTTTGAGGCGTTGGACAAGAGATATAATACCACCTGATTTGAGAAGGAAAAGAAACATATATGGTGAAACAAATGAAGAAATTCAAAGACTTACAAATGAGGCAACATTTCTGGTGGATGAATGTTTGTTTCGGTTGAGCAAAGACAAAGTGAAGATGGGTGCTTTTGTAGAAAAGTTAAAGACATTGAAAATAGAAGTGGAGGCCGAGGTGCCAAATCCTCCTTCAAGAAATACAGGAGATGTAATTGGTGATCATTTTGCTATTTCTAACCCTGAGAAGAAAATAGTTAACAATCCAACAAAAGCAAGAAATAAAGAGAATATTTCAGAAGCAAAACGAAATGAAAGGCGAAAGAGTGAAAGAGAAAAAGCGCTTCAAGTTAAAAAGAAACAAATGAAGCCTTGTGGACATTGTGGAGAGAAGACGAACTTGCATACGAAAACAATTTGTCCGATGAACCCAAAGGCAAGGCGAAAGGCGAAATCAACTGATGTTTGAAAAAAATTAATTTACTTATATTCCTTTTTTTTTTTGTTAATTCTTTTTTATTATTTTCTTGAATATATAGATTGAATATTCAGATGTTTTTTAGATGATTTCCAAAAGAAAAATTATTTTTCTTTGTTATTTATATTCTGTTTAAAAACTTGTGTGGATAATCTGAATGGATCACAATGAATCCCATGGGATTCACAATAAATCCTATACTTATATTCTATTTCTAAAACTTGTATGCATAATCTGTATGGATCACAATGAATCCCATGGGATTCACAATAAATCCTATACTTATATTCTATTTCAAAAAGTTGTATGCATAATCTGTATGGATTCACAATGAATCCTATACTTATATATTCTATTTCAAAAAGTTGTATGCATAATCTGTATGGATCACAATGAATCCCATACTGAATCCCACGGGATTCTGTATAATTCACATAAAAGATAAACAACAGTTAACATTATAAAACTCCATCATAAACTGTTCTAACATTCTCAAAATGATCTACCATCAATGCACATGTTTTCAAAAGAACATTCTCAAAACTGATCTAACATCAATTAACATGTTTTCTAACATTCTCAAACTGGACAAACTGGATCAACCAATGATAGCTTCAACTGGATCAACTAGTAACTTTTCTACAATCAAGGTACCTTCAACTGGATCAACTGATAACTTTCTAGTCTTTTCTGGAATCACTTCGCGTTTTTCCCTATTCTTAATAGCTTCAACAATTATGTTCATCTTTTCTAGAGGAGGAAGTTTATCAAACTCTTTGGTTAGATCAATAAGCTTACCAGCATTCATATTAATCTCATGTAACAAGATCTTAGTAGCAAACTTGAATCTAAGTCGCCTCATCTTGTAACCATCCATTTCACAGCAGCCAGACTCGGAAATCAGCCCACAATCCCATTTTGTAGCAGGTTCACAGTGGTAACATTCCATATGTACCATGGTGAAAATACCACAATCACTAAAAATTTTCTTTGTTCTCCATTTTAGCTTTGAGATTTTTGGTTTAGCTTTAAGAATGCTAGCATGTTTCTTATGACCATAGAGCTTCAGATGTCGGGAAAACAACTTTTTCTACAAAATTATTAAAAAAAATATCATAAATTACTAGAATTCTGGGAAAATGTCAAAATACCGATTCAAATGGAAATCTGTATGAATCCCATGGGATTATGTTTAAATCATAAAGTATTCATCAAAGAATCCCATGGGATTCTGTAGTAATCACATGGGATTCATACAGAATCCCATGTGATTTCTAAATGAATCCCATGGGATTCAGTATAAATCCCATGGGATTACTTATGAATCCCTTTAAAAACAGAAAAAGTAAATACTTACAAGTAGTTCACATGTTTTTTTATATTTCGAATCATATGTTGCTCTCGAATCACTGTTATCTAGTCTCGTTATCGATATTGTTTTGGTAAGGCTGATGACGATGACATAAAAGTGGCCACCATTGCAAATTGGAAAGAAAGCCTGTTTTAACAAAAAAAAAATAATAAAAAATGAATCCAAAGTAAAAACACAAACAACAATTTGTAACAAAAAAAAAATAATAATAAAAAAAATACCAAGTCAATGCCGTCAAGAGCCAAGCCAGCAACATTATCTACAAACTGAGCTAAACTTTCCTTTTCAAAACTTTCAAATTTTTTGTCCTCAGACGCCAAAGTCCCATCAAACATAGATTTTATCTGTATATGCAATTTACAAGATCATGTTATGATTTGTATTGCTTTGGGGGTGTTTGGTAAGTCAGATAACATGATCAGCAGTTTATTAAACAAATAAGAATACTAAGCAAATCAAAAATAAATACTTACAATACATCCGGTTGGGAAAAAGTGTCGTGATGGAAAACCATGTTCTTTAAATCTTTCTTCATAATTCAGAATGGCACTCCAACAGTCAACAACATTGGCATCTATCCACAAACTGGGAGCTAACGTTTCCATAGCCAAACGAATGGAAAACACCGTGAACTCCCGAGAATGGGATTCAAAAATTCTCCCACTATATGAGTAAACAAGAAAAAGAAAAAAAATCATTTCAGAATCACATTGGAGTTTGTATGAATCCCATGGGATTCCGTATTGAATCCCATGGGATTAGATGTGAATTTTTATAAACTATATTAAAAATACACATGTAAACTTACAACTTGTCGCCTTGCATCATAAACAAACTATTTCCGAGAATAAACTCCAGCTTTGTAATTTTGGCTACAACCTTTGTCTTCTTATTCATATAGGGAGATAATAGGTACGAAGAAGGTTTCACCACACGCTTTCCAGCACGAGTAGCCTTTTTTTCAGGAGTCATTGGATCCGGCATCATTGGATCCGGACCTCCATTGAGCGATTCTTGCTGAAAACAATAAAAAGATTTAATTAAAAAGAAACAAAATTTTAGTAAAAAAAGAAAGAGATTCAAGAATATTACATATGCGTACTCAGCAACTATACAAATGATAATCTCATCAACCGTGTCTAAATTATTTTCTATCCATTGCGTTAACCCCTCAGGTGTGCACGTGATCTCAGGCTCTTCTTCTTCACATATTTCTTCTTTATCAGATGCATCAACTTCCTTCTCAGCCTCATCCTTCTCAGCATCAACTTCCTTCTCAGCCTCATCCTTTTTTTTTTCTTCAGATTCATCAACCACAGTGTTATCATCATCTTGTTTCTCGGCCTCATCGTCCAAATCTTCTAAACTTACCTTATTCCCATCCTTATCATCGTCATCATCATCCTCCTCATCACCATCGTCATCCTTCCCATTACCATCATCATCGTCATCCTCCTCATCATTGTCCTCATCCCTATTACCATCAGCATCATCATCCTTCCTATCATCGACATCCTCCCCATTACCATCATCATTTAGTGGCTTCAGTTGCTTGAAAATTTGAGCATACTCTTGATGTAGCTCAAGCAACTTAACATCACCGGGGTAATCTGACATTGCTTTCGTGAAATAATCTTCTACAACAAGTTTTTCATCACAAATCAGCTCTAACTTTTTTTCAAGTTTATTAAACAAATCCTACAATAAGAAACATTGTAATAGTCATAATAAAACTCATTGCAATGAATCCCATGGGATTTCTAACTAAATCCCATGGGATTCACATACAATCCCATGGGATTTTGACAAAAAACATTGTAAGTCATAATAAAAGCACATTGCAATGAATCCCATGGGATTTATAACTGAATCACATGGGATTGTATGTGAAGGATTTTGACAAAAAAACATTGTAAGTGATAATAAAGCACATTGCAATGAATCCCATGGGATTCTCTGTGAATCCCATGGGTCTCTGTGGTTGTAAACAAGAAAAAGAAAAACATCATTTCAGAAAAACATTGGAGTTTGTATGAATCCCATGGGATTCAGTACAGAATCCCATGGGATTAACTTCAAATCTCATGGGATTCATAATGAATTCCATAAGATTTGTAGTGAATCCCATGGGATTAGATGTGAATTTTTACAACCATGGGATTCTGTATTGAATCCCATGGGATCATGTTTAGAATCTCGTGGGATTCACACTGATATCATTTAATAACAATAAATGAAAAACAAATAACAAAATTTTATAGGAACCTCTTTCAAAAAAGAATCTTCCGAACCGCCACAAATAAACCCTTCAGCCTCTTGAACCTCGGATTCAGTCCATTCTGGTTGAAGTTGTAGCAAACCAAAACATTCTTCTTTAAGTTCTAGATCCTGTCGTTGGGACATTAAATATGAAGGCCAGCTTTTGATTGCAGGACGTGTCCGGACAACAAGAATCTTTTCATGCTTTGTGGAATCCAGATACAAAAGCTGAAAAACAAAAAAGTGTAAAGAAGGTTATAACAAATCTGTCACACAAACACGTTTAATAATTAAAAAAATAGAGTTCAAAACTTAGAAACTTACAACGAGGAAGGTATATGGACCAGTATAATGATTAGATATCGTTGTTGGGACTTTATGGCGTTTAAGGCAGGAAAAATAAAGTCACACCAATCAATATCCTTAACATCAGTATCTTCACGCAATCTTAACTCAACATCCAAACATATCTTCCCCTTTAACCCATCAACCTCACCCATCATGTTTGCAAAAAGGGTACATAAGTTGACTTTAAAAAGGAAGTCAGCTTCCCGAGACTCGATCAATTTATGAGCAATGTCATTAACACGGACATCCTTGAGTGCTTTAGGATGAAACTGACCGATCCAACGCCTCACAAACTCATCATTTTCTGATCTAGGATCTAGAGAAAAAAGAGATCGACCACCAAACGGAACACCTAATATCTCATGAATTTTTGAAGTAGTGACCTTGATTGACTTGCCATTCTCCAAAACCAAACTTTCTGAATTAAATCTAGAAACTACATACCTTCCCAACCTTGAAGGAATGCAATCTATGTTAACATTGTGTAACGAACTAAAACCGATGTCAGCAAAAAAACTCCGCATATCAACCGTAGAATCACGGATGGCAGAAAAAAGAGCTGTAGGTGTTGTCCGTGCATGAAGAATCGGAAACATGACAACATACTTTTCATGCGCTTCCTCTGCGGCCGTCAACACCTTCTTACCTTTCTTCTTTAACTTTCCCTCTTCATCAATTTCTTCCTTTTTTACAAGCGTCAACTGCTTCTTATCATCAATGTCATCAGAATTCTCCCTCTTTCTCTTAACCACACCCTTTCCCTTCAAATCCTTTTTCGTATCTTCAATGTCATCAGAATCTATGTAAAAAAAAGACATTATAAATATGTTGGTCAACAAAATCCCATGGGATTCACAATGAATCCCATGGGATTAACAATAAATCCCATACGTATTATATTCTATTTCAAAAACTTGTATGCATAATCTGTAAGGATCACAATGAATCCCATGGGATTCACAATGAATCCCATACATATATTCTATTTCAAAAACTTGTATGTATAATCTGTATGGATCACAATGAATCCCATGGGATTCATAATGAATCCCATGGGATTCTATACCAAATCCCATCGAATTCAATATGAATCCCATGAGATAAAAAACACAGCAAATGCTAAAATTACTTGAGATTAACTAAAAGCCACTACTCTACACCTATAATTAACCAGCTACTAAGTTTTAATGTGAATTAAGCACAAGTGCAAAACATGCCTGATCTAATTGCCTTAAGCAAATGCACCAACTTAACTAATAAGCTAAAATGGAATCCAAAAATTGGAAACTATACTAGAACTAGCAGAAAGACTATGGACCAAAACTGAGCTCTGGAAAACCTGATTTAAGCTCTATATGTGATCTGCACAAAACCTGTTTGCACTTAGTATTAACTGAGTGTGAACATGGCAATATGGACCACTTTGGAACACTGATATGATGGCTTATTAAAAATCAAAAAATTATACTAAAAATACCTTTGAATGCACCACCAATAAGAGGTTTAAAGTCCAAAGTTTCAACAATTTTGGATCACAGATTACCAAATTAAAAATCCATAAAGTTTCTTAAAAACTGCTATTGATGGTTTGACTTTTGAAGACAAATTTGGAATTTTGACTTTATTCAACTTTGATCTTCAAAAACAGGTTGAAAATGATTTTTATATCTAAACTAACACCTAATTAAGCTGTCTCAACTAAATCTAAACCTATATGCAAGATTCAGATTAATGATTCAAACAGATATACCCACAAGATCAGTTTATATGCAATTTGACTTTTAGTGAAGAATATATGCAAATTATTGACTGATTTGATTCTAATAAACCTAACAATGACTTAAACAACTAACCTTACCTACTGATCTAACCTCAAACTCAGTAATGACCTAATACCAAACACACCTTTAAGTACTGATATGCAAATTTCCCAATCTAATCCTAAGATCTAAACCATATCTAAACTTATTTCAGATTCTAATGACATAATTTCTAAAAACTATACCTTTTTGTTGCTTGACCTTCAGTTTTTTTCTACGCTCTTCTAAATTAGATAAAGACAAAATCCTTTTACGCTTCCCTTCATCTTTGGACTGAACTGGTTCAACAGACTCTAGTTTATCCAACTTAACAGCGGAATCTACATAAAAAAAGACATGATATAAATATATTGATAAAAAAAATCTCATAATACAATCCCATGGGATTGTATGGAATCCCATGGGATTCATTAGCTGATTTAGAACTGTTTAACAACTAAAAAAGGGAGTATGCAAAATCCTCATATATAAATCCCATGAGATCAAAAATATACCTTTTTGCAGTTTTTTCTGATAGACCTTTAAACTCTTCTGTTTATCTTCAGTCTCAACTGGCTTAACCTTAGCCGACTTATCCGACTTATCAACCTTAGCCGACTTATCCGTTGGCTTCTTTAAAAGACTAGACAGCTTAACATTAGTGTTATCCTGTGGCTTAACCTTAGCCTGAACCTTGCTCCTCTTACCAGCTGGCTCCTTAACCTCTCTATCCTTTCCCTCTCTCTCCTTCTTACTCTCCGTCTCCTTAACATTTGTCCTCTTATCCCCTCGCTCCTTACCAACAGCCTTCTTACCCTTCTTAGCCTCTGCATCCTTGGCTCCTTGGCCTTATCCCCTTGCTCCTTGGCCTATGCATCCTTCTCCGACACCACCTTATCCGGCACCTTCTCCTTTTTGAACAGGTGCCTTCTCCGACACCTTCTTAGCTGGCACCTTGTCTTTTTCAGCGACCTTGTCTTTTTCAGTCACCTTGTCTTTTTCAGCGACCTTGTCTTTTTCAGCCACCTTGTCTTTTTCAGCCAGCACTTTCTTTTTTTCAGCCGGCACCTTGTCTTTTTTAGCCGACGACTTCTCTTTTTCAGCTTGAAGGATATCAGATTTTGTTAACCACTTCTTCCGTGGGGAACCTCTGACAACACCTAACATAAAAAAAATAAAAAATAAATAAAAAAACATTAGATATACAATAACTGAGCATTAAGAATCCCATGAGATTCATACTGAATCCCATGGGATTCAGTACTGAATCCCATGAGATTGAGTATGAATCCCATGGGATTCAGTATGAATCTCATGGGATTCAGTATGAATCTCATGGGATTCAGAAGAATCTAGCAATATCATTCAGCAATCTCGTTAACTAACATTCTAACATTCTCTCACCATCAAAATGTATCGAAAGACGAATAAACACAAACACAACAACAAACACTAATTCCACACGTTAAGGAAAACAACTCTTTTGTTCAACCTCATAAATACTAATTCCAAATATCCTAATCCATGGGCAAGAGTCTTCGAAACATTGTAGCAGTTAACTAAACTATCATTCATAGATATCTACAAACAAGTGCTAGCATACCAGGGACATGTGACTATTTATTCGCAAAGTCCTTCCTCATAAGGCTGGAACCAACTGAGCTAAGCGTCTTAGGACTGGTCCCAAAGTTGCAGCCTGCACGAATTGAACTTAGGTCTAAACCAAAGAATCCCATGCCCCCACCACTAGACTACCTGCATGAATTGAACTTAGGTGTGTTGCCACAGAGCGTTTTGGAGCTTATTTGGCAACAAGCGGCTTGCATTTGCAAAGTTTTTAAACCTCATTTTTTCTAACGCTACTTTTATGTCATTTTGCACATTCAATCAAAAGCTACAATTACGCTACCAAATACCGCTAACTGGTGCTAGTTAAGCCAAACATAGCATAAACTTCATAACATACATCCACAAATTCAAGAAAGCAAAAAAAAAAAAAAAAAAAAAATTAACCTGATCAAACACCCCTCGTTTAGTAGTCTCCTCATAAACTCTAAAATAAGTTGACAAATTAAGCTCTAAAATAAGCAATCTAATCACAAATTTCAGTCACAACTCTTCAATCACAAATTTCAGTCACAACTCTTCAATCACAAATTAAGCTCTATAAGCAATCTAGTCTCATTATTATGGCTGTCCTAACAACAAGAAAAAGCAAATTAATCTAGCTACTGATTCCTATAACACAAACTTTAATTCATCACAAATTTCAGTCACAACTATTCAATCAAAAAATAAGCTACTGATGTTAATTAATAAAAAAATAATTAAAAAAATGGATTTCGAAGCTTACTTTCATTAGGAACGTTAGATGAAGCAGGTTTTGCCACTGAATCGCCTTTAGATAAGGCTAATTCTTCTCGAATATCCATTTTAAATGAATACTTACAGTTTCGCGGTGGTTTTGGGGGTGGTTTGGGGGCGGTTTGGCGGTGGTTTGCGATGGTTAGGGTTTGAAGATGGTTTTGGGGATCTGAAAAGTTGAAAGGGTGTGAGTGTGAGTGAAGCGTGTGTGTGTTTTCACGTTTCTGTGTTTTCAGTATAATGAGAATGTGAAATTACAAAAATGACCCCCTAAGTATAATTTTAGTTTCAAATGTAAATTAATTTCGTTGGATTCAAATGGATACTAGGAAAACATTTAGTCACTAAAAAGTCATGGAGTAACAAGTTACTATCACCAATCAAGTGGCTATGCCGTTCTAAAAAAATCAAGTGGCTATGCCGCTATGGCTCCTGATCCTGATCATAAGAAAAGGGCCGAGTTTACTTTGAGTTTTAGTTTATCTAAATCGCTACAATATTTGTGTGGCTTTTTAACTCATTATGCTATGAAAATTGCCCACGACTCTTATCGTGTTATAATAATTGGCTGTTACCCATATTTAGAGCTAAAAGTTAGCTGATTTGAACCAAATATTATTTATATGACAAGATAAAAAAAAATTAAAATAAATCTCTTTCTAGACCGAAAAGATTTAAAAGAAAATGCTTGAATTAAAATTAAATGACACATGATTTAACAATTTTGAAAAGGTAGTTGGTATTTTGGGGTGAGCATCGGGTCAAAGCCGGACCGGACAAAAAAAATGGATCAGACCGAGATTGTTTTAGCCCAAAATCACGGATCGAGGACCGGACCGAATGTGTTCGGTTCAGTCCGAGAATGCATTATTGATTAGTTGTATGTAAGATCGGACCGAACCGCGGACCGAACATGAGGTAAAATGTGGACCGAGGACTAGATCGAAATAAGTTCGATCCAATCCGGTCCAATTTCTCGGTTCGCTCAGGTCCACGATCGGATATGCTCACCCCTTATCGGGTGAACTAAGTCATAAAAATAGTGAACCAAGTCAAGTGAACAAATATGCAAAGTACAATAACCTACTTAGCAAATTTTCATGATACATAAGTTTTGTTAGCAAGTATTCATAGTACAATGATCAAGAAAACCAACATAGGTGGTACACTGCCAAAAACGAAGAAAGGAATGATCACATAAAAAGGATGAGAAGAGTGTTGGATCATTGTAAAGTATAACTTTATTGATAACCATTATTTATAATTGTAAAACCCTAATTTCCAAAATTCACAAACAGGGCTTGGCCTAATTATTTACAAATACTCCCAGCAGTTCGAGCGGCGAAATCGCGAAAGCTCGAACTGGAGTAATAAACAAAGAAAGCAAAATAAAACAATAACCAAAATAAAACGGGATAACCCAAAGTATCCTCTATTCTAATGTTTTTGTTTACGGATAACTAAAGTATCCGAAGGATAAACCAAAGTATCCCAAGCAGTCGTCTCGGGAATAAGAATCCTAGATTCGACACTAATAAAAGTCGTCTCGGAAATAAGAACCCTAGATTCGACACCGACAAACATCGTTTCAGGAATAAGAACCCTAGATTCGATACCAGCAAAAATCGTCTCTAGAATTAATACCATGAATTCGACATAAAAGAAAAAACAAACAATTAAATAACTATATATATATTTTTTGTTACCGGATAAACCAAATATCCTTAAAATCAAAAATAAAAACTTTATTTTTTCTTTTTTAACTGCTACTTTTGAAGCACCAATCATAAAAACTTAGACAGACCATTAAATCACCACCAATCCATATCTATGAACAACCACTCATAAAGATAAATCCAGTACATACGTCCAGAGCTCACAAACGATATAAAAGAAACCAATCAATTGAATAAAAAAGTAGAAGCATGATCAGTCGAACAAAACAAATCCGATATCAACACAGATTCAAACAACGACTCCAAATCCAATGCAACCTTTATTACTTGGTGATTAACCAACGTAAATGATTTTTTTTTTTCCTAAAGATAGGTAGGTGTAACGGGGTAATATAGAGGTGGCGGCTTGATGACCGACTAGGTCTCAAGATCATAGCTGCTCATGATACCATGTTAGAACATTCCAAAATTCACAAACCGAATTTGGGCCTAATTATCCACTAATAAAGAGTTCTCTTAAAACCATCATGGCGTGATGAAAATGACACAAAACCTTTAGAAAGAAAAAGCGTAACTACAACACAATTGAACCACTATCTATGATAACATATTTTTCCACTTATGTTTTATGCCAATATACAACTTTGATAGTATAGGTTCACTAAATATCTAAATCAGTAATATGAACTTAGGTAGAAAAAGCATATCTTTAGGCGAGTTTTCACAATTGCTAAGAACTATATTTACCAGTAATAGTTGTATTTTTTCTATTGTAGTATGCAAGTTGCACCATAAGAAAGCCGTTCACTAGATTAAAGTTGCATCATAAAAAAGTCGGACTGAAGTTATACATATCAAAAAATGACATTTTTGATAAAAAGGAAAATTGGCGTCATTTCTTAAAATTGGTCAATTGAGTTCGCCTAAGTAATCACTATGTCAACTTTTTTTTTTGAACATCAAAATATATTAAAAGAAACCGAAGCCAAAACACTACAAAACATCACTCCTCGCTATGAAGGTAATATCACAAGGAAAGTTATCAACCCAAATGAAATTTACATCAGAATCATAAGCAACTTTTGCAACATGATGAGCCGCAAAGTTACTTGCTAGATATTTTTAGTTTTTTTATCCCGCACTTGTATAAAACAATAAAACGAAAAGTAATTTGCAAAAATCGTCCTTGTAGTACGCCTAAATTGCAGGTGCGACCTTTACCTTTTTGAAAATGCATGCGTGGTCCTTGTGGAAAACTATTGGTGTGGATTTCGATCCTACCCCAAAGTGAAATAACTAAGGGCCCGTTTGGTTTGTAGATGGGTTTAAGATTTAGATTTAAATTTGGATTTAAATTTGGATTAGGATTTGGATTTGGATTTGAGGTAGTAGAGAGAAAAATTTAACATTATTTATTTTTTAAATAAATTTAAGATTTAAAGTTTAAAAAAGTATTATAAAAAATAACAAACAAAGTAATAATAGAGAACGAGAGGTGGTCAGTTGGCTATGGCCCACTCAAATTGAAAAAATACGTTAAACAATAAACCATATTTTTAAAGTAGCCATTTCATTAAGGATTTGTAGATAACATTTATTTATGATTCAATCATAATCTTGGGACCCACAAACGAATACCAAACAACAATTTTAACTCTCATCTCCCAAACCAATGTCAAAACCAGTATACCAAACGGACCCTAAAATACCAAAGTAAAATGGCAAAGTCTTGCTAAGGAAAGTACATTTTAGTCATTTTAGGGATGGCAAAAAAATTTGCACTCGATGGGGACCCGATCCCTAAACCCGATTCGACTGGGAAATCTCCGAGTTGACCGGGGATGGGGAATTCCCGAAATATGAAACCGGGGATGGGGATAACATAAATCCCCGACCCCAGCCTCGACCTCGATCTTTCTAGTGTATAAGTAATTATAATTTATATGTTATATCCATACTTGATTAACTTGTATATGTATATGTATATATGTTTATGAGTATCGACATGTATATTTATATGCATATGTGATATTTATAGAATCAGGCACCTTTAGAATTAGAAGTATAAGCACAAACTACATATTACTTAACTATTTTGTCCGAATACACACATATGATACATATTATTTTGACTAAAATACACCGTTGGTCCCTAAACTTGTCACTGCGCATCGTAATGGGACAAACCTTGCATTTATCATCGTGGGGAGTCCAAAACTTGGGTTTTTAATGCCAAACTAGTCCCTTGACCACTAATGCCAAAGTCAATGTATGATTTTTGTCATGTAGTCGAGGGTATTTTAGTCCATACACATTTATACTTTTGTTTCTTTACATTTGATTTTGTCAGTACCTTGTTTCTTCTCTTCTTGTTTCTGGTCTGTTCATCACATGGGAGAATGGATACAGAATTACGTCTAAGGCTGCTACCGCTGATCAGGCATTGAAAATGTTTCATGATATGGTGTTGGAGGGTGTTGTTGCAGATACCGTAACTTACAATACTTTGATAGTTTGATCCATGCTTTCCTCAAGAGAGGCGCCATTCCTGAAGCTTTTAAGCCTGTTAACGAGATGTTATTTAGAGGATGCCCATTTGTTTAAATTACTTATAATGGTCTAATAAAAGCATTATGCAGAGACGGAGCAGTCGAAAAAGCATGGGGGTTGTTTGAGGAGATGGTGGAAAGGGTTTGAACCCGAATACTGTTTCTTGCAATCTTTTGATCAATGGTTTGTGTAGATTCGGTAAAGTGCAAGAAGCTTTTGGTTTCTTGAGAGATATGGTGAATTTAGGAATGATTCCTGATATTGTAACTTATAATAGTTTGATCAACGGATTATGCAAAATAGGTAATGTTGAAGAAGCCATGAATTTGTTTGAAAACTTGTAGTCAAAAGGCATGAGTCCTAATGTGATTACTTATAATACTTTATTATTTTCGTATTGTAAAAAAGGCATGCTTGATGATGCGTATTTGCTGCTAAATAGAGGTGTTGCTAAAGGCTTTATACCTAATGATGTAACATGGTATATATTGGTCTATAGTTTTGTTAAAGAGGTCGACCATTTATAGACAACTTTGTGTATCTGAGACGTAATTGCACGCGTGATAGAATTTTTAACAAAATGAGAATCTTGTTTTGCTAGACTGTTGGGATGTTTTACATTTACTGTTTGATATGGAGCTTGAAAACCGATCCACTTTAAGGACCCAACTTTTGGAGATTTGGTTGATTTTTCTATAGTACTTCATTGGAGTAACATCCATGAATTGATTTGAAGATACACTGATCAATCTGAAATCCATGAAGGCATATCTATCGGTCTATTTAATTAAGCACCAAAGATTGTGAGTGGTTTTGTAATTATAAAGGACTATGTACTTTTTATTCGTAAGATGATTAAAATCTAATTTTAATTTGATTTTTGAGTTAATTACATGAATGGTCCCTGTGGTTTGTCGAAAATTATGGATTTGGTCCATGAACTTTTTTTTTTTGCGGATTTGCTTCCTATGGTTTTGATTCGTTACGGATTTGGTCCTTTGCTCATATTTTCTGTTAGTTGACCGTCAAATGTGTGTTTGGAAGGCTGAAATGATAAAAATACCCCCGTATGTGTTTCATGAATGGTCCCTATGGTTTGTAGGTTATCATGTAGGGCTGTAAATGAACCGGACGAACACGAACAGAGCCTTGTTCATGTTCGTTCATTTAATTTTAACCGGACAAATAAACGAACACGAACGCTTAAACGGACGAATTTTCTTGTTCATGTTCGTTTATTAAGAAAATGAGTTGTTTATGTTCGTTTATTTTCGTTCATTAAGACACTAAACGAACGCTAAACGGACATAAACGATCGAACATAAATAAACATAGACAAACAAACATAAACTTTATGAAATTATGCATCTAATATTGTTTTATAAGTGTTGTTTTGTTTGAACAAACTAACTTTATAATTATACAATTAAAAAATATGATATACGAACATAAATAAATAAATGAACATAAACGAACCTTAACGAACGCATAATCGGACGTTCACGAACATAAATAAACGGACGTGACTTTTGTTCTTGTTCGTTCATTTAACTAAACGATCGTAAAATATTGTTCATGTTCGTTCATTTAATAAATAAACGAACATAAACGAACTTTTTACCGAACGGTTCATGAAATGTTTACTGAACGTTCAGTTCGTTTACAGCCCTATTATCATGAATTAGTCCATGATTTTTTATTTTTTATTTTTATTTATATAAAAACATTTTGTCGAAAATTTTATTAAAAAATCTATAAAAAATTCCTAAAATTTTATAACAAATTCCGAAAATTTTATAAAAAATTTTGTTAAAAATTCCGAAAATTTTATAAAAAAAATTCCAAAAATTTTATAAAAAAATCCGAAAATTTTATAAAAAAGTATATTAAAAATTCCAAAAATTTGATAAAAAAAATTTATAAAAAAATCCAAAAATTTTATTAAAAATTCCGAAAATTTTATAAAAAATTCCGATAAATTTTTTATAAAATCTTATAAAATATTCCGTCAAAAATATTGGGAAAAAAAATTTTAGACAAAAGATATTCTTTATATTGTCAAAAAAATCCGTAAAAAAGTTTTGGGCAAGATTTTATAAAAAATTCCGTCGAAAAGAATTCAAAAAAGAAAAAAAAAAAAAAATCGAATTTTTTTTCCAAAATTTTTGACGGAATGTTTATTAGATTTTATAAAAATTTTATCGGAATTTTATATAAAATTTTCGGAAATTTTATAAAATTTTCGGAATTTTTATAAACTTTTCGTAATTTTTTATAAAATTTTTGGAATTTTTTATAAATTTTTTTATAAAATTTTTGGAATTTTTAATATACTTTTTTATAAAATTTTCGGAATTTTAATAAAAATTTATATAAAATTTTTAGAAATTTTTATAGATTTTTTTATAAAATTTTCGGAATATTTTATAAAATTTTTGACAAAATGTTTTTTTTATAAATAAAAATAAAAAATCAAGGACTAATTCATGATAACCCAGAAACCATAAGGACCATTAATTAAACACATACGGGGGTATTTTTGTCATTTCAGCCTTCCAAACACACATTTGACGGTCAACTAACAGAAAATATAGTCAAGGGACCAAATCCGTAACGAATCTAAACCATAGGGAGCAAATCCGCAAAAAAAAAGTTTAGGGACCAAATCAGTAATTTTCGACAAACCACATGGACCATTCATGTAATTAACTCTTGATTTTTTGATAGATTAAAATCTGCTTTCAATGCCTGATCAGCGGTAGCAAACATAGACGTAATTCTATAGCCATTCTTCCATGTGATGAACAGACCAGAAACAAGAAGAGAAGAAACAAGGTACTGACAAAATCAAATGTAAATAAACAAAAGTATAAATGTGTATGGACTAAAATACCCTCGACTACATGACAAAAATCAGACATTAACTTTGGCATTAGTGGTCAAGAGACTAGTTTGGCATTAAAAACACAAGTTTTGGACTCCCCACAATGATAAATGCAAGGTTTGTCCCATTACGATGCGCAATGACAAGTTTAGGGACCAACGGTGTATTTTAGTTTATTATTTTTATATTACATGTGATGTTACAATGCTGAGGATACTTTAAAGTTGAATTGGAATTGTAATGAATCAAACTATGTGCGATGTACTCACGTTTGTTGAGACACTTTATGAGTTAAAATTCTTTATATTTTCGATGAGTATGTGGAATATTAATGGTATTTCATAAGGATTGAAAATCCTCGAATCCTCACGGTGATCCCCGATCCCCATTGGGGACGGGGATGGGGATGTAAAATAATTTCTCGATGGGAATGGGAACGGGGATGGGGATGGGACAATCCCCGACATTCCCGGGCCTGTTGCCATCCCTAAGTGTGTTTTTGCAATATGTTTGGCGCAATGAGCTGGGGTTGAGGCTGAGGCTTTTATTATAATGCACATGTTGAAGCTTATTTTTTATAAAGTTATTTGGCAAATTAGTTGGAGCTGAATCTTATTAATGTAAAATCACATAAAAATATATCAAATTAAATTTATTTTATATATATTTTAAGCTTTTACGTGATAATTTATTATATTCTAAAAGGTATTTAAGTAATTTAACTAGCCATAAGCCGATATAAGTCTCATTTTATGGGCTTGGGCTTACAGAGGCTTATGACTAGGGGTGTTGATCGGTTCGGTCATCGGGTTGTTCGGTTCGGTTAATTCGGTTAAAAATTTTTTTTAGGTCAATCCGAGAACCGAACCAAACCAAATTCAAATTCGGTTTTCGGTTTGGTTCGGTTGAATTATAATTCGGTTCGGTTCTTGGGTTGACCCAAATAACCCGAATTTCACAATTTCAAAAAAAATAAAATAATTAATAATTACATAGATATTTAGCAAAAAATTACATTTCAAGCATAAAAAGTGTTTTATTATATTATGATAACCTTTTGATAGTATTTATTTATATATAAATATACATAAAAATATATAAATATATATATAAATATAAAAAATATATATATATTTATATGAATTCGGTTTTCGGTTTAAACTGCCAAACCCATAACCAAACCGAGAACCGAATTAGTAGTTCGGTTTGGTTCGGTTTTAGCAAATTCGGTTCGGTTATTAGTTCGGTTAAGTTATTTTCGGTTCTGTTCGGTTTCGGTTTTTGGTTTATTCGGTCTTTACGATTTTTTAGCTCACCCCTACTTATGACGTATTTTATAAAGCATAAGCGTTCATAAGCCAATGCGACAAACGAAATTTATTTTATAAACTGATTTATTTTAAAAGCCCGAGCCCGTAAAAGACCTTTGCCAAACACGTCTAAAAAGGAAATACTAAGAAAGAAGTGAAGTCAAAAATAATTTTGTTTGGGGAGCACGCATATGAATTTGATCAAAGACCTATAAATAGCAATCGGTGAGTTTTCTTTCCACTATAACCAAACAGGCTCACAGCCCCCACTCACACACACACACAATTCTCTCGTGTGTCCGAACCAAACACCCCCCTAATTCTCACAAATCCCTAATCCGCTCAATTTTTTACAACAACAAATTCATTTATAAAATCAAATTCTCAGATCAGCAGATTTTGGGGATTTCTTTCGCCGATTCAAATCTGGTACAACTAACTAACCGATCACTATTTTTTTTTTTTTTTTTTTTAATTCATATATTTATAATTATTTGATTCAATTATTCTTTTCATTACGTGTGAATTTAGCTTTTTAGAATTCTATATTTGTATCGATTGATTGATTATTTTAGGGTTTTGATGTGAATTTAGTAAATTAGTTGTGTTCGTTGCGTTTAGTAAGTAGAAATGACGCCTTAAGTGTTTTGCGTGTATGATGAAATTGTACCTTGTGTGCCAGAATTCAATCCGTAAGGAAATTTTAGTTTGTTTGATGATATACGCAAAAACGAGGTACAAGTAAGCTGAAATAGGTTAAATGATCACTTCTTTTAATATAACTATTTATATTTTTTGAATCTGTCCGTATTTGATCGTTCATTGTTATTACTATTATTTGTGAAAATAGGCGTATATGTTTAAGAGGATAATTAGTTAAATTAGCCGTGTTCGTGTCATTTTGATGAGTAGAAAATGATCTGTTTGAGACGATTTTTACGATTTTATGATCCGTAACGACGTCCTTATATGTGATAAATTATTGATGAGAAAGGAGAGGCAAGTATTGTAGAATTTGAGTTTGTCGGATGATAGTGTGGTTTCTGTAAATGTTTAGTTGTTAGCATGTGGATGAAAATTGTAGCCTCGTACGTAAAAATAAGGTATACTTGAAAGTTATAATGTCGGTACACAAAAACGAGGTATGTTCGAGCTGAATTAGGTTGAGTGATGCGCTGAAAAGCGTTTATTTGCGTGTAACTGGGTATGAATGTGATGGCGTGGTCGTTACATTTAGTCTGTTGTTTCTAGGTAAAAAATAATGATGTTTAAGTGCGTGTATTTATTGATGTAATAACTGTGGATGGTGATTTTGGCTATAATTGTTGTTGATTTGTGATGATATCAGGAGATACCACGTATGGTGATTTTGGCTTTAATTTAGTTGTTAGCCTGTAGATGAAAATGGTAACATAGGTGCGTTAAAAGTACGTTATACTTGAGCTGAATTAGGTCACATAGGTGACGTCAAATACTGTGATATAGGCATAGAGATACGTTATGTTTGCGTCTAGTTATTAATATGTAACTCTGAATTAACTAATAGAGATATGTTACGTGTGCATTAACTTATCAATAATTGTAGTGCGACTGTGTGAGGAGTAATGATTTTTCTATTTGTGGGCGTCGACTTTTGTTATATTAATATATTCGTATGGAATCACCTGTGACGACTGTTGTAATTAATACATTTAGTATGATGCGAGTGCTTGTATGACAAAATATGTTTCCTACTGATGTTGTTGTTCTATTTGTAACGACATCCGGACATGTGATTGATGAGGAAGGAAAAAATTTATAGAATACGAATTAGGTTGAATGATCTGCAAAAAAAGGATATGCTTACCTGTAACTGGCTATTAATGTGATGGTGTAACATGATGAGTTAATAGAGATACATTGCGTGTGCGTTCTGTTTATGTTCAAGATGCATGTAGTATGTTGTTTAAGTAGAAGATCTCTTAAGTACTTGTACAATGAACGTATGTACCTACCTTATTGATGTGGTAGTTGTGATGGTTATATTTTGGCCACTTTATGATACGTGAAAACCAGACATGTGATTGATGAGGATGGATATGCAATTTTAAGTTTGAATTTGTAGATGACAATGGTAATGTATGTACGTAAAAACAAGCAATACCCAAGCTGAGTTAGGTTAAATGATGTGTAAAAAAGCGCATGTACGTGTGATTTGCTATGAATGTGATGGTGTAACTAATAACTATGTTAAGCTAATAGAGATACGTTACATGTGTGTTACCTTATTTATAACAGTAGCCTGTGGAGTGATGATTTTTCTATTTGTGATATTCTAATTGAGATGTATACAAAGAAAAAGATAGTAATAGTAATTGTGTTGGTAGATTAGTCATAGTTATGAAATTACATGTGATGGCTATTGCAGTATATACTTTTAGTATGTTCTCTAAGTAGAAAATGGTTTAAGTGCTTGCGTGTATCGGTGTATGATATTATTTTGTACCTTATTGAGGTAGTCTTGTATGGCTACCTTGGCAAACTGTTAGAGAGGATTTTTTTTTTTTACTATAACTGTTCATCTGTGACGACATCCGGACATTTGTACCTTATTGATATTCTGAGTGAGATTCATATAAAGAAAATGATAATAGTGAGTGTGTTGGTAAGTTTAGTTTAATTATTGGGCTGTAAAGCTATGTGGCATGTGGAAGTATATCAATGCATGTAAGCTCTGAGTAAACTTGATGGCTGATTTAGGAACGGTCTTGCTCGTGTAAATAGTTTTTTTAGGAATTTCTAAAACTGTAATAATGACAAGTTTATGTTATGTATGTAGGTTGTTGATATGAGCTCTTACCAAGCTCGAGATAGAAGGCCAAGGTATTCTAATTCTAATCATCGTCAAGCATGGATTCAGAGAGGTCCAACAACTGCTGCTGCTACTCCTACCGTTGTCACAACCACTGCACGAGATGCTAATACTGCCCCATCTTCAAACTCAAACTCGCAAAATGTTAATAACAGAAGAAGAGATGATAGAGTTTCAAAAGAAGATTTACCACAGCTTGTACAAGAAATCCAAGAGAAACTCTTGAAAGGTACAATTGAGTGCATGATATGTTACGATATGGTGAGACGCTCGGCCCCTGTATGGTCTTGCTCAAGCTGTTTTTCGATCTTTCATTTGCATTGTACAAAGAAATGGGCTAGAGCACCTACTTCTATAGACTTATCTGCTGAGAAAAATCAAGGGTTTAATTGGCGATGCCCGGGGTGTCAGTCGGTCCAACTTACATCATTTAAAGAGATTCGATATGTCTGTTTTTGTGGAAAAAGGCAGGATCCACCGTCGGATCCATATCTTACACCTCATTCTTGCGGTGAGCCTTGTGGAAAGGCGCTTGACAAAGACCTTGCTGCTGCTGCTTCTTATGATGATGATGAGGGTGATCATTGTCGTCATAGTTGTGTTGTTCAATGCCACCCTGGTCCGTGTCCGCCTTGTAAGGCTTATGCTCCACCAAGGATTTGTCCTTGCGGTAAGAAAACGATTGCTTTAAGATGCTCTGATCAGAGTCAGAAGTCAAATATTACATGTGGTCAGCGTTGTGGTAAGCCGCTAAATTGTCAACGCCATTGTTGTTTCAAGACGTGTCATGTTGGTCCATGTGATTCTTGTGATGTTAAGATTAATGCATCTTGTTTCTGTAAAAAGAAGACCGATGAGGTGGTTGTTTGTGGTGACGTGGCTATGAAGGGACATGTGAATGTAGTTAGAGATGGTCTCTTTTCGTGCAATTCGTCGTGTGAAAAAACTCTTGGGTGTGGAAACCATGTCTGCAAAGAAACGTGTCATCCTGGTGTTTGTGGGGACTGTGAATTGTTGCCAGGAAGGATCACATCATGCTATTGTGGTAAATCAAGCTTAGAAGAGGAGAGAAAAAGTTGTTTAGATCCAATCCCAACCTGCTCTAAGATATGTGACAAAACCCTCTCATGTGGGTTACATCGCTGTAAAGAGACATGTCATCCAGGGTCGTGTGCACCGTGTAGGGTAATGGTTACTCAGAAATGTCGTTGTGGATCAACTTCTCGGACTGTGGAATGTTTTAACACCACCACTATGATGGAAGGAGATACAACATTCAGATGTGATAAACCTTGTGGGCGAAAGAAGAGCTGTGGTAGACACCGTTGCAGTGACAAGTGCTGCCCGCTGTCAAATTCCAAGAATAATGCTCCCGTTCAGGGTCGGGACCCACACTTGTGTTCTATGCCTTGTGAAAAGAAGCGAAGATGTGGGCAACATGATTGTGAATCATTTTGTCACAGTGGTTATTGCCCTCCTTGCCAAGAGATGATTTTCACTGACCTCACTTGTGCTTGTGGGCGATCTTCAATTCCTCCGCCGCTACCATGTGGTACCCCGCCACCGTCTTGTCAATACCCATGTTCAGTTCCTCAACCATGTGGTCACGTGTCTTCTCACAGCTGCCACTTTGGGGATTGTCCACCATGTCCTGTTCCTATAGCCAAGGAATGCATTGGTGGACATTTTGTCCTCAGAAACATACCATGCGGGTCGAAGGATATTAGATGTAATAAAGTTTGTGGCAAGACAAGGCAGTGTGGGATGCACTCATGTTCGAGGACTTGCCACCCGTCTCCATGTGATTCATCATCATCGTCATCTGGTGGATCTACTTCTACTGGTGCTGTAAAGCTTTCATGTGGTCAGACATGTGGAGCACCAAGGAGAGACTGCAGGCACACATGTACTAGTCTCTGTCACCCTCATAATACATGTCCAGATGTACGATGCGAGTTCCCTGTCACAATAACATGCTCTTGTGGTCGAATAACCGCAACTGTTCCGTGTGATGCCGGAGGCAACAACAATACTAGTGGTTACAATGCGGATACTGCTCTTGAAGCTTTTGCCATTCAGAAATTGCCTGCGCCACTTCAACCAGATGAAGCAAATGGTAAGAGGACCCCGCTTGGACAGAGAAAACTCGTATGTGATGATGAATGCTCAAAATTGGAACGTAAAAAAGTTCTCGCAGATGCTTTTGGGGTTAATACAAGTTTGGAGGCGCTCCATTTTGGTGAAAGTAGTGCAGTTTCTGATATGATAGGAGACTTGTTCAGACGTGATCCAAAGTGGGTACTGTCAATTGAAGAGAGATGCAAAATGTTGGTTCTTGGTAGGATTAGAGGTGCTGTCAAGGTTCATGTCTTCTGTCCGATGTTGAAAGAGAAGAGAGATGCAGTGAAACTAATTGCAGAGAGATGGAAGCTGTCCATACGTGCTGTTGGCTGGGAGCCGAAACGATTCATTGTGGTTCATGTTACACCAAAGTCCAAGACACCTAGTCGTATTCTTGGCTCTAAAGGACTGAACCCATCAAATTTGATACAACCCCCTGCTTTAGATCCTCTAGTAGACATGGATCCTAGGCTAGTTGTGGCTTTGTTTGATCTGCCAGGGGATGCAGATGTGAGTGCCTTGGTGTTGAGGTTTGGCGGGGAGTGTGAATTGGTCTGGTTGAATGACAAAAATGCATTGGCTGTGTTCAGTGATCCGACCAGAGCTGCAACTGCTATGAGGCGGTTAGATCATGGGTCAGTTTATCATGGTGCAGCTGTACTAAGCACCGCCAATGGTGGTACATCAGCTACTGGAGGTACTAGTAATGTTTGGGGAGGGAGTGGTGTCCCGGCAACCAATCCGTGGAAGAAAGCTGTTGCTGCATCATCTGATTCATGGAGTGGTGCACCAGAGCCGGTCATTAACAACCCATGGAAAGTAAAAGAGAATCCTATAATCGCTAGTGCCACTGCATCGTCAGCAAATAGATGGAGTGCTGTGGAATCTGAAGATGCTCGTACTAATGTCACTACTCAAGAAGTATCAGGTAAAGTTGTAGCTGCAACTAATGTGGCGTCGTCCAAGAATGAACCAGCATCATCATCAGCGAGTTTATTAAAACAGGATGATGATGTAGTGGAGAACTGGGAAGAAGCATATGACTGAATCATGACTGGTTGGCCTTTTAGCAATATGACCAAACTATCCATCCTTAAGTCACAGTATATGTACTTTTTATATTTTGAGCTACCAAACTAAGGATATGTTGTTTACATGAAACATTCACATATGAATGAAGATAGCGACCATGCTTATTGGTTTCGCATGACTTCATCTTGGTTTATGTATTTTCCATTTTATTAATGTTTTTATTTTTGTTTAAGGTCGACTTATTACTTACTGGCCGCACAGCAATTTTATGGTGCAGTGATGTTTATTAAGATTTTGGTTTTGTTTTAACATTGTCATTTACGTGTGTATTCCTGTTTTGCACAAAAGCATGTATGTGGCAGAATTATATGAATTTCCATGGCTTGCAGCTTTGGTTAGACGGTTGTCGTCAAGTTGCTAATTTAGCACATTGTACTCAGTTTAGGGAAGTCTTGTGGAAACTTGCATTGGCGTGTTATCTTTTGCATTGGTCAAGTCGCTAGTAAATCACTTTCTCATTTAAATCATTATGAGAAATGTAAGCCGCCTGATATCATGTATGGGTTAGTGCCCATCAAAATAGGCATGCTTCATACCACCTAAGGGTTGGTTTTAGAAATCCATACCCGGTTCCATGCCGCTCTGTTCTCAGACACGTACACTACAAACCAAACGTTTAAATAAAACAGTTAACAAGACTGCTACTATATTTATTTATTCTGCTAGTGAGGGTTGTTGGATATTTTAGTGTAATTGGATTAACTTGTTTTGACCAATTTCATCATAATAATACATCATTTAGGTTTGGTGGTGCGGAGTGCACACCTACTTGAATTTATTATGATCTTAGGGGCGAAGCCCCTAAGGGACGGGGGTCCGGGGGCAGTGCCCCTGGTAGCAGGGTCCAAGGGGCGGCAGCCCCTGGCAGGGTCCAAGGGGCAGAGCCCCTGGCTGAATTTTCATTTCTGCTGCAGTAGTGTGAATCTGCTGAAGTATTATGATTCTGCTGAAGTTATGTTTGTTTCTGCTGAAGTTATGTTTCTCAGCAGATTAATTTTCGGAAATTGAAGGGACATAACTTGACAACTTGGAAACCCTAAAACTGCCTTTGGCAGTTATCCCGTATCTTCATTATATATGGTTATTTGGTCGTTATTTTACTTGAACGGTTCAATATATCTCAGACCCAACACATACAGAAAATTCTCATTCTCTGAATTGTATCCGATTGAATAATTTGGTAGAACCGCCAAATTGATTTGATCTGAAAGTGATTACACGCCTTTCAGAGATTAAGTATATCCACTGGTGTTCGTTATTACTACCATATCCCCTACAAAGATCAAATCAATTAGATGACGAACCCTGATTCTGTGAAAGATCTGAACAAGACGTTTGCAAAGTTGGAGAAGTTTTCTGGGCAGGATTTTCGTAGATGGCAGAAAAAGATGCATTTTTATCTGACGAATTTGAAAGTGGTGTATGTTCTGAGTACCCCATGCCCTGAGGCTGTTGAGAATGAAACGCTGGATCAGACTCGTAATCGTTCTAAGTGGGAAAACGCAGACTATATATGTCGTGGTCATATTCTTAACGGTATGTCTGATTCCTTATTTGATATTTATCAAAACGTAGAGTCTGCAAAAGAATTATGGGATACCCTAGAAGCCAAATACATGGCAGAAGATGCGTCTAGTAAGAAATTCCTAGTTGGTAATTTTAATAACTATAAAATGGTAGACGCTAGGCCTGTCATGGAACAGTACCACGAATTGCAAAGGATATTAGGACAGTTTGCACAATATGATATGAAAATGGATGAATCAATTTCTGTCTCTAGTATCATAGATAAACTGCCCCCCTCTTGGAAGGATTTTAAAAACAATCTTAAACATAAGAAAGAGGAATTGAATCTGGTTGAACTTGGAAGTCATTTCCAAATTGAACAATCCATACGTGATATGGAAAGGGGTTCTGTTGGTGGTACTAAAACCATGGCTGGTTCTTCTGTGAACATGGTGGAGGAGGATGAATCCTCTAAGGCTGGTAAAGGGAAACGAAAGTGGCAAAGCAATAACAACAAAGGTTCTGATAAGAAACCAAAGGTGACATGTTGGAAGTGTGGGAAACCCGGACACTTTAAGAAAGATTGCAGGTCTAAGGGTGGAGGTAAAGGGAAAAACGAGGCTGGTGCTAGTGGATCCAAGGATCCTGGAAAGCAATCAGGTTTGTTTTTGGTACCTACTGATCATTCTGTTGAAAATTATTATGTATCAATAATTTCTGAAACATTCTATGTACAGGATGATGATTTATCATGGTGGGTGGATTCAGGAGCAACATGTCACGTATGCAAAAATCTTCAATGGTTCAAGGACTTTAAGCCAATTGAAGATGGATCTTTATTAAAGATGGGCAATGTTGCAACTGAACCGATTAAAGGACTAGGAACTGTTAATCTAGTCTTTACTTCTGGAAACTCTTTACTTTTAAACAATGTTGTGTATGTACCTGGTATTCGTAAGAACTTAGTATCTGGTATTGTATTAAATAATTGTGGCTACAAGCAAGTCTTGGAAAGCGACAAGTACATATTGTCTAGACATGGTACCTTTATTGGCTTTGGATATTTGAATGGCATGTTTAAATTAAATTTGGATGTTTCGTTTCTTAATAATTCTGTTTGCATGGCTTCTACTAGTTCTAGCGATAATTGTGGTAAATCTGAATTATGGCATGCTAGACTAGGACACGTACATTATAAGAGAATGAAAGACATGTCAAAAATGAGTCTAATACCTGCTTTTGAATTGAATGGTGAAAAGTGTAATACTTGTGTGTTGACTAAGATAACTAGACAACCTTTCGCCAAAAATGTCATTAGAGATACTAAGGTATTAGAACTTGTACACAGTGATTTGTGTGATTTTCATTCAACACCTTCACTTGGTAATAAAAAGTATGTAGTTACTTTTATTGATGATGCTACTAGATATTGCTATGTTTACTTGTGTCATACAAAAGATGAAGCTCTTGATAAATTTAAAATTTATAAAGAGGAAGTAGAGCTTTATCATGGTGTGAAGATTAAAACACTTCGCACTGATAGGGGAGGTGAATATTATGATCCAGTATATTTTCAATCTACTGGTATAATACATCAGACCACTGCTCCATATACCCCACAACAAAATGGTATATCTGAAAGAAAGAATAGGACATTAAAAGAAATGGTTAATTCCATGATATGCTATTCTGGCCTTAGTGATGGATTTTGGGGTGAGGCTATGTTGACAGCCTGTTATCTATTAAATAGAGTTCCTAATAAAAGGAACAAGATAACCCCTTATGAACTTTGGTATAAAAAGGCACCAAAACTGAGTTATCTCAGAGTTTGGGGCTGTAGAGCTGTGGTAAGATTGACTGATCCTAAAATAAATAATATAGGTCAAAGAGGTATAGATTGTGTATTCACTGGCTATCCTGAGAATTCTAAGTGCTATAGATTCTATGTCATAGAACCTAATGATTATGTATCCGTGCACTCTATTATTGAGTCACGAGATGCTGATTTTGGCAATGAGGATAGGTTTACATCTTTACCTAAACCTGCAGACATGATTGCAAGTTCTAGTAACTTTGGTGCATCTGACCAAGTGACTGTTTCCCCTCCTGAGCCTTCTGAGCCTAGGAGGAGTGTAAGAGCAAGAAAAACCAAATCTTTTGGTGGCGATTTCCAACTATATCTGGTAGAAGGATCAAGGAATGAAATTCAATTTCAATATCAATATTGTTTCAATGTTGATGAAGATCCTAGGACCTACAGTGAAGCTATGGCTTCAAGGGATGCTGCATTTTGGAAAGAGGCAATCCAAGATGAGATTGACTCTATTATGCACAATAATACTTGGAAACCGTCTGATTTACCACCTGGTTTTAAACCATTGAATAGTAAATGGATCTTCAAAAGGAAGATGAAGGTGGATGGAAGCATAGACAAGTATAAAGCCAGATTGGTCATCCAAGGCTTTAGACAAAAGGAAGGTATTGATTTCTTTGATACCTATGCTCCTGTTGCTAGGATTACCACCATTAGATTATTGTTAGCACTTGCGGCTATACATAATCTTGTAATTCACCAAATGGATGTTAAAACAGCCTTTTTGAATGGTGAATTGGATGAAGAGATTTACATAAGACAACCTGAAGGTTTTGTCATGCCTGGTAACGAAAACAAGGTTTGTAAATTGGTTAAGTCTCTTTATGGCTTGAAGCAAGCACCCAAGCAGTGGCATCAGAAATTTGATGATGTTATCTTGTCTAATGGTTTTGCATTAAACCAAGCAGACAAGTGTGTATACAGCAAGTTTGATGCTTCTGGTAAAGGAGTAATCATTTGCTTGTATGTTGATGACATGCTGATCTTTGGTACTGACCAAGATCAAGTTGATGCAACAAAAGAATTCTTGTCCTCTAAGTTTGAGATGAAGGACATGGGGGAGGCTGATGTGATTCTTGGCATTAAGATCATACGTGGAGAACATGGCATTACTATCTCTCAATCACATTATATTGAGAAGATGTTGGATAAGTTTAATCTGAAAGATTGTTCTCCTATAGGTACTCCTATGGATCCCACAACAAAACTTGTGCCTAATAAAGGTGTTGCTGTGAATCAACTTGAATATTCAAGGGCTATTGGATCTTTAATGTATGCCATGATTAGTACTAGACCTGATATAGCCTTTGCTGTTGGAAAGTTGAGTAGATATACTCACAATCCAGGTTTAATCCATTGGCGAGCAATTAATCGAGTATTTATGTACTTGAAAGGAACAATGGATTATGGTTTGACTTATAGTGGATTCCCTTCTGTTCTTGAAGGTTATTCAGATGCAAGTTGGATTTCCAATCAGGAAGATCACTCTTCCACAACTGGTTGGGTATACCTACTTGGAGGTGGTGCCATTTGCTGGGCATCTAAAAAACAAACTTGTATAACTGATTCAACAATGGAATCTGAGTTTGTGGCATTAGCAGCAGCTGGTAAAGAAGCTGAATGGCTAAGGAACTTAATTTATGAAATTCCATTGTGGCCTAAACCGATATCATCCATTTCTATCAGATGTGATAGTCAAGCTACTTTGGCTAAGGCATACAGTCAAGTGTATAATGGGAAGTCTAGACACATAGGTGTTAGACATAGCATATTACGTGATCTTATCACGAATGGTGTGATATCTGTGGTGTTTGTGAAAACACAACACAATTTAGCCGATCATTTAACCAAAGGGTTGAATAGAGATCTCGTGAAAAATTCGGCTATAGGGATGGGATTAAAGTCCATCAGAAATCTCTAATATCAAGATACCCAATTCCCATCTAGTATGACGCTAGGTGCTGAATTCAATGTGGAAGGCTTAATATTTAGAGATTGGAACACATTATAAGATTCATCCCAAGGTATGTGTTCAGACCTACAAGTTAGGGAGGTTGAATGAATATATTCTTAATAGCTTTTTTGACAAATTGCATTGTAGGTGCAAGACTAAAAGAGCTACCTATATGAGCATGAAGTTTAGCCGCTTCAAGAAGCTGGGACTTGGCTTTGACATGCTTATGAAGGATAAGGACATAGGCTAGTAAAACATATGTCAAGATAGAACTACTATGTATGTAAACTTTTGTGTACATTATCTTCGTGTATTCATATTGAATTCCCAGGGTTCAATCCTTAGCGACACCCTGGTATTCGAATATTTGGAATGTGTAATGTACTAATGTGAAATTCAATCGTCACGACATTTCATTTATGCAAAAGTTTGATTGTTTGAGATTACTTGATACAACCCCCTGCTTTAGATCCTCTAGTAGACATGGATCCTAGGCTAGTTGTGGCTTTGTTTGATCTGCCAGGGGATGCAGATGTGAGTGCCTTGGTGTTGAGGTTTGGCGGGGAGTGTGAATTGGTCTGGTTGAATGACAAAAATGCATTGGCTGTGTTCAGTGATCCGACCAGAGCTGCAACTGCTATGAGGCGGTTAGATCATGGGTCAGTTTATCATGGTGCAGCTGTACTAAGCACCGCCAATGGTGGTACATCAGCTACTGGAGGTACTAGTAATGTTTGGGGAGGGAGTGGTGTCCCGGCAACCAATCCGTGGAAGAAAGCTGTTGCTGCATCATCTGATTCATGGAGTGGTGCACCAGAGCCGGTCATTAACAACCCATGGAAAGTAAAAGAGAATCCTATAATCGCTAGTGCCACTGCATCGTCAGCAAATAGATGGAGTGCTGTGGAATCTGAAGATGCTCGTACTAATGTCACTACTCAAGAAGTATCAGGTAAAGTTGTAGCTGCAACTAATGTGGCGTCGTCCAAGAATGAACCAGCATCATCATCAGCGAGTTTATTAAAACAGGATGATGATGTAGTGGAGAACTGGGAAGAAGCATATGACTGAATCATGACTGGTTGGCCTTTTAGCAATATGACCAAACTATCCATCCTTAAGTCACAGTATATGTACTTTTTATATTTTGAGCTACCAAACTAAGGATATGTTGTTTACATGAAACATTCACATATGAATGAAGATAGCGACCATGCTTATTGGTTTCGCATGACTTCATCTTGGTTTATGTATTTTCCATTTTATTAATGTTTTTATTTTTGTTTAAGGTCGACTTATTACTTACTGGCCGCACAGCAATTTTATGGTGCAGTGATGTTTATTAAGATTTTGGTTTTGTTTTAACATTGTCATTTACGTGTGTATTCCTGTTTTGCACAAAAGCATGTATGTGGCAGAATTATATGAATTTCCATGGCTTGCAGCTTTGGTTAGACGGTTGTCGTCAAGTTGCTAATTTAGCACATTGTACTCAGTTTAGGGAAGTCTTGTGGAAACTTGCATTGGCGTGTTATCTTTTGCATTGGTCAAGTCGCTAGTAAATCACTTTCTCATTTAAATCATTATGAGAAATGTAAGCCGCCTGATATCATGTATGGGTTAGTGCCCATCAAAATAGGCATGCTTCATACCACCTAAGGGTTGGTTTTAGAAATCCATACCCGGTTCCATGCCGCTCTGTTCTCAGACACGTACACTACAAACCAAACGTTTAAATAAAACAGTTAACAAGACTGCTACTATATTTATTTATTCTGCTAGTGAGGGTTTGGGGTAATGAATTTAGTTAATTCTAGATGTTTAAGAAATCTTTAGCCAATGGGGATATTTGTAACAAGAATTTCCTATCATGTTTTGAAATATTGTTAATATGCAAATCAATCAAGAAATGGAAGATCGGTGGATTTAGAAGAGCAAGAGAAATCAAGGTCCTTTGCTTGCAGACTCTATGTAAGGCTTATTGTTGTTGCTGCGTCTCAACATTTCATCTTTATCAGGGTTCTCAATATCCGCTCCCCTGAAACTGGTGCTCTCAGGTCTCAACAATTGAACCTGCAGTCTTGATTTGCAGGTCTAAAGAACCCCCAAAATGTTTATATCTTGAAAGAGCCCAATAACAATTCTAAGCATTAAATAAGTTATTTATGCGGTTATCCGATCACATGGTCTGTTTAGTAATAGTGTTTATGAACTCTACTTGCAGACACTTTGCTTGAAGGTTAAGAAAATTAACATTTGTTGACCATACTGGTTTCTTTTTATCTCATCCTTAGTAGAGCTATAATATGAGGTCCTGCATACACTTTACATAATCTCAACCAGTCTCAGTTTCTATACGGGTCACTGATTCGTTGCAGACGTGTGGTTTACTCCCCATGGAATTTACTAATGAGTAAATCTAGGACATACATTATTTCATAAAAATGATTATCCTATACTCATAAGTCATAAATAATAATATCCAATAAGTCTTATAGGTTTGATTGGTTTATTTGCTGCTTATAGGGTTGGGTTGGCATGAAAACAGAAAAAACCCGAACAAACCGAGTGAAATTCGATAGAACGTGGAATACAAAGGGTCAGGCCCATTTTTTTTCATTAAAACTTCTCCTCCCTCCTTTGCTATTGTGATACAAAAAACCACAAACCCTAGCTTCACAAAACTCAGATTCGGTAACACTAATCATCTTATCATCATCAAAATGCACGAATATGAATCATTCTCATCTCAACAAAACTCTACAAATGGAAGTAAGTGTTTATTATATTGTATTTTTTTATGTCTTCTTTACCTTTTTTCTATTTATAAGCTTTGGTTTATATTCAAATATTCAATGAATGCTTATTATGCTGTGTTTGTTATTAGTTTTAGGTGATCAGTATTTATGCATGACTTGTTTTTTGCTATTGTGACAAATTAGGATTAGCATGTAACTATATAATGCATGGTTATGTTTTGTTGCTAATATGACAAAATTAAGATTGGTAATTTGGTATATAATGCATGGGCATGAACTTATGATTAGTATGAGAGTTTATTGTTTTTTGCTACTCTGACAAACTGATAAAATTTTATTTCTTATATTTGTTTTACTTATTTTTTTTGTTTTAATGTGTTTGTTTAGGATCATACGATAAACCTTGACAATGTTGATTTGGGTTATGAATCAAATCATGACAAAGATAGCAAACGCAAAAGGAAAACCCCAAGTAAACCAAGGAAAGGTGGTGCCGAGTGTTGGAAATACTTTGATGTAAAGTTTGAACCGGATGAAGACGGAGTAATCATTAAGACGACATATTGCAAATGGCGTGACGCAGTTTACGAAGCCGACACCGTTAAAAAAGGTACCAACTGTTGGAAAATTTAGTGCACTTGTGGGATGGTTCACACCTTGTAATGGGTTAGGAGGTACGGAGTGTACACCCATAAGGTCCATGAACACCCTGACTCTAATAGTGGTATGTATTGGTAGTGCTTGGTGAAAGTACTGTTGTGATTAACACTGATTATCAGTGTTTCCACTGAAGCAGTACTTCAGCAGGATCAGTGTTTCCACTGAAGTGGTGTTTCCACTGAAGTGGTATCTCACTGAAGTTGTGTTTATACTGAAGCAGTGGCATTTCCACTGAAGCAGTGTAACCACTGAAAGCACTATGAAAGTACTGATATAAGTACTGATAAATGACAGTTACAACTGCATCATTATGACGTTTAATTGGTCATGTAACCACTAACGGCTATAATGGGGATAATTATGAGGCTATTAATGGGCCGATTAATACTCATAATTCCATTGGAACGGTCAAGAGTAACCTCCTATAAATAGGAGATCTGAACATGCATGAAAGAGACACAGAAAGCACTAAACACTTATAAGCGCAAGGGTTAAAGAATTGTGCCAAATTCTCTAACTGCATTTGGTCTTATCCCAAGTAGATATTCGTGATACCCAGGCATTAGGGTCGAATAGTTTACTTTGGAAAGTGATCACACGATTTCAAGTGATATCCGGTAACCACCTAGTGGTATCTGTTACTGCTGACCATTGTTTGTTTCTGCTGAAGTTGATTATCTACACCCTGATTTGGGACGAATAACCACCAACAATCAAAGTAAACTATCTAGTGATAATCAATGGCAACTGCTGCTATGAAACATATGGCTTCAAACTTTGCAAAGCTGGACAAGTTTGAAGGGGTGGACTTTAGGAGGTGGCAGAAGAAGATGCACTTCTTGCTGTCAAGCATGAGTGTGGTCTATGTGCTGACTACTCCAATTCCTGATGATGGTGGGGATGATGCTACTGTGGAGCAGATCAGGAGGAGGAGCAAGTGGGAGAATGATGACTACATATGCAGAGGTCTTATTCTGAATGGTATGTCTGATTCTCTGTTTGATATTTATCAGAACTCTGAATCTTCCAAAGAACTATGGGATTCCTTGGATGCCAAATATATGGCTGAGGATGCATCAAGTAAGAAGTTCCTTGTTAGTAATTTCACAAATTACAAAATGACTGATTCAAGACCAGTTATGGAACAATACAATGAACTTCTTGGAATACTTGGAATGTTTACACAACACAATATGCACATGGATGAGGCTATTTCAGTCTCTTGTGTTATTGACAAACTTCCTCCTTCTTGGAAAGATTTCAAGCATATCTTGAAACATAAGAAAGAGGAATTAACTCTGGTTGAGTTGGGCAGTCATCTGCGCATTGAGGATTCTCTCAGGCTGCAGGATAATGACAAGCCAAAGAGTAGCACTGCTACTGGACCATCTGTTGTCAATATGGTGGAGCATAACAACTCCACCAGGTACAATGACAACAAAGGCAAGTGCAAACATCATGATAACACAAGGGCGGATCCTAACAAGAAGGCAACACCTACTTGTTGGAAATGTGGCAAGACTGGTCACATTAAAAGGGACTGCAAGGGTGTTAATGTTGGTGGTAAAGCCAATGGATCAGGCACTAAAAGTTCAGGGAGTGGTGGTTCAGCCAACTCACTGAAAGGTCAGAATATGTTTAATAAGTCTTTTCAGATTTATTATGTTACATATGTATCTGAATCTTTTTATGTGCAGGATGATGATGTTGCGTGGTGGGTTGACTCTGGAGCAACAGTTCATGTGTGTAAAGATAGAAGTTGGTTCAAGACTTATGAGTCACTGAATGATGGTTCTATTCTTCACATGGGAAATGAGTCAACAGCCTTGGTGCATGGTCGTGGTTGTGTAGATCTTATGTTTAGTTCAGGAAAGATTGTAACTTTGTTTGATGTTATTCATGTTCCTGATTTCAGGAAGAACTTGGTTTCAAGTAGTATTTTGAATAATTATGGTTATAAACAAGTTATTGAGTCTGATAAATTTGTGCTTTCTAAGCATGGTGTTTTTATTGGTTTTGGTTATTTATGTAATCAAATGTTCAGGCTTAATGTTTCCACTAATAGTATGTCTGTTACCACTGACAATGTTATTTCAGCTTTTGTGTCTACTTTTGATCAGACTAATTCTATCCTCTGGCATGCAAGACTTGGTCATGTACATTATAAAAGGTTGCAAGATATGTCTAAGGATGGGTTGATCCCAGCCTTTGACATGGACACTGAAAAGTGTAAAACTTGCATGTTGACCAAGATTACCAAGAAACCCTTTCATGGTGTTAGTCGTGAGACTAAGCTCCTGGAGCTTGTACACAGTGACCTGTGTGATTTTCATGCCACTCCTTCTTTGGGAAATAAGAAGTACTTTGTGACATTTATTGATGATGCTTCTAGATTTTGTTATGTCTATTTGTTACATACCAAGGATGAAGCATTAGATAAATTCAAAGTGTTTAAAACTGAAGTTGAATTACAACTTGGGTCTTTGATCAAAAGATTAAGGACTGATAGGGGAGGTGAGTACATGGATACTCTGTATTTTCAGTCTGTTGGAATAATCCATGAAACGACTGCCCCTTATACTCCTCAGCAAAATGGCATTTCTGAAAGGGAAAACAGGGTGCTGAAGGAGATTGTTAATTCCATGTTGTCCTATTCAGGACTGAGTCAAGGGTTCTGGGGTGAAGCTATGTTAACAGCTTGCTATTTATTAAATAGGGTTCCCAACAAAAGGAACAAGGTTACCCCTTATGAACTCTGGACTAAAAGGAAACCCAACCTGAACTATCTCAGGGTCTGGGGTTGTAGGGCTGTTGTAAGACTCCCTGATCCAAAGCAAAAGACTTTGGGTGAAAGAGCCATTGACTGCATCTTTGTTGGATATACTGAGCATTCCAAGGCTTTTAGGTTCTATGTTATTGAACCTAATGAACATGTTTCAATTAACTCTATAATTGAATCAAGGGATGCAACTTTTGATGAGAATAGATTCACATCAGTCCCTAGACCAAATCAGAGGATTCCTAATGGAACTCATGACACTGGTGTATCAGAGGTCCCTGATGATGAACCATCAGTGGTCCCTGATGAGGTTGTGGTTCAACAACCTGAACCTGTGCTCAGGAAGAGTAAAATGGTCAGGACTCCAAAGTCATTTGGACCTGAGTTTCAACTATACTTAGTTGAAGGTACAAGGGATGAGGTCTCAGACCAATACTCCTATTGCTTCATTGTTGAGGATGATCCCAAGACATTTGAAGAAGCAATGAAGTCCCAGGACATTGCTTTCTGGAAAGAAGCAATCAATGATGAGATGGATTCCATCATGGGCAACAACACTTGGGTGTTGGTTGATCTACCACCAGGTTGCAAACCTCTGGGTTGCAAATGGATTTTCAAAAGGAAAATGAAGGTAGATGGAACTATTGAAAAGTTCAAGGCTAGATTAGTTATTCAGGGCTTTAAACAAAAGTCAGGGATAGACTATTTTGATACTTATGCCCCTGTGGCTCGTATCAGTACCATAAGAATGCTGATTGCTATGGCATCTATTCACAATCTGATTATTCATCAGATGGATGTGAAGACAGCTTTCTTGAATGGTGAATTGGAAGAGGAGGTTTATATGAACCAACCTCAGGGCTTCATCTTGCCTGGAAATGAAAACAAGGTGTGTAAACTGATTAAGTCTCTTTATGGACTGAAGCAGGCACCTAAGCAATGGCATCAAAAATTTGATGAAGTGGTTTTGTCTAGTGGTTATGTTCTTAACCAAGCTGACAAATGTGTATATAGCAAATTTGATGAATCTGGTAAAGGAGTCATCATTTGTCTATATGTTGATGACATGTTGATCTTTGGCACTGACCAAAATCAGGTTGACCTGACAAAGGAATTTTTGTCATCAAGGTTCTCCATGAAGGACATGGGGGAGGCTGATGTTATCCTTGGTATTAGGATTAAACATGAAAGTAAAAGAATTTCTATCTCTCAGTCTCATTATATTGAGAAGGTGGTGAGGAAATTCAATTACTTTGATTGTACTCCAGTGAGTACACCTATGGATACTTGTGAGAAGCTAATGCCTAATCATGGCAAGGCTGTATCTCAACTTGAGTATTCTAGGGTAATTGGCTGCCTGATGTATGCCATGACTTGTACAAGGCCTGATATTGGCTTTGCAGTGGGAAAATTGAGCAGGTATACTAGTAATCCTAGTGCTCATCACTGGCAAGCAGTTCAAAGGGTACTGAAGTATTTGAAGAGAACTATGGATTATAGTCTCTCATATACTGGTTACCCATCAGTGTTGGAAGGTTACACTGATGCAAGTTGGATCAGTAACACTGAAGACAATTCGTCTACCAGTGGCTGGGTATTCCTACTTGGTGGAGGTGCAATTTCTCGGGCATCCAAGAAGCAAACTTGCATCACCAGTTCAACAATGGAATCTGAATTTGTGGCTTTAGCAGCTGCTGGTAAAGAAGCTGAATGGTTGAAAAACTTGCTTCTTGAGATTCCATTGTGGCCTAAACCTATAGCACCCATTTCTATCCGGTGTGATAGTGCAGCTACATTGGATAGGGCTTATAGCCAGATGTACAACGGTAAGTCTAGACACTTAGGTGTCAGGCATAGCATGATTCGTGAGCTTATCATGAATGGGGTGGTATCTATAGAGTTTGTTAGATCTCAACAGAACTTAGCTGATCACTTGACGAAGGGACTGGCTAGAGACTTGGTTATAAAGTCTGCTAAAGGGATGGGTTTAAGTACAAATTAGTCACTGAATGCTAGGACACCCAACTCCCTCCTGAGGAAACTTAGGAGCTGAGTTCAATGTGGAAAGCTGAACATTCAGTGGACTGGAGCACATGTTTATTTTACATCCCAAGGTTGTGCTCGGAACCTGCTGAAAGGAGGATGAAGTCTTTACTTCTTAATGGTTAACTTATCTTTGAAAAAGTGCTTGGCAGGAGCATGAATAAAGAGGAACCACCTATGTAAATGTTGAAGTTTTGCCGCTTCAGGAAGCTTTTGGACTTTTAGCTTTTACAACATTTATGAATTTGGATATGGACACATGGCTTGTATAGTGTCAGGAGCTTTTAAGTGTTTGAAAACTTGTGTGTAGTTATCTTCAGGTATTCAAATGGGTTGAAGGGTTCAATTCTTAGAACACCCTGATTCTCGAATATTTGAACGTGTAATTACTAAGATGGAAATTCAATCCTCAGGACATTTTCGTTTATGCACATGTTTTGTTTGATGTTTATTTTACATGCAAAGGGAGTGAACTAAATTTGGGGAGGATTGTTGGAAAATTTAGTGCACTTGTGGGATGGTTCACACCTTGTAATGGGTTAGGAGGTACGGAGTGTACACCCATAAGGTCCATGAACACCCTGACTCTAATAGTGGTATGTATTGGTAGTGCTTGGTGAAAGTACTGTTGTGATTAACACTGATTATCAGTGTTTCCACTGAAGCAGTACTTCAGCAGGATCAGTGTTTCCACTGAAGTGGTGTTTCCACTGAAGTGGTATCTCACTGAAGTTGTGTTTATACTGAAGCAGTGGCATTTCCACTGAAGCAGTGTAACCACTGAAAGCACTATGAAAGTACTGATATAAGTACTGATAAATGACAGTTACAACTGCATCATTATGACGTTTAATTGGTCATGTAACCACTAACGGCTATAATGGGGATAATTATGAGGCTATTAATGGGCCGATTAATACTCATAATTCCATTGGAACGGTCAAGAGTAACCTCCTATAAATAGGAGATCTGAACATGCATGAAAGAGACACAGAAAGCACTAAACACTTATAAGCGCAAGGGTTAAAGAATTGTGCCAAATTCTCTAACTGCATTTGGTCTTATCCCAAGTAGATATTCGTGATACCCAGGCATTAGGGTCGAATAGTTTACTTTGGAAAGTGATCACACGATTTCAAGTGATATCCGGTAACCACCTGGTGGTATCTGTTACTGCTGACCATTGTTTGTTTCTGCTGAAGTTGATTATCTACACCCTGATTTGGGACGAATAACCACCAACACCAACAACTTGAATAAACAAAGAGTGCGATGCTAACCCTGCGACTAAGGTACATAATAAACAAGCAAAACTAGCATTTAAAAAAAAAGATTGGTGGGGAGGATGAGGGTGGTCGTACAAGTTCAACTTTACAAACTTGAAAATATGATAGAAAAAGTGATTAAAAAGTCATTGATTAAGCTAATTGTTCAAGCGGAGCTTACATTTAAGTTTGTAGAACACACGTCATTTATTGAATACACCGGGAACTTACAACCTAAATACACTTTTCCCTTCCATTTTCCTATTGCTAGCGATGTTTCTAAGTTAAGTTTTATCTAGACGAGAGGAAGAGCCTTGTCAAGTTTTTAAGCAACAATTCCAACGCTCCATTTAACCACCGATATGTGGACTTCTAGTTGTAAAAGAATGCACTTTATGGTTGTACCCGCCCACTTTATAGACGATGATTGGGTAATGCACAAAAGAAGAATTAATTTTAGACCAATTCATACCCATAGAGGGGTGGATATTGGTAGGCAGTGGCGGAGCCAATATATTGAAATATGTGTGGGGGCATATTGCCGTAATTTTTTTTAACAAAGTAATAACCGACTTAATATTGCATAAAAGAACTTATATAGTGCTAAACTAACAACAAAACACACCTTATGTTGCGTGAAAACAACAGCCTTACAACAACCAAAAAATAGCAGTGTAACATCATCATCCAACCAGTATTACAAAAATATCCAAACACCCTAAATGCATCAGCCAAACAGCAAACAGCCTAACTGCAGCAACCAAATAACACACAAAAAAACAAAAACAGCCCAAAAAATCCGCATAGACAGCAGAAAAACAACACCAAATTTCAGCACAAAAAACAGCTTTCAGCACCAAAAAACAGCTTTTAGCACCAAATTTCAGCACAAAAAAGAGCCTAAAAAACAACATTGAGAGTGCAAAAACCTACCGAAAACCTTTTTATAAAGTGTAAAAAACATTATATTACTACATCTTGTTGAGCATACAAATAACAACAAAAAATGTTTATCTCGAGCAATCAAACATTTTAAAGATGTCCTTTATGATCTGTCATATTTTGAAACCGATTCATCACATCTTCACCAGTAATATTTGCAAGTGCTTCTCTTTCTACACCACATATAACACAAGAGTTTTAAAAGTCTTCACTAATTCAATTATGCTAATTTGATATAATAATCTTCATTGCAGAAAAACATCTCTCAACACTTGCGGTTGCAACAGGCAAAATCAAAGCTAACTCTAATAATCGATACACCAAAGGATAAAAAATTTGTTTCCTTTTCTTCACCATCATTATAGCAAGGTCGGTGATACCATTCAAGTCGACAAAACTATTATCTTTTGTGACATTGGCATAGTAAAAGTTTAGTTGACTCTCAAGTTCCATCCTTGAATGCTATCAAAATCATTTGGGTACAACTCACTCAACCTTGCTAATTTTGATGTGTAAAATTGAGCAAATGAATCAAACGGATTCAAACAAGCCATATTTGCAAGTAATTCGGTGATTGCTTCACTAAAACGATCAATAAAATCTTGAATTTGCATATCCACAATCGTGTTAAAACATTCAACCTTAAAGAAATGTCGGTTAGTAATATTGACCCTTCGTCTCCGACCATTTGGACTAACATATACTTCATTTCATGTTCACCACTCGAATATTATGCTTTACACAAAAAGAAGAGGTTTTATCGAAAAGTGGAACAAACCCGTTCGATCTATATCCTTTCAATTGTTCCTTGGTTGATTTGACCATCGAAGCCGCTTCCACAATATATTGGTCTTCTTTTTGGAGAGCTTGTGATAATATATTCGTGAGACCCAAAATGTATTTCATCATACGCAAATAAAATACAAAATCAAATTATTCAAAGTACACAAGAATACCGCTTGCTTGATTTTGCCTAGAACCATCATTTCTTTCGTTTTCCACAGATTCAAGCACCTTAGTAACAAATGGATGCAAATCTATCAAATGCAAAATTGAAAGTAGTGAGAATTCCATCTTGTATCCCCAGCTCGTATAAGAGAAAGCTCTTAGTTCTTATCCCTTACAGTTTCAACTTCACTATTACCAATTACTTTTCCACTCTCTCTTTTTTGCAATCTATATGTGTATCTTTTCGTTTTCAAGAAGCACAAATAACATTCGTCACAAGGGTTAGTTTGTCAAAGAAGTTAACAACACCCAAGTGTTTTCTTGCAACTGCCACAACTACTAACTGAAGTTGGTGAGCAAAACAATGTACATAATATGCTGAGTTATTTTCTTCCAATATTTTAGCTTTCAAACCATTGAATTCATTACTCATATTGCTAGCTCCGTCATAACCTTGACCGCTAAGTTGTTTCAAACTCAAATTATCTTCAGCAAAAAAGTAATCAATGGAAGCATTAAGATATGAAAAGGATGTCTCCTTCACATGAACAAAAGCAACTAAACTTTTATTGACTAGTCCACTTTTATCAACATACCGCAAATCAATAGCCATTTAGTCTTTTTGAGTTACATCACTAGACTCGTCAACTAACAATGAAAACATGTCATCACCAATTTCTTCAAAATAATTGAAGTACCTCATCTTCGAAGCAATTAGGAATCTCTTTTTGAATCTGCGGAGAATTCAGTTGACAATTCTTCGGGGCCCTTTTCAAAACCGCACCAATGTTCTTATCTAAATTTCTAATTAACTTTCTCAATTCTAGGAAATTTTTCATATAAACAGAAGTCACCTTCTCGTCGTGGCCATGAAATGGTAATTCACTATTCAAGCAATATGCAGTAGCAATAACTAAAACGTGTAATCGAATACGATAATCCTTCCTTTCCTATTATGTTTTCTTATTAAACGTAAAGGAAATTGATTGCTTTGTTTCATTAGATCTTCACATTTTTTTCTGCTCGATTGTGGAAGCTTTTGAAATCACCCACATGACTAACCCTCAACAACATGCTCATTTTTTTAATAGTGCACTTTTTTTTGTTCGTAGACTTTTTTTTACATGCCCTCAGCCCAATTTCTAATTTGCCCTAAACAAAACCAAGCCAGTTTTTTTTTTTTTTTTGTTTTTTAAAATTATGTTATGTATTCTATGAATTATAGAAAAGGAATTGACAGTTCATGAACAAAGAGGAGGGAAAGATCAAAGATACACTTTAAAACCATAATCAACAACAAGTGATCAATCTTTTGTTTCACAACCTTAAAACTTGTTTCACTAAATTCCAACACATTAATCAACATTTGCATCTCTTGAGACCAATGGTAAGTGAAAACCCTAATTTCACTTTTACTTTTATAAAGTAAATTTGCTTATTGATTAATTTTTACTTTTACTTTATGGAATTGAGAAAGTTAATTGGAAATTTAGATAAGAACATTGGTGCGGTTTTGAAAAAGGCTCCGAAGAATTGTCAACTAAACTCTCCACAGATTCAAAAAGAGATTGCTAATTACTTCGAATATGAGGTACTTCAGATTATTTTTAAAGAAATAGGTGATGACGTCATTGTTATTTGACAAGTTACTTTATGGAATTGAGAAAGTTAATTGGAAATTTAGATAAGAACATTTGTGCGGTTTTGAAAAGGGCTCTGAAGAATTGTCAATCAACTCTCCACAAATTTAAAAAGAGATTGCTAATTGATTCGAAGATGAGGTACTTCAAATTATTTTTAAAGAAATTGGTGATGATGTGCTTTCATTGTAGTTGACGAATCTAGTGATATATCTAAAAAAGAATAAACGGCCATTGTTTTACGGTATGTTAATAAAAGTGGACTAGTCAAAGAAAGTTTAGTTGATGTTGTTCATGTGAAGCAAACATCTTCTTCATATTTTAAAGCTTCCATTGATTCCTTTTTTTCTAATCATAATTTGAGTTTGAAACAACTACTTAGAGGTCAAGGTTATAATGGAGCTAGCAATATGCGTGGTGAATTCAATGGTTTGAAAGCTAATATATAGGAAGAAAATAATTCGGCATATTATTTACATTGTTTTGCTCACCAACTTCTGTTAATAGTTGTGACAATTGCAAGAAAACACTTGGGTGTTGTTGACTTCTTTGACAAATTAACCATTGTGATGAATGTTGTTCGTGCTTCTTGCAAACGAAAAGATATACTTACAGATTGTAAAAAAAGAGAGCGGAAATAACAATTGGTAATAGTGAAGTTGAAATTGGAAGGGGTAAGAACCAAGAGCTTTCTCTTATACGAGTTGGGGATACAAGATGGAATTATCACTACTAATTTTTTTTGCGTTTGATAGATTTGCTTCCATCAGTTATTAAGGTGCTTGAATTTGTGGAAAACAAAGGAAATGATGGTTCTAGGCAAAATCAAGCAATTGTTATTCTTGTGTACTTTGAATCATTTGATTTTGAATTTTATTTGCATATGATGAAATACATTTTAGATCTCACGAATATATTATCATATGCTCTCCAAAGAGAAGACCAAGATATTGTGGAAGCGGTTTTGATGGTCAAATCAACCGAGGAACACTTGAAAGAATTTAGATTGAATGACTTTGTTCCACTTTTATATAGAATATCTTCTTTTTTTGTGAAAAGCATAGTATTCTAGTTGTGAACATGGATGAAGTATGTCCATTGGTCGAAGACGAAGGGTCAATATTATCGATCGACATTTCTTCAAGGTTGAATTTTTTAACATGGTTGAAGATATGCAAATTCAAGAGTTTAGTGATCGTTCTAGTGAGGCAAGCACCAAATTACGTGCAAATATGGCTTGTTTGAATCTGTTTGATTCATTTGCTTAATTCGACACATAAAAGTTAGTAAGGTTGAGTGAGTTGTACCCAAACGATTTCGATAGTGTTGAATGGATGGAAGTTGATAGTCAACTAAACTTGTACTATGCCAATGTCACAAAAGATAACAGTTTGTCGACCTGAATGGTATCATCGACCTTGCTACAATGATGGTGAAGAAAAGGAAACACATTTCTTATCCTTTGGTGTATCGATTATTAAAGTTAGCTTTGATTTTTTCCATGAAGATTATTAAATCACATTTGCGAAATCGAACTAGTCAAAACTTTTTAAACTCTTGTGTTATATGTGACGTAAAAAGAGAAGCACTTGCAAATGTTACTGATGAAGATGTGATAAACCGGTTCCAAAATATGATAGATCGTAAAAGACATCTTTAATAATTGGAAGACTATGTTTTGAGTCTAAAAATGGTCAAGTGACACATTTACGTACCCACGTGGAAACAATGTTGTGATGAGAATAGAGTACATGATATTGTGTTCGATTATCTAAAGGATAAAATAAAGCCTGCTTCTTTGATGACATTTTCAGCTATTGCTAGGCGATGTATAAATAGAGAACCCAACGATCGACCAGAGATGGTTGAGATCATCAAAGAACTCAAGATTGCACTAGAACAACAAGTTTTCTCTTTTGATTAACAAGTTTTCCAGTGCTGAAACCTATATCTAATTATTATCTTTTTGAGATAGCATTTGTGATATAACCTTTTTACAGAACATGAATAGCCACGGTAATATTGGTGTGATCAATATTGTACGGTCGGTGTTGCCGGTTGTTAACGTTTCGCAAGATGCAGTCAATATTGTGAAGCTTTCTTCACCTCCTTTGTCTATTAAATCGACAGAAGAAGTCATCTCAATTCACTCCGAAGGGTTGCTTCTTGATTCTGGTTTCACGGTAATACTTTTGTTTCTTTGTTTTTCTTCATATATGAATCAAAAAATATATCTCTAGGATCTTTCTCATGGATTCTTCTGATAAATATTGGAAATTCCTGGCGGCAGTTTCCTTTATATTAGCCTTCTTGTGTAGTAGTGGTTGTTGAACAAATTAACCATTTTACTATCTAAATCTTCCATCTCCAACTTACTTGATTGTTTCTTTAATTTTGTGAGATAGATTTGCTAACGTTGTAGTGTAAACCTAAAAATGTTTACTGAACAGTGGCTTTCCTTAATTAAAAGCGGAGGGCTTTGTGAAATGACAGCTGCAATCAAATGCATCCCTAATGGCTTAGCTAGTTGTGGAACGACAAATTCCAGGTTAGTTGCTTTAGGCTAATTCGTGGTTACTCCGTTTATTTAGAAAATGGGCATTTTACATTTATGCAGAGAGTCACTTTTCTGGTTAGAAAGTAAATAAATTTCGTGAACTGAAGGATGTTAGATTTATCCGTTTGCTCTTATATACAAAACATAGCATGACACAGTGGTTTAATTATATATGTGATTGTGATATTTGTAGGTTCACGCATGTTATGGCTGGTTATTTGAACACTGGTTTGAACTTTTCTGTAGTGACCCTGAGTTTGTAGATCAGTTCTCTATGGGCCGAAATTCGATACCTTCACAGTAGAAATACAACAATATTGCTACTCAGGCCTTCATTTATGGGAAATAATTCAATCAAAAAAGCATATATCTGCATTCGGGTAGTATATTGGAACAGTCGGGTCATCAACCAACCATCTTCCCTCACATGTGTATCAGTTGAATCCAGGACCCTTCCATTCTGTTTGTACTTAAATGGTATATTTTTAGAAACAGCCATTTTACTATGTTCAAAGACATTTTCGTTGTGTGTGACACCTTGAATTAAGTAAGCTTTTTGTACTAAAGTATACTATTACTATCATCACCTATGATTTCGGTTGGAGCAATTTCGCACTGATAATTTCTGTCACTTTACTTCCATTTAAGTTCAGTTTCATCAAAATATTACTAGTAAATTATACACTTGTGGGCAAAGAACCACATTACCACAACCAAGTCTTTTGCCCTGGTAAATATGACTTCCGATCGAAAGACAATTTAATAGACTTAAATGTAACAATGTGTGTATTTGATACAAGAATGTAGATCAACAACAAATGATCCTGATCAACCACCCACAACGGTTCATGAAAAACTGAGGTTCAACCTATATGAAGAAGATCCTAGTTTACAAGTATGTATTTCACTTGGTCTATTCCGGAATCCAGACCACCCAAATCGAAATCCTAGCTTCCCCTCCAGTGAGATGTTGGAACTCTTTTTGGCACCCATCTAATACTTCTGGCTGTGTCTTTGAATGATTATGATGAAATGGTAATCCAATCCAGCGAGTCCCAATAGATGTCCCGAGTCATTAAGGCCCATATGAAATCAATACAATAGCTCGTTGTATGCACAAGTCTCGCATGATTCTAACGCCTCGGGATATACATGAGGATTATCACTTGATTAGATTACCTTCTCGGAGACAAAAACATGGACCATTATATGGTAACATCAAGAGACCTAACATCCTATTTGATGAGCAGAGAGATACTTGAATTTTCTTATTCAAGCTTCTAAAAATTGAACTCAATTAAAAACTTGAACTGAAATCTCGACCCATCACAATATACGCCGAAAAAAGTTTATATGCAAAATTTTCGAGTCTAACCCCTTATTACAGCAGCAGCTGAACCCTCACCCTTAATACACTACACCAAGCAGAGTTTTTAAAGTGTTCCGATTCTTTTTAATCTGAAAAGTTTCTTGATGATCAAATGCAAAATCAAGTGAAACAGGTAATCACGAACAGAGATTAAAAGGAAAATAGTCACTAAAAAGCATAAAATTAAGCTCACGGTGCACGAAGGCTATTTACAAAGGCGGAGATTAAAAGAGAGAAAAAGCAGATCCATTGATTTCACCTAAACAATAATCTAATCCAAAGCTTTAAACCACGAGTTAGAACACTCAAAACAACATTAAACAGTGCGTCCAAGCTTTCTCAGCAACCACTTTTTCCTATATGAAGCGTCCAATGCCAAAAAAGTCTTGGCTTTCTTTTCATCTTCAAGAATATCACAGCCGTCCAATAAAAGCTCGTCATCTATGTCAGGTATTGCTTGAAGGGCATCGACTGCTTTTTCGATCACACCATTGTTCTTGTCCGGTTTATTATTTACCAACTTTGAAACTACATTTGCCATATCAGTAAAAGCTTCCTTCATATCATCACTTTTATTTTTTGGCACTTTACCACCACGTCCTGAACTTATTGGTGTCTTTTTTAACCGTTTTCTCTTGTTTGATGTCTCTGTTTCTTTTTTAACCGTCTTTTTAACCTTTGGAGTATCTACATATGCTTTTAACTTTTCAGAATACGAGCCTCCAAAAATCTTTGACAAATCTTTATGGTGTCTCAAGACTGTACCCTTGTATGCAGTTGCAAAAGGGTGTTCCTATTGATCATCACACATATTTTTAGTAAATTGCGTACTTATTTAGGATCAATCATTTAAATAAAAATATACAAGTTATAGATGAAATAATGGTTCTTTACCTTGCTACAAGCCTCCCATGACTCATCACTAGCTTTGACCATCTGGCAAGTGGCATCCCATGAAAAACCATCACGGGTAATAAGACTTTCGACTTCGTTAAACTGTTTCATGAAGTATGATAATCTGTCTTGTAAATCCCGTTTTTCATATTGTAGTTTACATCTCTCATTAAATGATGGTATAATCACACTCCAAATCTCGTCATCAAAACCATGATCAATTTTAAACCCTTTGTAATGCTCCATCATTAGTTCAATGAAGCACTCATCCATTTTGGATGTCCATTTGTTTTTTTCTTCCAAGAATAACTGACTACTGCTACATTCATCTACAACAAAAAATAAAGCAGGTGTAAAGGCTTAATTGAGAATGCAATTAATTAAAGGGAAAATTACAAATCTGGCCCATTTGGTGTGGGAAGGATTAAAATATGGACTCTTTTTTTTACTGTAATAACCCCATATCTCGCAAAACAAATTTTGCAATACACGAAATTTTCACAAACCACCATAAATTGGGTATAACTTTGATTTTTTCCCCAAATTTTCCACACAAGTTCAAATAAAAACTACGAAAATGTTGAGTTATTTTATCAGGAAAAATATGTGTACATTTTCGAACATTTTTACATATATTACGTACTTTCTGACATTGGGAAATATGATACTCTTTCAGCATAACTTAATAAAAAGTCAAAAAGTGTACTATCTGACATTCGAAAAAGTCAAATATGTAAATTTCCCTTCACTAAGAAGGGTAAAATAAAGGATTTCTCAAGAACAATATAACAAAAAAAAGGTCATTTAATACTCTGAAACCAAGAATACCAAAATGTTGAAGTTAAAATTGTAACATAAGTCCATATTCTTTTCAAAACTCGCAAAGAAAATATAAGTTGACCATGAAGTGAAATAAAGAACATGCATACCAATACTTGAGACGGCAGCAACATCTGGAGCAACCTTGCGAGCTAAACTAATATACTGTCTCTTAGAACTATCTAGGTCATAAATAGTACACAACTTATGGTAATTAGGCAAAGTTTTATCTCTGTAGGATCTTGCATCAGGTTGTGCCTGCATACATATTAAAGTAATTAAGGAACAAAACTCAACATTAGCCCCTAAAAAGTAGAAAATAAAATTTTGTGACCTCAATGTAAGCCTCCCAAACATGATCTTTGGCTACCACCATTTCCCGTTTATCATCCCAATAAAAGCCTTTCTGCCCCAAAATGGTTGTCATGTCGTCAAACTGCCTCTTCAACTGTTTGTACCGATTCTTCAAGACATCTTTGTCACGTCTAATCCCAAAATTGGAATTAAATGATCTAATCATATCAAGCCAGGCTTGAGCAACAAATGATTTCCCATTTCTGTTTCCTTTATTCACCTGTACTACCAATAAATCAACCAAATAACGGTCCATTGGTGGTGTCCAGTGTGTTCTAGGGGCACCTACCAAAATGTTAAATAATGAATTAACAGTTGTCCATATAAATTTAACGATTATAAAAAATAAAAGATCAATAAATAAACAATCACGCACCGAGCCTGAGTCCCATAAATCCATCATCATCAGGGCACTTATCCAAGAGATTACTTGATTCATCAATGATATCGCTTCCAAATATCAATTGCAAATCTTTATAACTTGGCATAGATATTGTTCTATACGCTCGTGCTTGTGGGTGTACCTGAAATCAAGAATCACCGCGCTACATATATATACCAAGTAAAACAAATGATAATACAGAATGTGAAATCATGAAAGCAATACCTGTATGTACGCCTCCCAAACATCATCATTAGCAACTACCATTAGTTCCTTCTCATCCCAAGAAAAACCATCTTGTTTAAGCAAAACCATTATATCAGTATAATACTTCAACAATTTCTTGTACCGGTGCCTTAAACCCCTTTTATTATGGTGGCACCCGAATTTAGTATTGAATAAATTCAGCATTTCAGTCCAGGCTTCTTTGGTATACGAATTATCAAGTTTATTGCCTTTTTCTCGTTGTTCGAATAGTAACTCAGCAAAATATTGATCCATGGCTAATGTCCAGTCCGTCTTTGAGCGGTCAGCAGTGGAAGGAGTCGGACTTCCTAGTCCATCCCCTGAAGAACATAAAAAGAATGTTATATATAATTAGTGTGTTAAATATAACTAGGAAAATTATATTATTTCGGGTAATGACCCAATTGACCCATGTTCTAATTAGTCAATTTTTATACTTTAGCAATTTAACCTGTAGAAACTAAATTATAACCAAAATCGACCCATTTACCAATAAAGTGGTTGACATGATAAAATCACAAATCTTTACATAGGTTTAGGAAAAGAAGCAAACAAACCTAAATTCATTGCATGGACTTCATCATCAACATCCATATCATGACTAGAACGACTATATCGGCCATCAGCAGTTGTATAACCATATATCAAGCATAAATCACTGAAGTTCTGTACTGCTTTCGTTTTATATGATCGTGTATCCGGGTGAGCCTGCAATAATTGCCACAGTAAGAACGTGATAATAGTTATTCTGTTAAAGAATTCTAAGTATTTTTGCATAAAAAAGGTACCAACATTCTTCACTTATCCTATATTTTAGTCACTGAACTTTTTTTGTACATCCAACTATCCAAGTCATTAGAAAATGGTTGTGTCCTGATTACCTCATTTGTAACAAGTAGTCTGTATATTTAGCATTTTCTTAACATTCATAATATTATTGATAGATCTAACTTTTTTTACACATAAAGTTAACATTTAGAAAAATACTCAGTTATGAAAGGTGGTATTTAAGCGTTTATTGGCTACAAAAATGACTAAAACAGGACAGAAAGTCATAAAAAGTAAACCTTTGAAATAATTTCGTGTACCTTGACATAAGTTTCCCATACATAATCATCGGCAACCACCATATGTCGAGTGGCGTCCCAAGAAAATCCACCATGGCCGAGCATATTCTTAACATCATTGAATTGCTTCCACAAACTTGTGTAACGACTTTTTAATACATCTTTATCATACTGTGATCCGAATTTTGTATTAAAGTCAGCAAGCATATCATTCCAAGCTTGTTTGCTGAATGTATGTCCAGACCTATTTCCTTTTTGCATATGTTCCAGCATCATGTCGACAAAATAGCGCTCCATTGCTGGAGTCCAGTAAGTTCTGTGACGCTCTCTGGAACGGGGAGTTTCACTACCCGGTCGGGGAGTTTCACTACCCATGGTACCAATCAACAGTGCTATCAAACCATATATCTGGAAAAAAAAAAAACAAAACAAAAAAACTAAGTTAACTATATTGAGTTGAAAAAACAAAGATAATTATCGAGGGTCTAAAAAATCAGCACTAACTCGAAGTTATGAGTACCATTCATCCACCTTAACGATAGACATTTTATACATGCACTTTCCAATAAAAAACAAGATATCACACACATGTTAAGAACGTGAACCTTGCATAAAAGCTTAATGTAATAAAAAGTGAAAACTTTTCTTACGTTTGACTTCCTTTTAACCCTTCTTGAAGGCTTAAACGGTTCAAAGATAAAATCTTTTACTTATTATGTAGTGAGTGTTTGTGATTGCTAATTGAAACTGCTTATGCCTTTTGCAACAAGAAGAACAAACAATTAGGGGTGTAAACGAGCCGAGCCACTCATGAAAAGCTTGGGATCGAATCGGTAAAAAGCTCGAACGAGCCGAGCCTCAACGAGCTCGAGCCCGAGTCCGAGCCTAAATTTGGGCTCGTATAATAATCGAGCTCGAGCCCGAGCTTTATATATAAAGATCGATTAGGCTCGCGAGCCTAAACGAGCCCTAAAAATATATCCATATATATATTTTCTATACATATAACCATGTATAAACGATCTTAAAAAAATAAACGAGCTCGAGCTTAGTACGATTAACGAGTTTTCGAGCTTTATTTCATTCAACATGTTATATAAGTTAGTCGAGCCCGAACCAAGCTCGAGCTTTTGAAAACTTTCACGAGCCGAGCTCGAGCTCAAAATATGAGGCTCGAAACGAGCTCGAGCTCAAAATATGAGGCTCGAAACGAGCTTGAGCTCGAGCCCGAGCTTGAGCTTTATATATATAACCGAGCCGAGCTCGAGCTCTGGCAGGCTCGGGCTCGGGCTCGGCTCATTTCGACCCCTACAAACAATCACCAATAAAAAAAGTACAAAACGTAATGTAGAAGATCGAGTTCGGATTTGAGTGTTTGACTAAATTCAAGCATGGAAACACACTTAAGGTGTGTTATCAAAACAAACTTCATAATCCTTCAAAAAGCCAATAAGCACTTTCTGGAAAGTGTTTGGATAACATAATATGCTTAGCCAAACACCCCTTAACCAACTCCCAAACTGCTTATTTCATCCGAAAACAAGCAGACAATCATACCCCATTTACTTCTCTGCAAACACTCAAAGCTAATTTCATATAAAAACTCAATGTACAAATAACCAGTTTTTTTAACCCAGTCCAAACACCACTTAGATTTTCTTATAATAAAAACCTTAAAGTTTGAAACTTTACACAAATTCGTAGTAACAGCACTCCTTGATACTCAACTTCATCATGTAAACAAATAATCAAATTATAAAACGCCAAATATATAAATCACGTCATCTTTTGTTTGACTATTCTGCTAAATTTAAGCACGGAATCAAATAAGCAACTGAAAGCCGCTCATTTCACTGCAAAATAAGCAGTTTGCTTCTAACCAAACAATCAAAACAACTTATATCAATACCCAATAAACAAGATAACCAGTTTTAAACCCCAATCCCAAACACCCCTTAAGCTGTTCATCCATCAATTAGCATAAAGTTTAAAACTTTACACCACTTTAATACACATTTTCAGCACAAAACACATAAACATATAAAATAAGGGGGGTGTTTGTTTCGGTTTATACAGCCGGCTTATGGCTTATTTGGTTTTGGGCTTATGTTTCGTAAGCTCACTTTTTGTAGCTTATTCTGAAACATTTCAGCTTATATAAGTTTTATGTCATATAAAGCTTATATAAACCAAAAAATTTCAAAACAAGGCACAAAAAGTGAGCTTATGAAACATAAGCCCAAAACCAAATAAGTCATAAGCCGACTATATAAGCCGAAACAAACACCCCCTAAATACCCAAAATTTATATAAACCATCAAATGCATATAATAACTTAAATTACACTTCTTTAACAAATTACATACTCTAATCTTTTAACTCGGTCCCAAACACCCTTAAATTTTGAAAATTTATAAAATACTCAATTTCACCCAAAAAAACAAAATTATATAAAATAATTACTTAAATTACAATTCTTTAATTAATATAATAAAACCCAATTTATAAAATTGGATCATTTTCATGCAGATAAGTTACTGAAGATAAACAATTAAAGTATAATTGACAATTAATTAACCAATTAGCTAAACAACACTCATGATTAGCACAATTACAAAATTAGGTCAAAATTAACACTTTTTTTTTATATAATTGGATCATTTTTTAAACACTTATAAATTACAGTAGTGATGAAAAAGAAGACTTACATATAAAATTAAGGTGGTGTTTGGATGTGTGAATAAGAAATCGAATTAGAGATCAAAGATTGGGGAAATGGTGGTTAACCCTAGTCTGGGAATAATTGGTGATGATTGACTGTGTTTGGATGCAAATTAGGTTGTTGTTTGGTATGGGCTATAGTTAGTTAGGTGACTGTTTGGAATAGAGTTGGGATCAGTTTGGGCTAACTTTGGCGAGTGTTTGGATAGAGGTCTGTTTGGGCTACTTTTTTAAATTAAACCCAATAAGAATAAAAATGTTTTATTACTTTTACACATCAATTTGTAATGTACTTTTATAAATGTTTATCAGGGGACATTTCTTTTTTTGTTAGATGGTCTGAGTGGTAATATGAGTGAGCTCAAGAAATTTAATAATGTTTTTTTTTAAGCGAGACTTACTTATTTCTATTGTTTTCTCTATATGCACAAGACATCAAATATCTTTTTTTTTTGAAAGTTCCCTACTAAGTGGTAGAACCAAACGTAGACCCACATGTAAAACCCACATATTTATAAGTCACTTAATAAAGTAAACAGGCCCTTAATCATGTTTCACATTACTAGTGGTATCAAATGTTCAGTCGCAAACATTCATTTGATTTTTGAAAAATGACTTATAGAGATATATGTCATGAGTTCGATATTAACTCTTGGCTAAAAGTCATTGGAGTTCATTGCATCAAAATAGGTCTTATGAGAAGGTCATATGGTAACTAAAATGAATGCACGGGACTAGGGTTTTCCGCCAGTGTAAACCTTTTTGAAACATTATGTGATAATAATGCTTATGGTTGCTACTTAGATGTATAGATGATGTTTGATAAACGTTTACGTGAAATGTACAGTTTTTACAAATGAGTTTTGGTTGAGTGATAGACCCGCCGTATGGCTCGGTCGGGAGGTCGTGAGAGTCGGTCGACCCCATACCCGACGCGCCTACCCATTACAACCCTCCTTGCGACGCATCCTATACATAGAAAAGAAGTCGGTCTAAAATAAGACCAAGTCGTGTAGAAGAAAACACCCCCAACAACTAATTTTTTTAATTCTTTGGTCATTTGTTTAAAAAAAATCTGTAAATAATTAATTAAACTTACCCTATAAATACTCCAATACTTCATTTTTATACACTTTTAAACTCAATCTTTCTTTATATACATACTCTAATCTTCTCAGCTCAAACAAATGGATTTCAATTAATTTTTTTGTATTTTATCCGATGATGACGAAGATGAAGTTAGTAGTATCGATCAAGAGTTTAAAAAGATGTTGTTATGCTTGTTCACGCTTCCACTTCGACAATCATAAAAACTCGAAGAAATACGATATATAAAGATCGTTACGGTGCTCATGACCGTCCATGGGCCGCTTACTTCTCTGAAAACTCAATGTATGACAAAATTTTATTCCGTAAGCGATTTTGAATGCGCTGGTTTTGAATGCGCTGGTCACTATTCACATTCATTGTAATGTTTTTTTTAGTTATTAATGAAATTTTAATTTTAGTGTTTAGAAAAAAAGGGAAAAAATGGTGATTGTGGTCACCATTACGATCAGTTAGTCATGAAAAATGTTGTAGAGAGAAAAAAACTTCTAACATCCCATTTTTTATGGTTATAGTTAAAAACATAGTATATTGCTTTTAGGATATTAGAAAAGTCTTTTCGTTAGTTTTATTAGAAATAAGGATTTTCAGTGCAAATAGTTAACAAATAGGACTAATGGTGCAAAATATTAAACGATGGGTACTAATGGTGTAAAGTACACACTTTGGGCAGAAATTACAAAATACCCTTTCAGTCTAATAAGCTTATAAGTCTAGAATCTGACCTCAAAACACACACATGTCTAGGTGTTTTTGGAGGGAAAATATGGCAAGAATACTTAATGATGAATAATTCATCCTTATGATGATTCTAAGTGGATTTTAGTGTTTTTTTTATGCAATCCAAGAGATGATATAAGTTCCCTAAACTAATACACATCAAAGGTATGAGAAGAGTTTTAGTTTAGTTTCAAGATTCATGGTGGAATTATGTGGGTTTTGATGTATTAACATGTTATTTATGAGTTTAGACAAGTTTATGAGGTTTTTATATATGATTAATGATCATGTACCAAGATAGAATGATTTGTGCATTATTATTGTTAAGTTTCTAAAATTATGAAGTTAATGATTAGAAACCAATAGTAGTATATGCTTATGTTGATGATAAGCTAGTTTATGGTTTTAGAAAAAATGATGTTTAGTTCTAGTTTATAAAGTGGTGTTTGGCACAAGGCCAAACTAATGCTTAAATTAATGAAATTGCTTATAGACCTATTGAAAAATGATAATAACATGTTTAATAAGCTGCGATATAAGTTTGGTAAAGAATAGAATAGATTGTCATGAGTTTTGGGTCGTTTTGTGATGTTTGAATTTAGTACAGTAAGGTTTTCAAAAAATGGGTTGACTTTGAAGGGTCATAGAGAACTAACAATTTATCGGATTGACTTGAGGTAAAAATGAAAATTACAGCCCTTTGAGTCTACTTCATTTGTTATGCTCTAAATTTTTGCTAGTTCAGTAGTTAAATAAGTGTAAAATGTGAATTAGTGCAGCAAGGTTAGATTTTGAAAAAGTGCAACAACCGAAACTTTAAAAATTCATACTGGATCAACCGTAGCTCCGTTGCGAGTGTGTCACACCTTTTGGACTTTTTTTGTACCCGAACGGGGGTGTCAATCCAATATATCTATTCACATCATTCGTGCTTAATTACAAGTAATTAACGGTTCATGATAAATGGGGACTTAATAGCAAATGTGATAACTTGGGAAATTTCGTTAGTATTTTATGCACTTGTGTCTGTATGTAAAATCAAGCATTGTATTTTCACCCCAAGAATTTCAAAATAAGTATAAACATGTAAAATAGGGCTATGAAACTCACCTCAAGCAATCAACGTATTCGGGAAAGTAATACGTAAGTATAACGAAAAAGAATATCTAAACGCGACCCATGTACTAAATGCATGTGAGTTTTACAAAGTTTTATCACCCTTATATACTGATAGTGAGGTTTTAATGAAGTTACGTAGGTCAAAAGTTTAAGAAAAACGAACTAAACACATTTACGATTTTAAAACCCTAAAAAAAGTTCATCTATTTTAAACTCGTCTTTGAATGACCGTATCTACTTAGTTTCAAGCTCTTTTTTATCCGTTAAACTCTCTAAACGTAGGTAAATATGTCTACTTTCAATATTTCGAGACATTGATTCGTGAAAACATGTTTTAGATATCGGTTTATACAAATTCATAAATGGGACATGCTGTTACTATTTTCAGAAAAAATTTCGACTTCGTCGGGCTATATCTCACTCGTTTTCTAATGAAATCATTTGGTTCAAAATCCTTAGTTGAGTGTATTTAGTCTATTTTCCAAAAACATAAGCCATTTGTATTAGTTCTACACCAATAATTCCAGAAGATCAAAAGAAAACAAGGGTATCAGGTCTGTCCAAATCAGAAAACATAACTCGACTTCATTTGGTCGTGTCTCCTTCGTTACTTATCCTCACGACTCCATCCAACTTGATACATTTAAGTTAAGGTCTTATATACAAAAAGTTCCAAAGGGTCAATTTACCAAACTACTCCTAAGATGGTGCTTTTTACGTTTGAAATCTGGAACTCATATGCATGTCGGTTTTGACAAACGATCCCATTTCACTTGTTAAAAATACTAAACCAACTCCAAAAATTATAAAATTTGACGGGGAACTACCTAAGACATGTATTTAAGTGTGTACCAAATGTTTTTGCCCATAAAATTTTATAAAGTGGTTTTCTATATCAATAATATCGATTGAAAAACTGGACAACAACTAGGGGTGTCAAATGGGTTGACCTGACCCGACCTGAACCCGATAAGGCCTTATAGAGTCGGGTTAATTCGGGTCCGTCTTAGCTTATCGGGTTTATCGGGTCAACCCGATAAACCCGATAACCTTATAGGGTCGAGTTAGGGTTTTAATTAGTTTGTTATCGGGTCAACCCGATATGTTACATAACCCATTAACAAATCTAAAAATCTTGATCTTACTGCTCCCTATTGTCGGTATTTAGACTAAACGGCGAGGCTTTGTGGCTTTTTTAGCTTACTCTAGTTGTTTCTACATGAATTTCTTTATAAAAAAGATGACAAACTGCATCTTTTTTAGTTATATAAACATGCTACTGGCAAAAAAATTTAGAACATACCCATTTGTCATAGGGAAAATTGAGTCAGGTTGTTCTCTACTTTTAAAACTTCCATTTTAAATACTAAACTACTTTTATCAATTTATGTGTATTCAATTTTGGTTAACCTCTAATATTATAGGTTGGTAAGTGTATTTGTGAAATGAATATGGCATGGGAATTTCTAACGTGGCAACAAGCTGCATCTAGATCATGAGATATAAAACAATTGAAAGAGTTTTTCAATATTCTTTCGTGTTGTATTTTCTAAAGCTTAAATTGGCAGCCTTACTCCTATAACCCACTCCCCTTTCTAAAACAATAACTTGCAAAAGCTTAATACAATGAATACGACAAAATATATATAAACATAGTATGAGATTAACAAGTAACCCGATAACCCAATAGACCCGACCCGACAACCCGCAACCCTATAGACCCGATTCCTTATAGGGTCGGGTTGCGGGTTAGTATTTATTTTTCTAAAACCTGATAGACCCGACCCGATAAGCCTCAAAACCGACCCGATAACCCGATTGACACCCCAACTAGGGTTTGTATATTAAGTTTAAATCAAACTTTCAACACACAATACATATAAAGGTGATATAAAAACATCATGAAATGATAAATTAGAGTGCAAATGAGCATGGAAATGAGTTAAGAGTGCTTACTAAGTGTTGGTGAAAATTAGTGAACAAGAACCCAAAGAAACTTATGAAAACTCAAAGATATGAACTCCGAAACTTAACCCTTCTTAACCCTTAACTAGAAACCTTGCAAGATGCTTGAACTAAGTTTGAAATACCCTTGATCTTGGTCCTTTTTCTGTCGTGGTATTTGAGAGGACAATGAGAGGTGTTTGTGTTTTGATTTGTGATGAAAAACTAGTTAGGTACAAGGTCTTTATATAGAGTTAGTTTATGAATGGTCTAAATCTCATTTTGCTTAGCATAGTATTAATTTAACCAAAGATGGGATGGTGTGTTCTTGGTTCTTGTTGTTGCCATGTTTAGGGGATCAAGGAGAAGGAATCAATACCAAAGTTGCTAGCTAAAAATTCACACGATGGCATATGTATGAGTTTATCACAAAAGTGGTAATGTAGAGTAACCAAGCAAGTACAAAATGTTGGGACTTCTTTTTTTGGTGGGTAGTTGGGCGAAAAAGGGTGGGGAGGGGTTTAAAATTTTTAATTTTTTATGTTAAATGTATATATATATGTATGTGTAAGTATGTATAGAAAGGTGGTAGAGTGTAATGCATGCATGCATGAACGTAAATGTAAAACGTAAATGTTTTAAGTGAAACTTATAAAACCGAATGTGTAGACTTAAGTGAAACTTGTAAAACCAAATGTGTAGACTTATAAAACTTGCTTGTAAAAGTCATATAATGCTCAGTTGATGTAGACTAAACTTAGTCTAGTGTCGATTTACTTTTAAAGTCATTTTTCGGGTTACGTGATTTAACCTAACGGTTATACGTTAAAGTAAATGTTTAAGCGTTCAAAGTAAATTGTTTTGAGTTTATAGACAAGTAATGACATGTGGAATAAGAATTTTCATAGTATATGTGTGCATCTATCATGATTTAGGTGCTCGAGGCATTTTTATAATCATTTATCTTGCATTGAAAGGCCCAGGTGAGTAACATGTTATTAGCTTCATGTTATTAGATTTAGCATGATGTTAGAACTTATACTAGGTTTCGGATATAGCCAAAATAAATCATATTTAGGGTTCTCACAAAAAGCATCGTTTGTCAAGTTTAGGGTGCCTAAGAAATGCACCATTAGTCATGTAGCGTGCCTAAGAAGTGCACGATGTGCGTAAGAGGTGCACGACATATGACTCCCGTAGAAGCATCCTTTGTGGGTGACTCGTTCTTATTATAGTGTTTACATCCGATGCAGATGATTTATGTTTAGAACTATCATGTCAAGTATATATGATCAAGCATCTTTTGTGGATGACCTGAGTATATATAAGCACGATGACAAGTTAGAACCCCAAGAAGAGTACTCGTTGGTTAGGGAAGTTTTTACTTATAGCAGGACGAATGCGCATCATCTATTTAGAAGCATGTGCTCATATATTATGTTGGAATTATGAGATTTAGAATCGGAGATATATGTAATGTACAAGTAACAAAACGACTAAAAGTCGTTCCACTTATTGTATATCATATATTAATATGTTCATGTTTAGAATTGCAAGTATTATTTTAGATTAGTTCTGTTTACTCACTAAGTCGCAAGGACTTACAGTTCTTAGTTCCATGTTTTGCAAGTTTGTAAGATGAAACCAAGCTATGTGTTAAATGGGGCGTAATGGGTCAAAATGGTGTAGCTCGCGGGTTAGGTAACGAGCTTCTCATTTACATAATTTGTTATCAGTTTGGAATGCCCCCAAAGCAAGAGTATTTTGTAACAAGTTTATATAGTCAAGATTAGGTACGTTTATAGCTACAAGTTTCAAAGGGGAGTTTGGAATAAGCCCGTTTTATGTAGAAACATATGCTTTCCCTTACGAAACTCATGTACAATTATTATTTATTTTAATTATGAAATATTATTCAAAGTTTACATGTTACCATAAATGGGTTTAATTTAGAATTCAGTTTTGTAGTTTTCTGTACTTCAGGTTGATACGACGTATAAAGTAGTTTCTATACGACGCATTTAGTATTTTAAAAAAATAATAAAATATTAAAAATTATGGTCGTTTCAAGATTGTTATGCCTCTATTATGACAATGATGAATGATGACCATGGTCATTCGCGATCACCGTCACACTTACTCTAACAAATGGGTTTTATTATGATTCGTCAAGTAAGTAAGATTATAATGTATGAACCATTTGGCTCATTTCACCTTTCTAGTTTATCATGTTGAGTTAATCATAAGGGGTGACTAAGCAGTAAGAATACCGGTCTTTCAAAGAAGAGGTTAAGAGTTCGAGTCAAACGGGGAGAAAATTAATCCGGTTGTAGCCATGAAGATTCACCTGCCGACTCCGGGCTATCCAAAAGGGTAGTCGCCCTAGGATTAGTCGGCTCGTAATGTCGAGTCGGAAACTCAGGTAACAAAAAATAATAATTAATAAAAATAACGATTTGTCTTGACTATGTTGAGTTGTCTTTACTTATTTTACGAGTATGAGAATATTGATTGTCATGCCTAACTCACAAGCATGATTTTATATGTGTGGTTTTGTTTGCGTTAAAGCTAAATAGTGTACAAAGATACATTTGTGTGGTTTAATTCACTATTTTTTTTGTTTATGCAACAAACTTGTAAATGGTTGCTAGTGATCCGATATTGATGTGGCACACATTACGTTTATGTAGTACTTGAGTTCATACGACGAGAATATACAAAAAAGCACAAAAATTACGAATTACATGTTGCATATGTCGTAAGAGATTTAAGTAGCAGCAATTTGCAAACTCGTTATGTACAAAACAATTTGTTAATACAAATATCGTCATTAAAAGTTATTTATATTTTATGATCTTTACCTAAGTTTTGTTAACGACAAAAGTAAATTTAGTTTTTGTAAAGCATAAAGCTTGTCAAGATTAATAGATATTAAAACAAGCTTTCCTTAAATGAAATCTTCATCACTCAAGCATTTATATTTTGATTAGTCATATATCAATTAACTTTGATATCCCTCTAAACCATAATGTATGTTAACATTTTTAGATCAAACATGTTTTAGTTTCTTAAAACAAAACATTACATATGTATTTACATTTAACATATTTCTAAAAATAGAAAACAACATACGACATCATGTGGTGCATCATTGAAATCTCTAGGGGATTTCATAAGATATTTTGTGTAGATTTGGACTCTACATATCTTACATGATCTTGGTTAGATTTGGTTGACTTTGGTAAGATTTTTGTAATCTTGCTATCAGACCCGTGGGCACCAAAAAGTTACACGGGCGGAACCATTTTTTTGGTTTCGTGGTCCGTCGTGACAGCAGACTGGTTTGGCTATAAATAGCAAGCCAACCCAAGTTGTTTTCTCATCCCTTTCTAGTATAATCACATACATTCCTTCTCTCTATTATTTCTAACTCAGTTTCATATCATTATAGTGATCCTCTTTTGTAGAAAAGAAGATCAAGGCATAATCAAGCTTCAACAAATAGTTGGAAGTCATGTTTGTTTTATTGTTGTATGATCTAGTCTTGTTCATACATCATTGTTGTACCAAACCATCTTAAACTTGTGAGTGTGAGTGGTTAGTATTTTAGTCCTTAAAATACATTGTGTGTGGGAGTGGTTTTACCCTTGCAAAAGAACTTGACATCTAGCTTAGTGTCGGAAATAGTGTGTAAGCGAAGTGTAAAGGTTTCTCCACCGGTGAAAGGAGCTTGTTGACTAGTGAAGTTAAACTCTCGAGTTGGAGACTCGGGGAGTGGAGTAGGGCAAGGAAAAAGAGTCCTTGTAGACCGAACCACTGTAACCAACTTGTCGTGGTTTGATTGTTTCTTTCCTTATTTACTCTTTGTATATTGCTTGCATATTATTTGTTATTTACTAACATATCTTTGATCAATATCAATTAATCATTACAATAAGTTTCAAAACAAAGATTTTAATCGGTAAACTATTCAACCCCCTTCTAGTTTTCCACAATTGGTACCAGAGCCTCGTTGCTCAAGAATTTCTAAAATATATTGTATTTTATATACTTGAAACGATCCATGGATTCCGAAAACTTTAAAGAAGGGGAATCTATGCAAAGACCACCACTCTTTGAAACCAATGGATTTATCTATTGGAAAAACCGTTTTGAAACATATGTAAAGTCAAAAGATATAGATCTTTGGTTTGTTATCATTAAAGGAGACTTTAGTCCTACAACAAAAGATATTTCTAGTGATGATCAAAAGAAACTAATAGCTAAAAATGATGAAGCTAAAATGATGCTTTATAATGCTTTACCTAGAAAAGAATATGAAAGAATTTTTATGTGTGAAACCGCAAAAGAGATTTGGGAATCTTTAATTATTACACATCAAGGAAATTCACAAGTCAAGGATAACAAAATTGATCTTCTTGTTCAACAATATGAACAATTTGTTATCCCTAAAGATGAAACAATTGATTGTGGATTTGCTCGCTTTAATACTATTATTACTTCTCTTAAAGAACTTGATGAAACTTTTTGTAGTAAGAACTTTGTTAGGAAATTTCTTAGAGCACTCCATCCGAAGTGGAGAGCAAAAGTAACGGCTATTGAGGAATCAAAAGATCTCTCAATAATGTCACTTGACGAGCTAACTGGAAACCTCAAAGTACACAAAATGGCGATGGAGAAAGATTCAGAGATCATCAAAGGAAAAAAAGAGAAAGTCAAATTCGTTGCTCTAAAGGCAAGAACGGAGTCTAGTGATGATGACGAATCTTGCTCGGGTAGTGAAGATGAGGAGTATGCTATGGGCGTTAGAGATTTCAAAAAGTTCTTTAAAAGAAGAGGAAAATTCGTAAGGCAACCCCGAGATGAAAAGAAGCCATTCTGAAAAGACCGAGATGACAAAAAGGGAAAAGGTGAAAGGCAGTGCTTTAGATGCGGTGATACAAGTCATCTAATAGGAGATTGCCCCAAGCCACCTAAAAGCAAAACTTAACGAGCTTTTGTAAGTGGTTCTTGGAGTGATAGTGAGGATGATGAAGAATCAAGCAAGGATGAGATCGCTCTAATGGCACATGAATCAAATGAGGTACATTCCGACTCATCTTATTCTTCTATTGATGATGACACGTTGCAAAAACAATATAATCAATTGTGTGAGCTTAGCTTAAAAATCATAACTAAAAACAAGTTTTTAAAGACTAAAAAGGAATTTTGAGAAAACGAAATTTATGAGTTAAAAGAAAGGGAAAAACGATTAGAAAAGGGGAAAGCAAATGACGATGGTTGCAAATCATGTCAAGAGCTTAGTCTTGAAATAGAAAAGCTAAAACTCACACAAGAAGTTCTCATTGAACATAACTCTAAATTTAAAAGATTTAACAAAAAAAATTCTTGTGCCGATGAAATAATAAGAATTCAAAAAGTACCAGGAAACACAAGTGGATTAAGTTTTAATGAAGTACAAATTCCGAATAGTCAAACCAAAACGGCCGAAAAAGACAAACAAAATGTCATATCTGCTGCAGTATAGCACGGACCAGACGGACCCAAAAATAGGGTTCCGTCCGTTGAAAAATTTGGTGCCGTGGCATCTGCAGTAGGACAGAATGTTTGCAAAACGGACCGTAGTGAATTTGTCAAGGTAACAAAGAAAACCAAGGATATTGTTAAACTAAAACCTGCTGTTACATTAGGAGTAGGACTTGCTAGAAATGAATTTAGATCTAAAACTACTCAACAACGGCCTAAAACACCTATTGCCAAACGCCCGTTTCTCAAGAGCAACTACAACATACAACCCAACTATCAACATACCGGTTGAAGTCATGATCGTGGATGCGGTTCGTATTTAGTGATAATGCGAGTTGATCCTTTATGCGTTTTGATACAAAATGGACTGCGATTTGGTACCTTACGGTTTGACCAGGAATGAAGTCAAAATGCGGTATGAAAATAAAATGAAGAGGTTTGTCAAGGGTAATAAAGACTCATGCGTTTTGATGCTAGAAGCGGTTTGTTGAAAGAGAAGAAGCGGTTTGTTAAAGAATGCGTTTTGATACAATTAAGCGGTTTTTCAAAGGGTCAAGTGCGGTTTGTTGAAAGAAGAATGAGGTTTGAATCAAGTGCGATTTGTCATCTAAGCTGCGGTTTGATGCTAAACATAAACTCAAAATCTGAAGCAGTAATAAAAAACAATTAGAAGCGGTTTGCGTTTTGACTTTTCAACATCAGAAGCGGTTTGACTCTACAAAATAAGCGTTTTGTTGACAAATCTTAACAAACATCTTAACCGTGCCTAAAGTATTACCATACATCAAACATACATAATAATACAACATAATCACAACCATCATCATCATTCAACAAGATATCAAATCATCTCAACCATTCATACAATACTAAACCAAGTGATTACATTACATCAGATTCTACATCATCATACAATGTATCTCATTTACTACTCTTTAAAAGGACACGACAAATGAATACAAATTCTTGATCTCAGATTCGTTGTCTCGTGGTCTAAAGACGTCTCAAAGACCATTTTTTTGGATCCAATCAACCATAAATAGATTAAGTCCATCACTGATCTTGACCCATTTAATCAAAACTAAATCAGAAAAGTCTATGAATGATCTCAAATTCGTTTTGGGGATTTTATTGCTACATCCGACCATAAAGTCATACCCTCAAATCACAATCATCACTGATCCGTTTTTGTTTGAAGTCTATACTTCATGTAAATATACGAAATATGAAACGATTTTAACAATTATGTTAACTCACTTTCACTTGTGCGTGTTAAAAACAAATCATACGAAAATTAAAACCTGCCTTGAAGGTTTTGTTTGATCTCATAGCCCTCTCTAATCTCAAGCCATCTCTGTGGCGAGAATTCTTTTGAACATCACGAGTTGAAGTTTGATAAAGGTTTGTTATAGTTTCTCTCCTGTGTGCGTTTTGATAAGCATGAAAAGGGGGCAGACAGAGATGTTTATTGATACTAGGGTTTGTAGAGAGAAGTGTGAGCAAGTACTGAGTTGAGAACGTTTTGTTCTAAGAGAGGGATTTGGGGGCGTATGATTATGTCAGAAAGTAATTAGGGTTAGGTGAGATATTCGGGTTATAACGTATTAGTCTTTAGGTTAAATGAAATAACTATGTGTGAGACGTGGTTATTTTATAACCAGTTTTGTTAAGTTAAGTGGATTGGGTTGAGTGCTGGGCTTTCCTCTCGAAGATATTGGACTTGATTTTAATTTAACATCTTTGATACTTCATGAATATTGGACCTGATCTCTACGTAGGAACACATATGGGCTCATATTGAATTTTTTAATCACAAATATTGATACTTCACGAATATTGGTAAATATTGGTGTGTTATGCGCTCATAATGGGCTTTCATGAATATTGAGCTATTGAAAGTTGGACCGGGTGGGATCTATACGTGGAACCGGTAGGCTTGGAACTGGTTGTGCGTTTTGTGTGTTGGCCCGAAATATGAGCATAATTGGACATGGGCCTTCTAAGCATAAATTGATTAGGTTTAGTCATTATATTGGATCGGGTTCAAAGTTGCGGTTACGCCTCTCAAATTGGATCGTAATTATGAGATTTGTTGTGTTATGAGGTTTGGTACTTTAGTGAATACATTTTCACGGAGAATATCATGTCATGGCTTGAATTGATGATTGAACTAGGTTGACTACGGGGTATTTGTACGGTATTTCTTATTTGGCTTTGAAGTGAGGTTTTCCGGGCGCGTTTACTTATTTCGTCTTCTTTCTTTCTACCCTTCCGCGAAGATGACTTGTTTGGGCGTTTATTGAAAGTGATAAAGACTTGGCTATTTAGTTACTTCTGTGATTCTTTCTCGCTTAACCCACAACGTAACTATCACTTCGGTGTCTCACGCAGTTGAGGATACGTCAAGAGGTTTTGTACATTGGGTACACCGTTTCTTTTTCACGAGGATTAGTGCAAGTTTAAGCAACAAATTTAGGGAATTTTACTTCATGATCAAGGTTGGTATATCGAGTTTACTTCACCATGTGGTCACAGCAATTGCCGACAGAATACGTGAATGATGTGTTTATCAAAGGGTTGATTGGTTGAGTTGTGATCTACAATTCTCATGGGATATTCGACGATACAGAATGTCAATGATTCTTCACAGTCTAAGCAAAATCTTTCAATAATCTTCGATGTCACTCATAATCTTTCAAGATGTTTGCTTTAGACAAGAACTTCTCGTGCATATGGTTGTACACGTTAATGATGCTTCCGAGAGTTTGAAACCATCATGGGGGAGAAACGTGTACTTTGATGTTTTATGGTCAACCTCTAGGGGAAAGTAGTGTATACTACTCTACTTAGTATGGTTTGTGAAGTATTCTACATATGGGAGAAGATTTGTTGATTATGGAGAATGAACCGTTGACGAACCGTTGCATGTTCCCCTAAACCAGATATTCACCAAAACCAAAGTTGTCATAACACATTCAAGCTGACATTGTTTACGGTTTAGTCTTGATTTTGTAAAATCCCGCGAAAGAAACTATTTCTCGGTTTAAATCATAGATTTGTAAAATCCCGTGAAAATGGAAACATCCTGGTAATAGTAAAGTGCATTTCTGGATCTATCTTACGGTTTATTCTTGGTTTTGTAAAATCCTGCGAAAGAAACTATTTCTCGGTTTAAACCATAGAATTGTAAAATCCCGTAATGATGGAACCATCCTGGAGAAAGGAAAGTGTATTTCTGGATCTTAGCTGGTGCTGGTACTACGGTTTCTACTTCGAAAAAGGGATAAAGGGTGTACTTCATGAATTGGGTGATTGTTTGGGTTTTCTTCATGGCAGTTTGGTTATTACAAGGTTTTACGGGGTTATGTGCTTTTGACTAAGGTCGGGATGAAACCATTATCAAAGTTCAATTAAAACGTCAAAGGAGGCTAGATATGAGCTTTTAATCTCAAGATTTGACAACGGCGTTAATTCAGTATTATCTATTTGAGGTTGAAGTGAAATTTCGTGGGCGAGTGTACTTAGTATCCGAAGGTATCGGGGATGGTTGGATGAAGATTCTTCGAGATCCTTGTTCGAGCTTTCAACATTTTCAAAGATGAAGACTTGAAAATCTAGTTATTTTTGGGTGATTTTTCTTTTTCTTTTTACCACCACAAAATAACTACCACTTTAAGGAGTTACGTTGTAGTGCTCAGTGTCATATTGAATTGTGGATTTTCAAGAGGTGATGTACGTCTTATACTTGATGGATGGTTGGATGAAGAGTATAGAGTACGTAGGGATTCAAAGGGGCATGAAATCTCGGCACCGCTCTTTGTTACATATGTGCAAGTTTAAGTCACGACTTCGGGTTATTTTACTTAAGGGTCAAATTCATCATATTGGGTTTTCTCCATCGGCTGTCACGACAAAGAGCCTACTGAATGATAATGGGGTTGATAACAAGTTTGCCAAGAAATGTAGAAAATATAGAGATTATGACGTTTGAACACAACAATTCAAGCCTCGTTCTCTAAAGAAAAGAAAAATGTACGTGTCAGTGCGCTTTATCTTCTGAAGAAGAGAAATCTTCTCAACTATGACCATTCTCATCAACATGCTTCATGATTTTTCCATGCGCATTTAGTTATCAAGTGAACCAAACTACCGTTGCTAGTATTCTTATTCCACTTGCTCAATTATAATGACGATGGCGACATCATATGCAACTTTTGCGAGGGAGAAGTGTGAATAGACTACATCATTGAATATATTCACTTGTTTAATCAAGAATGGCAACTCCGTATGCAATTCTTGAGGGGGAGAAGAAGTGTGAATGTTCTGCATGTTGATTGATATATGAGAATAAATGGTCAAACGGCTCCAAAATCATGTAAGAACCAAACTTCTTCTTAATCGGGTCATCGTTACATGGAGTCTCTTCTTAGAGCCGTTAGTTGACATCTTCTCATGGGCTGATATGATTAATGACAAAGTGCTTCCAGTTAATGCTTCACATATACATCAACATGATGATTCCGAACATCTTTTGATGGGGAAGATTGGTTTGGTTTTACCATTTCGTGTGTTCGTTGCGGGGCTGATTTCCTTCATGAACATCTTTCTGTTCTTGTTTGATTGGGAGGGATTTTAGTTAAGGGGATTTGCTATATATAAATTAACGGGAATGCATTTGGTGAGAAGAAGATGTTAACTTTCTATTCCCCAAACGGACAATGTAGAAGAAGGTCGACTCTACTGTATGTTCTACATTTTCTGTTGTGTGTTAGAAGACTAAAGACGAGTTGCATTTGATTATCTAAAGACTTCTTCTTAATCCGGGCTGAGAAGAACACTTGAAATCTTTGTCAGTTTAGGGGAGAGCACTAATTAGGGGAGAGTGAAAAGCCAGATTTAATCCCTAATTAGATTTGCTCACATAATTCTTCAGCACGTTGATTCTCATAGATACATCTGAGTTAATGATGTTCTTCTCAAAAGATTTCAAGTATCTGGGCTGATAATGTGTTGCTGATTCTGAAGTATCAAAACCAGCAAGGGGGAAGGAGACACGCATCTAAACGCGAGTAAACTTGATGAACTTAATACTTCTAAGTGATTGAAGATATCCTGGGAATACAAATGTCATTACCGCAGAAAAACTCAAGGTTTGACTCATGGCGTTTAGTGTTCTTATTCCAACTATGGGGGGAAGAGATGGAAGAGTTAGTTTCTGATGATAAAAGAGGTACACAAGTGTGTGATGATTTTGATGTTATCGCAATCATAAGGGGAGAGAGATTGTGTACATTGGGGACGCTCAGCTTTTTTACTTGAGAGCTTAATCAGTGATTCAGTGATAATCACTTATCCCGAAGTTGACATCCGCAGAGATAATCAGTGATTCAGCCTGCTACTTCAATGTTATCGGTTATTCTCTCTTTGGGCATTCGGGTACTTCGGGTTCTTGAGCTTCATGCACTATCATCAGGGGAGAGAAAAGTATACATCGGGGTTATTCTTTGCATATCGGACTTAATCTGCTACTTCGGTGCTATCGTTTATTCTTTCTTTGGGTTTATGTATTCTTGAGCTTTATTCAATGAGACTGGCTGCATCACTTCAACTACTTGGGGGGAAAGTGGTCTCTTGAAACCTTTTGGTATGCATCGCTTTAGAGTTCAGTGTAAAAGAAATATGAGAAGATCTATTCATGAGTGGGATGATACGTTGCTGTTCTATCTTGATGATATAACCCCGAATGAAGAATCACGATGATCATTCTTAAAAGGAGCAGCAAGATCGACGATAATGGTGTGCTTCTTTGTGCACCTGGTTAAGGCAAGCTTGAAAGAAGCTTAGAATCTGCTTAACAAGAAGATTTTCAGTTTGGGGGGAAGCTGCCAAAGTCTCACTTTCAGATGGTTCAATTTCTTTCTACAATACAAGAGCCTCAGAAGCTTTGTTGGTGAAAGTTTAAGAGATGACGATTTCTATATTCTTCAACGGGGTTGTTCGATATGCTTATCTTGTTACTCGTATCATCATCTTCTTAAACTATATCATCTAAACTATCTGTAAATATTTATCAAAAAGCAAATTACAAAAATATAAAACCCACAAAAAGAAAATAGAAAATTATAAAATCAAGAAAAACCCATAAAAAATTAGAAAATTTGAAAAAAGACAAAAAATATTGTTTTTCTAAGACATGTCTTCTGGTATCGATAACATCTACGGTCTTAGAAATGCCATTCAATAATGGCACGGGACCATAGATGAAGTTCGAGCTGGAGGTGTAAATATTTTTTTTCCAAAACATGTCTCAAAATATGGCTTGCACTTATTTCAGACTGTAACCCGTGCTTAAACCATGGTTTGCAGTTATTTCAGATAGCAACCCGCTCTTCAAAAGGGAAAGTGCTGCGCTAAACGATTTTCATAAATTTCGTGCACTTATCCAAAAACAATTTGAGGAAAGCATGTCGACAAAAGACTGTTGTTCCTACACAAATGTTTTTCTTTCTCAAAATTTTTCAGAAAAATATTTGTTGTGTTTCAAAAATGGTGGAAAATAAGTAGCTTGAAAATCAATCAGAATTGGAGTCTTTCATAAATTTGCAAACTCAATCAATGACTTCAACATGTTTAAAACTTTTTATAAAATGAATCATTGATTGAGGGGGAGAATGTTTTCAAATCTATATCATCTAACGGGCTTATATAAATGATCCTATATGCTTAACTGAAAAAGATGTTTGCCTATGTTGAAGGACTAGGAATCTAGGATATGATTGTTAGGTTTAGATGATTAGAGATTGATGAACACATAATCCTCATGCCTTTGTATGATTTGATTGATATGTTGGATTGACTTTTATTATTCGATTGCTGTTTGAGTGTTGTCGACCACCATATATCTGTTTGTGTTGATTAACGTATGCAGATAAGATGGTTTATAAGAATGTTCCTGATTCGGATCCCACAAAAGCAGATGATTGGATGCCAAAAGGAAAGGGTAACAATATCTTGGTTCGACAAAAGAAGAAACGGAACTTAATTGGACCTCTATGGAGAGTTGGCATGACAAATGCAACGTCAGAGGTCTCACTGCATCAGTCTACGATTTTCTTCCAGCCTTACAGCAACAGCAGAAGCAGCTTAACCACCTAACGTATCTTTGTGCAGGATAAGTAGTGAATGATACCATGTTTGTGTTTATCATGGTACAAAAATGTTGTTTGAAAATATAACGGACTTAAAATTTTGGAAATCAACCGGACTTTATTTTATCAAATCTTAAGTCACTCAATCAACGACTACGGTCATCGATTGAGGGGGAGAGTGATTTCAAATAAAATATTTTCAAACGATATTTCTTCATAAAGGTCCGTTTGTACAAAATAAGTGGTGATCTAAAGATTTAATGTTATGTCATGGTATGATTCTCTTTAAAACTAAAAGATCTTTCAAATTGAAAATTTTTCTGTTCTTGTTTGATTGTGAAATGTTTTCTTTTACCTAAAGATCTCTTAAATTTATCATACCTGACACTAACAATCTTTAATGTCTAAAATTGGTCCATATCAGTCATTTTTCAAAATTAAATCATGCCACGTCTTTCCCTAAAATTTTCTAAATAATTTAAATCAATTGGGATCACAAATCTCAAATGATTTGAAATTTTTGATCAGGGGAGAGATCGTGATTTAAATCTCAAATCTGTTTAAATGGTAGTTGTTTCAAAAGCACTCCTGCCTCTATGTGCCAAACGATTTCATATTCATGATGCACATGATTGAGGAGGAGCATTTATCCAAAAACAAGATGAGAATTTAAACCTGGCCACATTTTCTCTCATATTTTCTAAACTTTATTAAATCACCTGGGATCCAAAATCTCAAAGGGTTTGATATTTTTGATCGGGGGAGAATTTGTGATTTAATTATGAAATCTTATAAAATGTGATCGTTTGATTCAATTGTGCAGGCTGCTCTCCCATACGTGCTAAACGGTTTCGAATCTCGAAGCACATATTGAGGGGGAGCATTTCAAAAGAAAATGTACTATCAAGGTACAAAAGCTTCTATGTTTTAACATAAGTACCTTGATTGATTTTCTAATGGTTTTCTTTATGGCAGTGTGATCGTGAAAGTACTTCAAAGAACTCTTTCCTCTATGTGCTAAATGATTTCAAACAACCAACGCACATTTTGAGGGGGAGAATTTACCAAGAAAATCAAAAGGCTTTTTCCATGGAAATTGTGATCAAGAAAATATTTCAAAGAACTCTTGCCTCCATGTGCTAAACAATTTCAAAATCATATGCACATGTTGAGGGGGATCATTTCTATATGATCAAAAACAATTAAGGTACAAAATGCTTTGATATTATATCACAAGTACCTTGATTGATTTTCCAAATAATTTTTCAATTGGTTTCGAGAAGGAAAGAACTGTACCAAAAGACCGACCATTTTACTTTATGCATGGTGTTATAAGGATGGTAAGGTTAGGTATTCGTTCCCACGATCCCACCAGAACCGGAGGGATCTACCCAGGGACAATCCACTAGATAGTGTAGAAGTCTTTAGGTATGATTGAAAAAAGGAGAAAAGTAAGAATACGGGAAGAGTGCCTACTGAGATAGAACTAGAACTGGAATAAACCCAACAAGTTTCTAGTGATGAAGTCTCGGTAAGCACTGAAGGGGTCGAAGAATGAAAAAGAGTTAAATGTGAAAATGGTGAAAAGAAATAGCCCTCCATTAATTCAACCTTAGGGCAGAAACCAGGTTCAATTCATATGCTACTGGTGGTTACCAAGGTAATGCCGATATTGAAGACAATACGTCATGGACCTAGTGACGCACTGCACTAAACTTCCCAAGATACTCAAGTTCCTCTTAAAAGGACTTGTTTCATTATCACGGGGAACCTACATAATCTATCGACTTTCTCTTAGAGATTGCTGATATTGAAGAAGGAGACCCTCTCCCTAGTCTCCGAATAGGAAACCAAATGTGCACAATTGAGTCTAGAGCCAATAGATCATCCACAAAATCTCATTAGAACACAAAATAAATGAAGACTTGCTGTTTCACACAATGTGAAAAGTAAGATTATATATTAAGAGTCCTACGCATTATCGTTGTGATATTGCCATAACATCTGAGTGATATGTAAAGTATCCACGATGAAGATGGAAATCCTTCTAGAACCAACATCAAACAAGCTCTTGGTGGGTGACATGTGAGATCTTTTCAAAAGATCAAACTTGTGACAACTGGATAGAAACAATGGGGCGATTCAATCTTGAATCAACCTTGGTCCAGGAAATGAATTGACGAATACTTTTGGAAAAACCGTTCGATGTGCAAATCTATTCTTTTCTCTAGCACATCGAATGTGTATTCATATTTCAAACACAAAAAGTATTTCTGATTGAAAATTGATTTTTCTTATAAAGCCTTCGTCGTATTGCAAAACTCTTTCTTCAAGCAATACGCAATTATTTTCAAATCAATTTTTTGTCAATCAGTGAATCTCAATTCGCTGGTTCACTCACTCCGTGTTGTCTACTTTGGGACGATCCGGTTTGAGAATGGCTAGATCAAGATGCGAAACCCTGTCAAGGAGATTCTTCGAAATTCTACCTGATCACAGGAAGTATTTATACTGATCAATGGGGAACCGTAGTTCTTGCAGCTATATTCAACGAAAGTGAACAAAGACACTTTTGTATGTTTTATTGCTAACTGTTGATTGCATGAACATTTGGACGGTTGCAGTTGATCGATATTGAGAAGTCAATTCACAACCGCATGCTCACAGCATTCACACTTAATTGAAGAAAATCATGACCATCAAAGACATACAACAAAGATGCTTCCGCTACTCTGATGAAAAGATGTCATGATCCAGAAAGTGTGAGCATGTCGGTCCAAAAGTCACAACATCACATGAAGGCAACACAATAAAGGGTGATCCAGAGATTTACTGTGGCTGATGATCTCAAAGAAAGCTCAAAGATCATTAAGATGTGGATCAGTTCAAAGACCTCCACTGAAAGTACAAAGCATTCGGACTTTGAAGTATCACTACTAAAGCACAAAGATTGCGGAAGTGAAGAATTGAAGTCTACGAGCTCAGAACAGAAGACAAAATAGAATGCTAGGATTCAAAATGTAAATCATGGGGTGACCTCCCTTAGGGGGAGATTGTTAGGATTTAGAAAATCCATAGTGAAGTTTCTGTCACTCCAACTATTGTCTAGCATATGTTAGCTCGTAGAAATATCGTTATTTACTAGTTTATTAGTGATTTTTTAGCTTAGTTATTAGTTTAGAGTAATACCGTGGAGGAAGGACTGGTCTTTACCCACTGTATGCCTGATCCACAGTCCGAAAAGATGACTTTTAGGTTGTAACTATAAATACCCCTTCCATCCTTGGAAGGGGTGGTGCTTCTAATCTAACATTTCATTTTTTTTACTTTCTCTCTCAAGAACACCCTCTCTACTCTTTCTATCTCTAAACATGGCATTCTTGTATTATCATCACCCTAGACCACCCGAATCATCAAACAACATAAAAAGCATGATCCAACAAAAAGTCAAAATTGTTAAAGACCAAATAATTGGACAAACTAGTCATAAGATAAAAAAAATATTTTTATTATCAACTTTATCTAACTCACTAATTCTTTCAAGTTCTAAAATTAATCTCATATTTTTATAACTCTTGTACAACTTTACATCTTTTATAAAAATAAAATTTGTGTTTTGTCCTCAACAAAAAAGGGGAGATTGTTAATACAAATATCGTCATCAAAAGTTATTTATATTTTATGATCTTTACCTAAGTTTTGTTAACGACAAAAGTAAATTTAATTTTTGTAAAGCATAAAGCTTGTCAAGATTAATAGATATTAAAACAAGCTTTCCTTAAATGAAATCTTCATCACTCAAGCATTTATATTTTGATTAGTCATATATCAATTAACTTTGATATCCCTCTAAACTATAATGTATGTTAACATTTTTAGATCAAACATGTTTTAGTTTCTTAAAACAAAACATTACATATGTATTTACATTTAACATATTTCTAAAAATAGAAAACAACATACGACATCATGTGGTGCATCATTGAAATCTCTAGGGGATTTCATAAGATATTTTGTGTAGATTTGGACTCTACATATCTTACATGATCTTGGTTAGATTTGGTTGACTTTGGTAAGATTTTTGTAATCTTGCTATCAGACCCGTGGGCACCAAAAAGTTACACGGGCGGAACCATTTTTTTGGTTTCGTGGTCCGTCGTGACAGCAGACTGGTTTGGCTATAAATAGCAAGCCAACCCAAGTTGTTTTCTCATCCCTTTCTAGTATAATCACATAAATTCCTTCTCTCTATTATTTCTAACTCAGTTTCATATCATTATAGTGATCCTCTTTTGTAGAAAAGAAGATCAAGGCATAATCAAGCTTCAACAAATAGTTGGAAGTCATGTTTGTTTTATTGTTGTATGATCTAGTCTTGTTCATACATCATTGTTGTACCAAACCATCTTAAACTTGTGAGTGTGAGTGGTTAGTATTTTAGTCCTTAAAATACATTGTGTGTGGGAGTGGTTTTAGCCTTGCAAAAGAACTTGACATCTAGCTTAGTGTCGGAAATAGTGTGTAAGCGAAGTGTAAAGGTTTCTCCACCGGTGAAAGGAGCTTGTTGACTAGTGAAGTTAAACTCTCGAGTTGGAGACTCGGGGAGTGAAGTAGGGCAAGGAAAAAGAGTCTTTGTAGACCGAACCACTATAAACAACTTGTCGTGGCTTGATTGTTTCTTTCCTTATTTACTCTTTATATATTGCTTGCATATTGTTTGTTATTTACTAACATATCGTCAAACATCTAAATACCTTTGGGTCACTTTAACCTGTTTGATCTGTTTGACTCGTTTCATCATGAACCAAGTCTTTCATCAACGGGCTTGTGGCGTGTGGTACCAAGGTTGTCCATCAACCAAGAGGTTGTGGGATCAAGTTTTAATGTTGACAAGACTGCGCACGCGCGTGTGTGTGTGTGCGCCATTCAAAAGAAATTATCAACCAAGTTTTTATAGTTTACCCCTTTGGCGTGTAGATATGAAATTTAACTCAGATCATCCTAAGTCTAAGTAGATTAGTCAATGTTGCCGCGTATAATTTTCTTTTCTTTTTCTATGCAACTACCATGGAGTATTGTGGCTAGCATGTACCCCTACCAATGTATCAGGACTTGATAGCAAGCAAGGACCATAGTGGTCTGGAAATGAATATACACTGCACGTGCGACTAACACGATGGATGGTACTCAAGTTTTTACAAATTGTGTCTTTTTTTTATGGTGTCAAAATCTGGTCGTTGGAGTTACTGGGTGGCCATGTAGAGTTCGTTGTTTCATTTAAATACTTTCTTAAATAAATGGTCTTTGTAGTTTAACCATGGTTGATGGGGTAACAGGTTCACACAACTAGCCAGTCGTCACCAATGCAGGCTTGTAACCAATCTATTAATGATCTTGACAAAGAACTTGATCATCTAAAGGCTATATTTGAGGTATATATTCTTCTTTCTTAAAAGTGAACGAGTGGGTGAAACTTTTATTTATTTATTTATTTTTATTTATTTATTTATTTATTATTTTATTTCCTTTCGGTCCTTTTGATCTCATTGATTCATGTGTTATTGATATAGCACATAACTCAATGTATCAATAACAATTGTTATAACACATAACTCCTAGTATCAATAACAATTGATATAGTACATAACTCTAAGTTCGTAATTCCAAGTATAAATAAAGATTTATATAACACTTAGTATAGTTTTCAAGTAATTGTGATCGTTATAAAAATTGTACCATATATCTCCCCCAAAATAGTTCAAAGCAAGTAAAAGTGAGACTATGAAACTCACGGTAATCATTAAAAGTTTAGAGTATTTATGAAAGTAAATGAAAATAGTTAAGCAGGTATCTCCCCCAAAGAGTTTACAAACATTTAAATGATAGAAAATGGGGCCATGAAACTCATCATGAGTGGATGATATCAAATATATAACAAAACTGATGGATAAGCCGGGAAAACCTCTACGTGCAACCTAGAATAATTGTTTCGTCTTAGGTTTTTGAAATAACGATGAGGAAATATAAACGAGTCTATATAAGTCATTATATTGATCATGATGTTGTACATGGTAGTTTATAGTGATTTAGTCGGTTGTAGAAACGGTTTACTAGCTTATAAAACGTGTTTAGTTAAATATCATACCACTGTTCGGGCTATCATAAATCAGAGGTCGTGTAATAAACGTATGAGGATCTAGGATACTTTAAATCGTAAATCCAACAAACGGTCGATACGTTTACCCCGAAGAGGCCCCTCAAATGAAATTCTCTAGTAACGTAGTACTTAATATGTAAAACGTATATTTTGCATGTTTGATTACATGATATATGTGTTAAAATGGTCATGTGGTTCGTGAATTTAGTTGTTTTATGTCTCGTTAATGGCTTTTAAACAAGTTTGATGTTTAACGCAAGTTATAAAAATTACAAGAGTTATGAGTTTATAAGTTATGAATTTGGTCAAAACCGGTTTTCATATATCTAGTTAATTATGAAAAACATTATTCCAATAGGTTAAATAAACTTAGGAAAGTTTATTAGAATATGGTATGTTACATTTTTTATAAGAAATATTAAGTTTTATAAGTCTTCAAGCCTGGAAAGAAAATATTTTATCACAACTAAACTTTAGGTACAACAACTTTGAGTCTAAAACAGGCTGTTTTGATTTTGGTAGTAAACAGCTCTTGTTTTGCGTTTTCTGGCTAAAACTCACATGTAGTCTTATGTAAAACGTCACTCCGGACAACTTTCATGTTTTACACTTTTGCTAATTCGGACTAGAAATGGTCAATATCATGATTTAAAATCGGATCAGAACCCTTTATATTCAAAAATCAAGTTTTCTTTTAGTAATCTGTAACTAGACATATCTTTTAATCTACTAACCCTATTAACATGATTTCAAAGACTATAGTTTTTTTTTTAATTTCCTCTACAACTACATAAGATTATTCAAAGTCATGGTTTCATGGTTTTGCCATTTTTATAATATAAGTTGCCTTGTTTTTACTAGTTTACTAACATAGTTTCACATAAAATCATAAGTAACTTAATCTTAATCTTTCAACCAAAAATCTTAGCTTCCAATACTCCAAACCAAGTCTTGAAAAATCCTTGATATCCTTGCTTAATCTTGATCTAAACCATGTAAAGACCCTAATAACTCAGCCCCTAGACCCCTGTGTAGCTTCCAATTCGACCATGGAATGTTGAAATAAAACTAAGAATCATTGATAATGATTTATTTGATACATTTTTAAGAGGTCATTTAAGCCCAAAATCGTATGAATATAACCAAATATTTCCCTAAGGGAAATATTTATAACCAAATATTTCCCTAAGTCATGGTTTCATGGTTTTGCCATTTTTATAACATAAGTTGCCTTGTTTTTACTAGTTTACTAACATAGTTTCACATAAAATCATAGTAACTTAATTAAGCTTTCAACCAAAAATCCTAGCTTCCAATACTCCAAACCAAGTCTTGAAAAATCCTTGATATCCTTGCTTAATCTTGATCTAAACCATGTAAAGACCCTAATAACTCAGCCCCTAGACCCCTGTGTAGCTTCCAATTCGACCATGGAATGTTGAAATAAAACTAAGAATCATTGATAATGATTTATTTGATACATTTTTAAGAGGTCATTTAAGCCCAAAATCGTATGAATATGACCAAATATTTCCTTAAGGGAAATATTTATAACCAAATATTTCCCTAAGTCATGGTTTCATGGTTTTGCCATTTTTATAACATAAGTTGCCTTGTTTTTACTAGTTTACTAACATAGTTTCACATAAAATCATAAGTAACTTAATCTTAATCTTTCAACCAAAAATCCTAGCTTCCAATACTCCAAACCAAGTCTTGAAAAATCCTTGATATCCTTGCTTAATCTTGATCTAAACCATGTAAAGACCCTAATAACTCAGCCCCTAGACCCCTGTGTAGCTTCCAATTCGACCATGGAATGTTGAAATAAAACTAAGAATCATTGATAATGATTTATTTGATACATTTTTAAGAGGTCATTTAAGCCCAAAATCGTATGAATATGACCAAATATTTCCTTAAGGGGGCGTTTGGTTGGGGAATTTGAAATTACAGTTTAAATTCTAGAAAATTTAAATTCTTGAGAATTTAAAATTACAGAATTTAAAATACCTTCGCATGTTTGGTGGACAGAAATTTATAAATATTTTTTATTTTTTTAATAAAAATTTCATAAATACTGTATTTAAAAGTTTATAAAAAAATTTATAAATAAGTTTATAAAAAATATTTATAAAAAATTTATAAAAAAAGTCTATAAAAAATTTATAAAAAAAAAGTTTATAAATAAAATTTATAAAAAATTTATAAAAAAAGTTTATAAAAACTTTATAAAAAATTTATAAAAAAAAAGTTTATAAAAAATTTTATAAAAAAAGTTTATAAAAAAAAAGTTTATAAAAATGAAATCATGAATATTTTATTTAAAAGTCTATAAAACAACAATAAGAAAAAAAGTTTATAAAAAAATTTCCAAGTAAATTAAAATTCTTCAGTTTTTGGAGGCATTCTAATTCTCTCTATTTTGGCAATTCATGAAATTGTAAATTACTTCATTTGAGTTACCAAACATGATATTTGAAGGAAATTAAAATGCAAATGCCCCCAATATTCCCCAACCAAACGGCCCCTAAATTGTTTCTTTTTTCATTTTAGGTACTTGGGACGAAAATTCTGGAAATCGGCACATTTATGGCTTATTTAGACGAAAAGTGAAGAAAACGACGAAGTCGCAAAATTCTGTCAGATAAGGGAGTCTGACGACGTCATACATCACAACGTGACACCGTCACTTGTTACTAAAGATGGATTTTTGGTGGAAAATTAACAAGCGACGCCTAAGTGAAATCTGAAGACAATACAACATGAAGACGTCAGGTGTAAATTGAAGTTGAGAGTCACGTACAAAGCTAACAAGAGACGACCCATATCATTTACAAGGGGACGGTGTCAGACATCACATGACGGCGTCAGAGATCCAAAGCGACAGCGTCATAACGACGACTTGCACAAGATGAAACCTTGATGACGGCGAGCTGACGGCGTCACAACCTATAAGGTGACGCCATCACAAGTGTAATACTATATATATTTTTGCATGTTTTCCATTATTTGTGTAACACTTTGGAGAGGCAAAACCCTAGACGAATTTCATAGCTTTTGTGAAGGTTTTTCAGCCACTTTGGCTCATGTTTAATTGAAGATAAGTAATCCCTCTTTAATCATTCAATATGTCTATGTGTTGTTTGATTATATGCTTTTCTTTTTCTTCACTTTAACATGTTAGGCTAGATTTATTAGTGTTTGCTTAGATCTAATGAAACCTTGTTATTGATTATTGATTGTCGTGTCTTGTTTAATTGGTTGCCTCGCGTTAGGGTAAGAAAACTAGCTTAATTCTTATATGTAACTAGCTTGTCCATCTTATTAAACGCAACCCTAGAGTGCACTGGTGGTTTTTCTCATTGTATTTATTGTTTGAATTGCGGCTTGTAGATCCTAGGAGACTTAATAGACTTTAAGCTTCTTAGGGGAGACTTATACGTTCATAGAGTTAGGGCATTTGGCACCTCCCTACGACTAATAAAAAGGAATACAACGCTCTAATTAAAATAAGGGTGTAACAATTCGACTAATAAATAAAATATAACGGGGGAGTAAAGAAATCTAAGTAAACACATTTTCCTATCATACGAGTTACCACCAATTTACCTTTTTGCATTTTATTTTAAGTTATTTAGTTTTGTTTTAGCTAGTTAGTAGTTAAAACGCCCACCATTCAAAGCCCTGAGATGTTAATTTGCTTTATAAAAAATATAAAAATACAAAGAGACTCATCTCTCACCTTTAAATCTATCTCGACATACACTTCGGCCTTCACAACACTATTCCCCTAGAGAACGATCAATCCCCCGTGTCCTACCTATACTACACTACAACGATTAGATACATTGCCTAGGAGGATTGTAAAACTTATTGAGGTCTTAAAAAATCCCCATTGGTTGGTGCAAAACCGTCAAGTTTTCTCACGCAAGCCAGCCACTTGTGAATGGCCAACCGTAAGAAACTTAAAACAGTTTAAACACCAATGAAATGAAGATCAGGAGAGTATAGTGTTTCCCCAGGTCGTTAAGTCCCAACGAGCTGTGCGGGAATAGTCAAACGTGTAGTGATCGAGAAAATTTGAACGGATACTGAGATTTGATTTATTATAACTAAGGAAAAAGTAAATAAATTACAGAGGCTTAAATGCAAATTAAAGGGAATTAAAAAAGATAAACTATCTTAAATAAACGCTATCACTAATTTTAAACTGATGTTTTTGATTTTATGTTTTTATAAAACTGAATTAAAAACTACGTAACGTACAAATAAAAACGTGAAACTTACACAATATTAATCCTAAAAATATGAAAATGATATTTTTACAAACCTAATGATATAAGAAAATTTTAAGAAAAAGAAAACTATTTTTATAACTATTTATCTAATTTTTATTAATTAAAAACTATTTTTAACTATTTAATAATAACCTAAATTACAAGAAAATAGGAAATAAAGCTAGAAAAATAAAATTATGACTTGGAAAAATCTAAAATGACAAAATAGAATTTTCAAAACTATTTTTATATTTTTCTGATTATTTTTCTATTTTTTATGAATTTTAAACTATTAAAAACTAATTAAATTACTAAAAATTACAAATTAAACTATGAAAAATCTGGAAAATTAATTTTTTTACTTTTTATATTTATCTTAACCTAAGAAAAATGAAAAATTATTTTTTTGAAACTTTTCTTAATTTTTTGTATTAAATGCTAATTAAAAAGGCTTAAAAACTAATTTAAATCAAGATAAATAGCAAACTGTTTTAAAAAAAATCTGAAAATTTCAAGAAAAGCTTAAAATAATATGAGGAATCTAGGAAAAATATAAAAACAGGGGCTTGTGTGTGGGATTATGCAACTGCAAAGCAAGTGCTTATAGAATAAGCACTTCAAATAAGCCAATGAACACAAACAAGCTCCAAACTGAAACAGAAGCTCAAATATGCTAAAAGTACTCAAAAGTGACTTATCACAACTGTCCTAAACCTCTGATTTGTAGATTACACAGATTTGACTATATGAGCATATGTGCTTAAAACAGTGTGAGGGTACTACTTTTGAGCTTAAGCATAAGCCACCCAATAAGCTGAAACTTAAAAACAGGTATTAGAACTTGAAGTTGACCTGGTTGGCTATTTGTAAACCAAAGATTAGCCTTGGACAAGCTCTTATGAGCTTTTACCAAGCTCTGCAATATACTGAGAAAACTCAATATTAACTGAGTTGAGTGAACAGGGCAAATAAGCCCTGTTTGACAAGCTTATTTGAAGCTTATAGAAAATTTCCAAAAATCTATAAAAATGACAACAAGAAAATAGACCAGTTGAGGTTTTAAGAACCAAAAGTCTCACTTGATTTGGACCAATAATGAACCTGTGAAAAATCTTTCTAGTTGGGCTTAAAACTGGTTTTTGCAAATATATTTGACTTTTGACAGATTTTGAAACTTTGACTTTTGTGAACTTTGGAACCAATTTAAGGACTGCATATGATGTTTAATGGTGAAATGCAACTAGTTCAAGCTATTTCTATGATATCTAACCTCAACAGTAAAGCTGTTAAGACAGTTTGAGAGTGATTTTTGACTTTTGAGCTTGCAGGTGCAGTTTGAAGACAGATATGAGTCAAATAGCACTAAACAAGTTTAAACCAACAAAACTCAACTCATGAACAAACCTTAGACTCAGCTTAACCTACTGATCCAAACACACCTTTAGAAACTGTTTTTGCAAATTCAAACTAGGTAAATCACTGATTTAACTCATTCCACCCATTAAACTGACTCTAACATCCTAATTACCATTAATTAAACATGTTTAAACTATTTGATGACCACAAATTCAAATATAAGCACAATAAGAAACCTGCATTAAAATTGAAAATGAGACTAGCACTCACAAGTATCCAGCTTGTTTGCAGCTTAGACCAGAAACCAAACTAAACTATTCCATGTCAAATCCAACCCAAATCCACTCTGCATCAGCCCATAAACCATTTCCATGACCAAATGAGCTTCAGTTGACTTTTGTTGACCAACCATGAGAATTGCTTGAAACTGCATTCCAAGCTTACAAAAAGCTATAATAAGCTTATGTAAGCTTGTTTAAACTAAGAAATAAGCTATTTGAAGCTTGGGTATGAGATTTTGAAATGGAAATTTCCAACAGTAAGCATAAAATGTGAAATGTGAATAAAAACTTGAATTGCTGCTTGATAATAGTTTGAATACACTTAAATGACTTAATTTGATATATTGAAACAAAATATTACAACTTAAAGCTTAATTAAAAACATAAACATGAAATACGACATACATGTGAAAATAAAAATTAACTACTACTTGGACAAGCTTCTTCTTCTCTCTTTTATAAACCCATTTGTCTTCTCTCTCTCCTCTGAGTGAATCCCAGCAAAAATTAGAGCCATTGGATGCCTAGGATTGATCTTGGCCATTGGATCAAAATGGCGGGAAAAACTAAATTTGACTGTTGGCTCTGAAACTAGCAACTAGGGGGGGTTGGCATTTATTGTGGTGGGTAAAGTGGGTGAATATGATGATGAGGGGGAGGGATAAGGCTGAGGTGATGGGAGAGGGCACAGGCAAGTGGTGGAAGAAGATAACCATGGTGGGAGGGAAAGCAGCTTGTTTGACTGAGGTGTTGACCAAGGGTTCAAAAAGGTAATGACAGGGGGGTCAAATGGGTTTTGGCAGGGGACCATAATGTGCAAAGGGTCATGGCTAGGTTTATTATTATAGGGAATTATCCAATTCTTGAAGGACCAGTTCTGCCAATTTCTCAAAACTGTCACAAGGACCAAAACTGACAAGTTCCAATAGTACAAGGACTATTTTTGACATTTTCAAATTTCCAGGGACCAAACTTGACATTTTTGAAAGTTGAGGGACTTTTTCTGCCATTTAACAAAAGATTTATTCAAGGACCATTTTTGACAACTTAGAATATTTCAGGGACCTTGAATAACATTTTTCTTTATTTTGTTTTACCAGGGACTGTTTTTGACAACTTTTGAAACTTGGGGGACTAAAACTGCCAATTATGCAAACTTGATACGTTTTTCACCAGATTTTGATATTTTTGCATTTAAAACACATAAAACACTTATTTGTGATATTTTTATCATTTTGATGCTTTTCTGAGTGTTTTCAGATGTTTTTGGCATTCTAAACAGTACAAAAATGATGAGTATTTAGACACTCATCAATCCCCCACACTAAGATATTGCTAGTCCCTAGCAATGTTTTGAGAAAAATTAATGGATTTCAATCTCTTTACCAAAAGCCATTACTTCTGGAGTAGCCAAATGTTTTAGTTCAAGTAAGAACCTTGGTACACCGATAACCAAATGATTTTGAGCAAATCACCAGCTTTCAACGGATTTGATTTGTCTTTACCAGAAGCCGTTTGCTTCTGGACTAGCCAACTCTTAGATAAATTATCAATATTATCTTTGGTGAGCTGATTACCAATTATGGTTTTTCCACTGCCTTTACCACAAGCCATAAACTTGCGGGCTAGCCAACTCTTCACTTTTAAGGATATGGTGAGCTGAATACCATACAATTTTGGGCAAATTGCAAGCCGTCAACGGATTTGAGATATCTTTACCAAGAGCCGTTTGCTCCTGGATTAGCCAATCCTTATGTGGGTTAGACATGGTGGACTGATTACCATTTGTTGTGTTTAGTACATAGTACTTCCACTAAATTTTTTTTTTTAAATTTGGCCATTTTGGGGGAAAAGGGACTAAAAGGGTACATTTTATGATCAAATTCGCCAGAATTTCCTCCCCACACTTAGAAATGAATATTGTCCTCAATATTCAAAGTACCGGCTGTTATGCCGAAACTTAGAACGTAAAAAGATAACATTACTAGCTAAGTGTAGAAACACAACAATTATTCTCTTTTTTAATATTTACAATTTTCATTCATTTTTAAGATCTATATACAACATGTGGGGCATCTCCCCCACACTAGAGTGGTACACACGGGTGAAAACCCATGTTTAACTACTGTTTTTGATTACCGAGTCGCTAGCTTGACTCGACCCCGAATTAATTTGTTCATGGGGAAGTAAGTGGAAGAGACAATCTCCATCGGACTTTCATTCAAGATGTTTGGATAAACATTGAAGTACGTGAAAGTTCCACACCGACGAGATATACATAGAACCGGCTCAAAAATGATAAATGAAAATGCCGGGATCAAAAATAGTGTCCTCATTCCTGAAGGAGAAAAGGGAACGAGAAACCACACCATTTGTGAAAAATGGAATAAAGATGTGCATCACAATGCAATCCCATTCTTCATTAGTGAGGAGCAAATCACCATTTGTTAGATTTTTAAGCTTAGACTTGAAGCTTGTATGGTGATTGGCAACAAAATTTCCGGGAGGGAGAGCTGGAAACGGTTCTTTAATCAATAAATTTTCAAGAAAGAGGATGTCTCCCTCCGAATCAAAGTAAGTATTGTCAATCCCTGTTGGAATTGACTCATCACTAAGAAAAGCATCGACCTCCTTCCAAAAGTTATCATCTTCCTCATCCGGAGTGAGAGAAGGAATGGAAGAGTCGGAAATGGGACAAGAAATGAGTGGATGATCATTATATAGGAGATTTTCAGTTTCTCCAAGATCGGCTTTGAAATCAAAGAGATCATCGTCACTTTCTGATGAAAGTGGACTGATGTGAGTGAGTTCATCGGTGAACTCCTCAAGAAGATGATCAGCATCAGACTGTGGGAGTGATGCCTCAACATACTCGATGTTTCCATGAGAAGTACAATCGTCGCTAACATCGGAGAAAGTTTCAAAATGATCTTTTGAACACTCAAGAGGGGAAATAGAATCACACATATGATCAGAAGTTCCCTGTGACTCTCTCGGGATTGGGACAAGGTTCTCAACACTAGACTTTATGAATTCGTCCGATTCCTTTTCAGGAACAGTGTCAAGATGCTCGTCCCCCATGTTCAGAGAGTGAGTGTGAACCTCGGGTGTGAAAGCAGTTGTTTGAGAATGAATCTCAACTGCTGGGATATCATCTGATGAACTTGATGAATCAAGTGTATCCTCATCATCACTGTCATCAGGAATAAAACGAAATTGAGAGCTAGATCTGGCTGCTTTTTCTTTTGCAATTGATTCCCTAATAGATCTTTCAAAAGCAATTTGGGAATTTATTTTAGCAGCCTGCTCTTCAGCTAGCAATTCTTCCATGGATTTCTCATGTGAATTTTGAATGACGGGACATTGTGGGAGTGGAGATTTGTCAAAACCGGAAGGTTGACATTGATAATCATCATGAGGACCCCCACAATATACACAAGAAAAACTGGGAACATTATGAAATGCTGTTTTACACAACTCCTCAGTTCTTTTCACTGACTCCAGAAGCTCTAGATAAGTGTCTTGTTGGGTTTGTTGAGGAGTTTGATTCATTTGGCACTGTGGAGGTTGGTCGTGATATGGATAGTCGTAATTGTTACAAGGGAATGGATTCCCTGTTTGACAATCATAGCTGAAATGGGAACCTCCACAGTTCTCACAACAGTAAAACTGTTGAGTCTGGACTGGTGAATTATATGGATATTGGTCATAACCAAAGTTCTGAGCATCATCGGAAAACTGTTCATAGACAAACGTGTTTCCGGATTGACACTCAAATCCTTGGTGAGGACCTCCACAAAATTCACAGCAGTTATGTTGATTATATGAAGATGAGTCGGGCTGTGGTGGGTAATTGGAAAAGTTTGAGGGGTCGTTAAATGAGTTCTGATTAGGATCATAATCAAATGAATTCCTCGAACCACAAAACAAACAACTCCCGTTACGAATATCATTACCACATTGTACACATGTACACCAACGACAGGGTGAACCAAAAAGAGGCTCACCACAACCGACACAAGGAATAAACGATTATATTTGAGAGTTATGAGAAGGAATCTGTTTATTCAAAGAATCGACAAAACCAACATGGTGATCTGAATGACTATCAAGTCTCGAAGAACATTTTGAAAAATCCGGAGGTGGGACAAGTGGTGTGCTCCGAGAGCTAGCAATTTCCACCACTTCCGTTATGGTCTCCGGTTCTGGTTCTTGAGAAACGTGAAGATTAGGCAAGTCATTCTTGCTAGTCACCGGTCTAAATTCTGCATGTTTGCTTTTAACCGTAAATCGTGAAAGTTTAGGATCAATTCTAGACGGCTTAGGAGCAATTGAGGGGTTAGATCTTTGGATAACCGTAGGTTGGACGTATTTAGCACTCCCATTATCAGAGGGAAGTACCTGGTCCTTTGTCACCCCGGTTTCTCGTTCTATTTCCCTACGCAGAATTAATGGATCATCACGAACAACACGAATTCTTGACATTTGAGATAAAGTCTGAAGTTTTTCAACTTTGTCCCAGAATTCGACGCAGTCGAGAGATTCCATAGGAGAAGTTAGAATCAAAAGGAGAGAGGGTAAAGGGATAAAGAATCAAAAAGGGTAAGAGGGTAAAGAGGAATATTTTTGGTATTTTTGAAAAACATTTTGCAAAAATAAGAAAGAAAATCTTTTTGGATTTTTGGATTTTTACAAGAAAACATATACAGATGGTATGAACAATGAGTGAATATTCAATCACTAATCTGCTAAACGTAAGACTATTAGCACTGCTCCCCGGCAGCGGCGCCAAAAATTTTGTTGGTGCAAAACCGTCAAGTTTTCTCACGCAAGCCAGCCACTTGTGAATGGCCAACCGTAAGAAACTTAAAACAGTTTAAACACCAATGCAATGAAGATCAGGAGAGTATAGTGTTTCCCCAGGTCGTTAAGTCCCAACGAGCTGTGCGAGAATAGTCAAACGTGTAGTGATCGAGAAGATTTGAACGGATACTAAGATTTGATTTATTATAACTAAGGAAAAAGTAAATAAATTACAGAGGCTTAAATGCAAATTAAAGGGAATTAAAAAAGATAAACTATCTTAAATAAACGCTATCACTAATTTTAAACTGATGTTTTTGATTTTATGTTTTTATAAAACTGAATTAAAAACTACGTAACGTACAAATAAAAACGTGAAACTTACACAATATTAATCCTAAAAATATGAAAATGATATTTTTACAAACCTAATGATATAAGAAAATTTTAAGAAAAAGAAAACTATTTTTATAACTATTTATCTAATTTTTATTAATTAAAAACTATTTTTAACTATTTAATAATAACCTAAATTACAAGAAAATAGGAAATAAAGCTAGAAAAATAAAATTATGACTTGGAAAAATCTAAAATAACAAAATAGAATTTTCAAAACTATTTTTATATTTTTCTGATTATTTTTCTATTTTTTATGAATTTTAAACTATTAAAAACTAATTAAATTACTAAAAATTACAAATTAAACTATGAAAAATCTGTAAAATTAATTTTTTTACTTTTTATATTTATCTTAACCTAAGAAAAATGTAAAATTATTTTTTTGAAACTTTTCTTAATTTTTTGTATTAAATGCTAATTAAAAAGGCTTAAAAACTAATTTAAATCAAGATAAATAGCAAACTGTTTTAAAAAAAATCTGAAAATTTCAAGAAAAGCTTAAAATAATATGAGGAATCTAGGAAAAATATAAAAACAGGGGCTTGTGTGTGGGATTATGCAACTGCAAAGCAAGTGCTTATAGAATAAGCACTTCAAATAAGCCAATGAACACAAACAAGCTCCAAACTGAAACAGAAGCTCAAATATGCTAAAAGTACTCAAAAGTGACTTATCACAACTGTCCTAAACCTCTGATTTGTAGATTACACAGATTTGACTATATGAGCATATGTGCTTAAAACAGTGTGAGGGTACTACTTTTGAGCTTAAGCATAAGCCACCCAATAAGCTGAAACTTAAAAACAGGTATTAGAACTTGAAGTTGACCTGGTTGGCTATTTGTAAACCAAAGATTAGCCTTGGACAAGCTCTTATGAGCTTTTACCAAGCTCTGCAATATACTAAGAAAACTCAGTATTAACTGAGTTGAGTGAACAGGGCAAATAAGCCCTGTTTGACAAGCTTATTTGAAGCTTATAGAAAATTTCCAAAAATCTATAAAAATGACAACAAGAAAAGAGACTAGTTGAGGTTTTAAGAACCAAAAGTCTCACTTGATTTGGACCAATAATGAACCTGTGAAAAATCTTTCTAGTTAGGCTTAAAACTGGTTTTTGCAAATATATTTGACTTTTGACAGATTTTGAAACTTTGACATTTGTGAACTTTGGAACCAATTTAAGGACTGCATATGATGCTTAATGGTGAAATGCAACTAGTTCAAGCTATTTCTATGATATCTAACCTCAAAACAAGTTTTTGTTTTGACAAAATCTCAACAGTAAAGCTGTTAAGACAGTTTGAGAGTGATTTTTGACTTTTGAGCTTGCAGGTGCAGTTTGAAGACAGATATGAGTCAAATAGCACTAAACAAGTTTAAACCAACAAAACTCAACTCATGAACAAACCTTAGACTCAGCTTAACCTACTGATCCAAACACACCTTTAGAAACTGTTTTTGCAAATTCAAACTAAGTAAATCACTGATTTAACTCATTCCACCCATTAAACTAACTCTAACATCCTAATTACCATTAATTAAACATGTTTAAACTATTTGATGACCACAAATTCAAATATAAGCACAATAAGAAACCTGCATTAAAATTGAAAATGAGACTAGCACTCACAAGTATCCAGCTTGTTTGCAGCTTAGACCAGAAACCAAATTAAACTATTCCATGTCTAATCCAACCCAAATCCACTCTGCATCAGCCCATAAACCATTTCCATGACCAAATAAGCTTCAGTTGACTTTTGTTGACCAACCATGAGAATTGCTTGAAACTGCATTCCAAGCTTACAAAAAGCTATAATAAGCTTATGTAAGCTTGTTTAAACTAAGAAATAAGCTATTTGAAGCTTGGGTATGAGATTTTGAAATGGAAATTTCCAACAGTAAGCATAAAATGTGAAATGTGAATAAAAACTTGAATTGCTGCTTGATAATAGTTTGAATACACTTAAATGACTTAATTTGATATATTGAAACAAAATATTACAACTTAAAGCTTAATTAAAAACATAAACATGAAATACGACATACATGTGAAAATAAAAATTAACTACTACTTGGACAAGCTTCTTCTTCTCTCTTTTATAAACCCATTTGTCTTCTCTCTCTCCTCTGAGTGAATCCGAGCAAAAATTATAGCCATTGGATGCCTAGGATTGATCTTGGTCATTGGATCAAAATGGCGGGAAAAACTAAATTTGACTGTTGGCTCTGAAACTAGCAACTAGGGGGGGGGGTGGCATTTATTGTGGTGGGTAAAGTGGGTGAATATGATGATGAGGGGGAGGGATAAGGCTGAGGTGATGGGAGAGGGCACATGCAAGTGGTGGAAGAAGATAACCATGGTGGGAGGGAAAACTGCTTGTTTGACTGAGGTGTTGACCAAGGGTTCAAAAAGGTAATGACAGGGGGGTCAAATGGGTTTTGGCAGGGGACCATAATGTGCAAAGGGTCATGGCTAGGTTTATTATTATAGGGACCATTTTGCAATTATCCAATTCTTGAAGGACCAGTTCTGCCAATTTCTCAAAACTGTCACAAGGACCAAAACTGACAAGTTCCAATAGTACAAGGACTATTTTTGACATTTTCAAATTTCCAGGGACCAAACTTGACATTTTTGAAAGTTGAGGGACTTTTTCTGCCATTTAACAAAAGATTTATTCAAGGACCATTTTTGACAACTTAGAATATTTCAGGGACCTTGAATAACATTTTTCTTTATTTTGTTTTACCAGGGACTGTTTTTGACAACTTTTGAAACTTGGGGGACTAAAACTGCCAATTATGCAAACTTGATACGTTTTTCACCAGATTTTGATATTTTTGCATTTAAAACACATAAAACACTTATTTGTGATATTTTTTTATCATTTTGATGCTTTTCTGAGTGTTTTCAGATGTTTTTGGCATTCTAAACAGTACAAAAATGATGAGTATTTAGACACTCATCACCCATCAAGTTTTTGGTGCCGCTGCTGGAGAATAGTTTAGGTTTCGATTCTATCTTGTTTAGGTCTACTCATTAGATTTCTATCAAGTGAGATTTTTTTATTATTTTTAATTTTACTAGCTTTCTCGTAGTCTAGCTTTTTCTTCGTGCCTTTGTTCGTAAAACTTCTCATTTTACATCATGGAGAATGAGATGCCTTTTCACCAAGACCCACCACATCTTAACCTACCACCACAAGACCCACCAATTCCAACCCAACCATCAACCCAAAACTCCTTCAACCTATTACGTGACCAATTTTTGGGTTGATTAGTGAACTAAGAGAATTGAATAGGTTGATTGATGATGAGCTTTAAAAAGCATTTAATGCTTCGGATAATGCTTCCACTATAAGTGACTATTCGGATGATGACTTAGGGCCTGAGGATTTCACGGTTAGTGAAATTATGGAAGAAAGCGAAGATGAATAACTAGGTGAGGAATACTTTAATCTTTACCCCACCAAAGAGGAAATAACATACCATAATAGAATAATCGATAACCCTCGACGACCCTTTGCTAGGATAGATCACAAAGTGAAAAAAGGGTAATCCTTGGAACATAAAGATCCCATGTATGATTGGATACAAATACATTGATCAAGCCTATATTGACTTAGAATCCCCAGTCAATGTAATTTCTTCAATTGTTTACAATGATGTAATGAATATGCCACATGAACCTAGGAAAGACCCCAAGAACCCCGGAGGAATTTGCAACTTTGTTGGAAGGGTCAAGGGTTTACACATCTTTATTAGGAACTTTGCCTATTTTGCTGATTTCATGATTCTAGAAGATGTAGGAGGTGTTATAGATAGTTGCTTATCTCACGTTATGCTAGGTAAACCATTTGTTGAAGATCCAAGTTAAGATACAATAGATTAAAGGGAATGGTTTAATTTTCGGATGGGAATGATGAAATTACATATAGGATGCCTCTTAGAATGAAGGAATTTCACTATGTATCCAACTTAGACAAGGACAACATTTGTGCATTTGAGGATACTAGTGAGGAGGATAGGAAAAAAGGGCATGTAATGGGAGAAAATGAGCCTTTTTTACAAGGACTGTTTGACCTTAGAACCAAGGTATAAGGCTGATATGGAATTTGTTAAGAGGATTAAGTATGCTATTGAGAAGGAGAATAAGAAAACGTAATAGGGTATGACTTTGAGTCTAGCTACAAGACTCGTAAATAAAGAAAAACGCTTCTTGGGAGGCAACCTATGTTTTTAATTGTTTGATTGTTTTTAATTTATGTTTGTTTATGTCGTATATATGTTTCATCTTGATTGTTTAATTTTCATAATTCGAATAAATTTGTGAAAATGCTTTATTCTGTTTTTAACCTCGTCTTAATCACATATAAAGGTATTTTACAAAAAGATAAGTGTAGGGAAGTTTATATTTGTTTAATAGAACGAAAATCGAACATGAACATTAAAAATAGATGATGAACATATATTTTATCATGTTTGTGTGTTTGTTTGAGTCAAAAGCTTGTATCGAGTCACAGTGAATGTTTTGCAGGATATTACAGGTTTTAAAATATAGATTTTTCCATAATATTTCCAGAAAACAAAACGTATAATTCTGTCAGGTCATTCCTGACGGCGTCAGAATTAAAACCTGCCAACGTAAGGCACTGTAGCAACAATTTTTAAGATTTTTGTTTTTCTGTCGAAACTTAATTTTTGAAAATTTCAAGAAGTTCTAAAATTCTAGGATCCTGTAAACACTTATTTTGCAAGCATCATATCTTATTTGCTTTCTAGGATTTAATTTTATTATATATAGTGTTTACCGCCGATTTTATGTGAGGTTTCGTGTTCGTTTTTTTAGTGATTTACAGGTTATATTAGACAAGAAGATTCAAGTGCACATTGGAAGAGAAGTATATCATTGATTTATCTTCTTGGAGGAGGATTTAATCGTATTTCTATCGTCCATGCCGAGCAAATAAGAGGAGTATTAGTTTCTCCTATATCTTTTATTTTGTTCCGTTATAATAACTTTGATACTTTTTAAGAACATTGGGGACAATGTTCAATTTAAATGTAGGGAGGGAAAAAGGGACACCTTAGAAAATAATCACTTACTTGATATTTGTTTTGTTTTCTAGCAATTGTATAATAAACCGAAAGAAATACATGTTAGGGTAATTTTAGCACAAAATTAAATTTGTTGTATGACATTTACAAATGAAACTTTAGTCTGAATAAAGCGTCTCATGGATAGAAATTATATAGCTAGCATAAAAACCCTACCACTCAAATTCCACCCCTAAAATGTGAGGTTCGCCTTTAGATATATAGGATAAAAGCATTCATTTTTAATGCTTATGAGTGTACCGGTAGTATATAGATTCTAGAACTTGTTTTGTGATGCATTCCGATATCGCTAGTGAGACTACATTCGTGTAGTTAGGATTAACTAAATGATAAGAGGCATTAGGATACCTCTTGTTTTAAACCTGTTTATTATAATTACATTGCCTACACCGGTCAAGTAATTACCTCACACCCTTGCTATGTACTCATTTTTAGTACAAGATACCCCTAGTTAACTCCTCTGAGCCTATCTTTTTTTGCGGTTCTCATGATATTTCGGTGGATTTCGGAATATTAATGAAGAGCATTGTTTACAATCCACCCCTGAATGTACACCCAAATCGCCTTAGCCTTCCTTGTATGCACTCATTTTTAGTGCACTATTGTTATTTGTTAAACCCTTAGTTAATTGTCTAGTTGATTACATGATTAATTGCTAAGTCGAGTCATATCTTGTATATACAATTTTGGGATGATTGAGACTCATGGGTTTAGTAATATTTATTAAGGAGTAATGAGAAAAAGTCAAAAATTATAATCCCCATATCTAAGCAAATGTTTAAGTACTCCATGTGTTTTGATCCTCACAATTCGGGTCATTAGTTAGTTTTTACATATTTAAAAGTTCAAGTGTAGGGATGCAACTATAAATCCTTTAGTTATGATGTATTATTTTACGGATGGTGGAACAAGAGTGTATTAAAAAAAATCGAAAATAAAAGAAAATAAAAATATACGGACTACCATCCCGCGTCTATACTTTATATTTTGTTTTTGTTTAAGTCAAGAAAGAGTCAAGAAAAATCACAAAAAGAGTTAGAAGTTAGTGAGTTGAGTCTTGGCTTAGCAACGCCACGTTTTACATGTGATTAACTTAGATAATTGACTTGCCACCAGTAAAATTCCCTATATCCAACCAAACCGTGTTTTTCCATACCCTTACACTTGACGTTACAACCCTTTAAAAGCCCTCTTTGATAGCTCATCCTAGGTGCTTACGTCAAAGCGGTGGAGGTTTTATCTATTCTCAAGCCTATGGTAATCTATGTGCTATGACAAGTAGAAAGTGTTTTATTTTTCCGTTTCCATACATGTTATACAACTTATACACCCGATAGATGGGAGAATCCAAACACTTTATGTGAGGTGCTAGTATATAATTTCCGTGTTTGTTTTAACTATTGTAGAGTTTGTGGATGTTGTAAACTATTTAAACCAATGTTAAATGATTGTAAATTGATTGGATAAAAGCATATTTGCTTGGGGACAAGCAAATCCCAAGTGTAGGGATATTTGATAATGATTTATTTGATACCTTTTAAAGGGGTTATTTAAGCCCAAAATCGTATGAATATGATCAAATATCGCCCTAAATCATTTCTTTTTGCATTTTAGGTACTTGGGACGAAAAATCTGAAAATCGGCACATTTATGGCTTATTTGGACGAAAAAAATGAAGAAAACGACGAAGTCTCAAAATTATATCAGATAAGGGAGTGTGACGGCGTCACACATCACAACGTGATGCCGTCACTTGTTACTAAAGATGGATTTTTGGTGGAAATTTAACAAGTGACGCCTCAGTGAAATCTGAAGACACTACAACATAAAGACGTCAGGTGTAAATTGAAGTTGAGAGTCACGTACAAAGCTAACAGGAGACAACCCAGATAATTTACAAGGGGACGGCGTCAGACATCACATGACAGCGTCAGAGATCCAAAGCGACAGCGTCATAACGAAGACTTGCACAAGACGATACACTAATGACGGCGAGTTGACGACGTCACAACCTATAAGGTGACGCCGTCACAAATGTAATACTATATATATTTTCCCATATGTTTTCCATTATTTGTGTAACACTTTGGAGAGGCAAAACCCTACACGAATTTCACAGCTTTTGTGAAGGTTTTTCAGTCACTTTGGCTCATGTTTAATTGAAGATAAGTAATCCCTTTTTAATCATTCAATATGTTTATGTATTGTTTGATTATATGCTTTTCTTTTTCTTCACTTTAACATGCTAGGTTAGATTTATTAGTGTTTGCTTAGATATAATGAAACATTGTTATTAATTATTGATTGTCGTCTCTTGTTTAATTGGTTGCCTCACCTTAGGGTAAAAAAATTAACTTAATTCTTATATGTTACCAGCTTGTCCATCTTATTAAATGCAACCCTAGAGCGCACTGGTGGTTTTTCTCGTTGTATTTATTGCCTGAATTGCGGCTTGTAGATCCTAGGATACTTAATAGACTTTAAGCTTCTTAGGGGAGACTTATACGTTTATAGAGTTAGGGCACTTGGCACCTCCCTTCGACTAATAAAAAGGAATACAATGCTCCAATTAAAACAAGGGTGTGACAATTCGACTAATCAATAAGAGATAACGAGGGAATACAGAAATCTAAGTAAACACATTTTTCTATCATAAGAGTTACCACCAATTTACCTTTTTTGCATTTTATTTTAAGTTATTTAGTTTTGTTTTAGCTAGTTAGTAGTTAAAACGCCCACCATTCAAAACCCCGAGATTTTAATTTGCTTTCTAAAAAATATAAAAATACAAAGAGACTCGTCCCTCACCTTTAGACCTATCTCGACATACACTTCGGCCTTCACAACACTATTCCCCTAGAGAAAAATCAATCCCTGTGTCCTACCTATACTACACTACAAGGATTAGGTACACTGCCTAGGAGGATTGTAAAACTTCTTGAGGTCTTACAAAATCCCCGTCAATCATGTAGAGAACACTTAGGCCTTTAACTTTGTAGTGTTACTTGTAGCTTGAAGATCAAGGATCATGGTGTTAGGGATTTAATATGAGGCGTTTTATGGGTGAGAAATGAAGAAGATGCATGAAGTTTATTAGTCAAAATGAATGAGAAGTGAAATATATAATTAAGATATTGAGGATGTTAAGATTTAGGATATTTCTAAGTCTTAACTAGGTTAGTAAACACATGTAAAGATCTAGTGAATTTAAGCCTCATCAACAAGCCACCAAGGCTTGGTGACTCTTTAAAATGTCGACCAACTATTAAATGAAAGGGTGACTAGGTAGTTTTGAACTTTGATAATATATAGTTTTACGGAGTGTTGTTTGGTCCCGGTAATTACTATCGTTAAGTATTCAAATTACGAAACTTAAAACCAGGTATAGTAAAAATATAAAACTTGTAAGAAATGTTAAATCTTATCAATATACTCTATACAAGTATATTAAATGAGTGATAAGTTTAACGGAGCGCGTAAACGTTGTTAAAATCTAAAACCGTAGGTTAAATACGCGTAAAACATAAAACGTACGAAGTTTACGTAAAAATAGAAAAAAATGAAATGTGACTTTTCAAATATGATTATTAGGAACCTAAAAGGCATATAATGTGTAGACTGGGCCTAGTCTAGTGTCGGTTGGTGTTAAATGTACGTTAAGTCTAAAATCAAAAATGTTAAATCCTTAATTCACTAAGCTTAAAATCGGGTAAAGTAATTATCTAGATATTTTTAGGCTTGACATAATAGACTAATGAGGAGGAGTGTTGGACTTTGGTAGCTTGACAATATGGACTAGAATGGTTAAACTTAATTAGTTAGGTTTTGTAGAATATTATGTGATATTTAGTGTAAGTAAACAAGTGTTGATTTTTTAGTCAAAGGGGGAGGGAAATAAGTTGACTTTTCTATAAATGTAAAAGTATTTAAATATCTTAGAAAATGTGGTGCATGTATAGGTTAGACTCGCGTAAAAATAAAAATGCTTAAAACGCGAGTTCAGATCGTAAAACACAGGGTCTATTTGGTAACAATGAAATTGAAATTTTAAAATTCCATATAATGATTATAAATGGACTAGCAATTAATATAATGTGATGAAAAATATTCGGAGTTGGTTTTCGTTACATGCGGGATATCCTAACGGTTATATTTAAAGTTAAAAATTGTATGCGATTTTGGATAAAATGTTTATGTTTTGAATAAATGTTAACGTGAAATTTTCGAGTTGTTACACACATCTTATTAATATTCTTACTCAAACAACATATATTTCATTCCTCATTATCCAAATGAATTTCGAAACATGTTTGTTCACAGACTCAGACGAAGAACAAGATTTGTTAGTCGAAACTTGAATTTTATTGGAAGAGTGGTGTCATTTACTAGGATATTACGACAAGAAAATCAACCGATGAGAAACCACGTATATCGAGATCGTTATGGTGCTCATGACCGTTTAGTCGCTGCCTATTTTAGTGAGAACCCAATGTACAATGCACGTACATTCCGCAAGAGGTTTCGAATGAGTCGACCTCTTTTCAACTAGATAGTTCGGGAGGTAATTATTCATTGTCCATTCTTTAGTGATAATATTAATTGTACCGGAAGAGAAGTGTTGGGAACTATATTTAAAGTTGATAAGACAAACTACATGAAAGATGAAAGACTATTGAAGACAAAGAAAGACAAGGGACCTACTTGACAAAGAAGTATTTATTATCTAGTCCCTTGTAGTCATTTGTAACCCTAGTATCTCTATTATATAAAGAGATATAGGGAATTAGGTTTAATGTGTGTCAAACAATGTAAACATCAGACAAAGGTGTGTGTGTAGGTCTAGGGCGTGAGTATGTAAACGCCTAGACTAGGTAATAGTCGACTTGTAGTGTTTAGCCCCAAGGATCATTGATCCCTGTTAGATTGTAACCGTCTTAGAGTTGATCATATAAGATTGGGGCTGTGGATGTGTTTTGTAGAACACATGATGATGACGAAGAAACCTTAATAATAACAATGATAGTTTGATTATTCCGCTGTGCATATATATATTGTTCATTGTTATTTGTGCTTTATTGATAATCCTAGATAAGGTCTAAACAACCTAGAGCATCGATTCTAACATGTGGTATTAGAGCGGGTTGCTCTTGATATCTAGGATTTCACAAGGTTTCTCGAAGAAAATGGCGAAAAGATGAAGAAATTCGAATCTGAAAATTTTCGTATATGTTTCTGCAGCACTGTTTTGTAACGATCATAACTTTTTCGTTATCCGTTGGATCGTGACGAAATTTTAGGTGGACGTTCTCTATATAGAGATCTAAGATCTAACTTTCCACCGGAGGGATCGTCGATCTGAGCTCTCAATCAAAAGTTATAAGGTGTCGAATATGGCTGCTGAGGGAGATTTTTAAAGTCGAATTTTTAGGGTTTTTCAAGGTTTGATTTTTGTGATTTTCTTATTCTTATGGTTTATTCATCATGGGAATCAGTTTTAATACATGCCCTAATGCTGTGAATAAAGAAAGAAGCTTTGGAGAAGAAGGTTTTTGTTTATTCGAATGAAAAAGATCACTTTGGAGTCATAAAATCTTAACGTGCTGTGAATATTAAAGTGGGTTATTCCGAGAAGAGATATTGCACCATGATACAACTACTACTTCATTGCTTATGTTCTTGAGAGATTATGCTCATTCGCTTCTACTGCTAAAGAACAATGCTGCTAGTTACATGATTGTTTCAGAATCATATCAAGGGATACAAACATAGGAGTTCAAAACGTTTATGGTGTTCGTGTTTCTACAAGTGTTATTCGTTTGACCTTCATAACTGTTTGGATGAGTTAGGGTTTTGAAAGAAGCTGCTACTGCTCCTAATTTCCACTGCTACTCGATTTGGTTTCCTACTGATAGTGTTCCGTTACCACTGCTAAGATTGTTCGTTACCACTGCTTGTACTTTAATGTCCACTGATGTACGATCAAGTTACCACTGCTCCACGATACGTTTACCACTGCTCGTGTCAACGTTTCCACTGCTAGTTTAAAGCTACTTACCACTGCTCGTTTGCTTACATAGGCACTGCCTTTAATGCAGTTTTGGGAATGGATATGCATGGTTGTGTTTGTGAATCATGCGTTTATGAATGACATGGGAGGTTGGTGGTGAGATTATAATTGGCTACTTGTTTGAGCTTTGACAGATAATTCATTTATCACACACGTAGGCTGATCACTGATTTGTATTGTTCCTACCAACTTCTTATTGGTCAATGTATGAATAGTGGGACGGTGAATTCAGTGAACACAATATTGGATAACATTATGGACGATAGAGATTTTAATAATCCTCTAATTGTTTGTGTTCACATGGGACAGTTGGATATATTGGTATATGTGAATCGTTTGTGGAAGATTTGTTTATGGAAGATTTCATTGGTTGAGAATCGGTTTGCAAGAATTATACATATATATCGACAAGGTATGATTTATTATCAAAATTTTGTATTGCTACGCTTGTCCCAAAAGTATTTTTCTACTGTTTGCTTTGTCCGAGGTATATATTGGTACTACTTGATATATTACGAGGAGATTTGGAGTTGAGGGGAAGTTGATTTGGTTCTCGGATGAGATTGAGAGATGGCGTACACACACATGAGGTTATTGGTTCATACACACAAGGTGTTTGGAATTTGTTCATAAAGATTTAAAAAGCTCGTTTTTGGATTTTATTGAAGAACTGATTACGAAGATGGTTATTTATCACTTATTTGAAGATGAAGTGGATTTCTTAGATGCATGTTCTTATTTTTGTGCATTCTTATTGTGACAAAGAATTGACAAAACACTTGAAGGAGTTACGTTATTGTGCTCAGTGATTATTGTCAAGGGATTACGGTCTCCCTATACATGGGTATACGTTCGGAGTCATGTGGTTTGTACAAGACATAAGACATACGTTTGGGTTATTCTACGTTTTCAACAAGTTTGTTATATTTGGTTTTCTTCACATGTGATCATTACAAGGAGCTTCAGATTTGAAGAATCAAGAAGATGGTTAACACATGGGTTTCGGGGGAAGCTTATTGTTCAATGTTTAACTATCTACATGCATCATTCGAGGGGAAGATTTTTACTCTTGTAATTCATTATTATTACTTTTGGTTTAAGTATCTAGTGTCTTAAGTTCATTTTTAGTTGCGGAAAACTTCATGGTGGGTAATTTGAGACATTAGATGGCTGAATTGGAAGTGTGGTGATGATTTGTGATGGTCAGGATCAAAGTTGCTTATATTCGCGGTTCTCCTAGTAGATTATGACAAAAAGGGGAAGATGTACTGGAATTGAAGACAAAGAAAGACAAGGGACCTACTTGGCAAAGAAGTATTTATTATCTAGTCCCTTGTAGTCATTTGTAACCCTAGTATCTCTATTATATAAAGAGATATAGGGAATTAGGTTTAATGTGTGTCAAACAATGTAAACATCAGACAAAGGTGTGTGTGTGTAGGTCTAGGGCGTGAGTATGTAAACGCCTAGACTAGGTAATAGTCGACTTGTAGTGTTTAGCCCCAAGGATCATTGATCCCTGTTAGATTGTAACCGTCTTAGAGTTGATCATCTAAGATTGGGGCTGTGGATGTGTTTTGTAGAACACATGATGATGACGAAGAAACCTTAATAATAACAATGATAGTTTGATTATTCCGCTGTGCATATATATATTGTTCATTGTTATTTGTGCTTTATTGATAATCCTAGATAAGGTCTAAACAACTTAGAGCATCGATTCTAACAAGAAGGCATATACTCGTTGATGAAGTGCACCGCCACAATTCGTCAATTGGCATACGGCACGGTTCCTGATGGTTTAGACGAATATCTGAAAATGAGTGAGAAAATTTCTCGTATATTTCTTGATTATTTTTGTAATTCTGTTATGGAAAATTTTGGACTAGAGTATTTGAGAAAACCCACTATGACTGATGTTGTTAAGCTTTATCGGCTTCACGAAGAGGTAGACGGGTTTCTGGAGATGTAGAGAAGCCTTGATTATACAGATTGTGAGTGGTTTGGTTGTCCGAATGCATTTAAAGGGGCATATGTTAGACGTGATCATGGTCCGAATCCATTCATTTTGTTGGAAGTTGTTGAGTCACAACACTTATGGATATGGCATGCTTTATTTGGCGTTTATAGGTCGAACAACGACATCAACGTTCTACAACAATCATCTTTATTTAACGATCGAAAAAAGGAAAAGCACCAGAGATTCTGTTTATGGCTAACGGCGTAACATACCCATGGGGATACTATCTTGTTGACGGGATATATACGGAATTGGCGACACTCGTTAAAACGATTCCAGAGCTACCTGATTTAAGCGAATAAAGTATAAGAGAATGCAAGATTCGACAAGGAAAGATGTGGAACGAGCGTTTGGTGTTCTGAAAAAGAAATAGGTTATACTAGCCGATCATGCACGATTGATGAAAAAAACGAAAGAATAATGAATATGATGTATACATGTATCATATTACATAATATGGTTCGACCTCATACGATTCGATGAACAAGTGCGACAAGTTATTAGTTACATTAGATCGTCACAAGCGCATCAAAACCGCCGTGCCGATTTGGTTGAACACTTGTCTCGTAATGTTTAATTTTAGTTTACGTTTTTTATTTATCTATGTATTGTTTTTGATTCCGTACGTTTACATTTTTAATTTATGTAATGTTTTTAATTTTTGAATAAAAGTTTTTAATTTCGTACGTTTACTTTCACATTTACGTTTTTAGTTTATAAATATAAGTATTTAAATAAATTAAAAAATAGGTATGAAAGATGAGCGGAATGTGACCAAAACATGTGAAAGGTGAAAGAGAGTGAGAGAAAGTGAGGGGAGAAAAAAAGTTGAGGTGATGTTGATGTGATTAGTGAGGGTGTGATGACCACTCCCTTAGTCTTAGGAGGAAGAGAAAACAAAGCAATTTCATCATTTGATAATAAGACAAAAATAGGTCTATTACTCCCTCCGTTTTAAATTTATAGTCTACGTTTCTTTTTGAGGATGTCCCAATTTAATTGTCCACTACGAAAAATAGATAGGAAAGTTTGATCAAGTTTATTATATTACCCTTGGTTGAGGGTAACATTACAAACATTAAGAAGAAATTAACTAATTAGTTAAGGGTAAAACTGTTATTCTGCAAAAAGTAAGAGATATAAATCAGTAATAATTATGTTTTTTTTAAACTGTGTGTTTTTTATCGATAGACAATAATTTTAGTCGAGAGGGAGTAAAATTCTCTTCCTAGCACATGTACTTCCGGACATTTGTCTAGCAGTCTAACATGAGAAGAGACATTAATAATCTTTTATTCATTTAATATACTTGCATAGAGTATATTGATAAGATTTAATATTTATTACAAGTTTTATATTTTTACGATACCGTTGATCTTCATGTCAGTCGAGTGAAATACTCTATGACTTTATAGATAACATTAATAATCTTCATCTGGAGTAGATTTTGTTGTAGTAGTAGTAACATTTGTTGTTGTACTTGTTTAATGTTTTAATGTTTAACGTGTTTATTGTTGTTGTTTAATTAAATGGAAACAAATTAGACGAATAAAAAATAACACAAAAATATAACAAATACACAATAAAAAAACATAACGTAAAAAATTACATAAATATATTTTACACAAATACATATACACATATATAAAAACACTATATAAATATATACTCTACATATATTTTTTTAAAAAAAAAAGATAAAAAGGACAAAAGTACCATATGAGGCTATGGGGTGCAAACTAAGTAAATTATGGGAGAGTAGATTACCGCTTTTTTTTTTTTTTTACCATTTTATGGACCATGAGGGAGCAGATTAACCATATATGTCATGATCATTTCCTCTTATATACATGCAACACTTTAAAAATAAGCAGCTTTTTTTGTGGACTATAAGGGATCAAATTAACCATATCTTGATCATCGAACATACACTTTGTATATTCATTCATGCAACACCTTGAAAATAGCCCTTTTGTTTATTAATCACCCGATCACCTCTCTTCTTCATAATGGTGGTAGGTGTATTTATTTTACGAGTATAAAATATGATCTATGGTCCCACTTCTCAAGTCACCTACCCACCTACTTATTAAACTATTTGTACAATTATGTCATATATATATATATATATATATATATATATATATATATATATATATATATATATATATATATATATATATATATATATATATATATATATCTATATATATGAGACTACATTGACACGTCACTAATGCTGACTAGACACTTTAATATTGACATGGCACATCATTTGATGAGGTGGAAAATGTGACTAGGCGCAACATCAGACTACATATTTAAAAAAATGTAACGTGCAAGATTCGAACTCGTGTTTAAGTCTCCACAAACTGGCGTCTCAACCAGTGGAGCAAACCACAAGTTTTGTTAGATCATTGTAAAACCTTATTGATATTAGACTACCCGGCTCATCATTCCCTAAAATTACTCACAATCCTCTCAATCCATTCCATATTTGATTTTCAAAATCAATTATACCTATTCAAATCTCTCCCGTATTTATGTTCATTATTTTGGGCATCCTGATTTGATTTTCAAATTCTATACTGGAAATCACCATAAACACATAATTCAGCCCAAGCTTCACCATTTGTAACCCACCGCTTTCATTCAACCCTTGCTAAAACCATGCAATACCATAATCTAAAATCATTCACAAACCCTAATGCACCATCATCATCAACGATTGCCCAATATTTGAATCAGTAATTCCTTTTAATTGTTCTTAATAACAGGTTGCTTTTTTATAATTTCTTTGATTTGTGTTGTTTGCGTTTTGATTTATTGAATAGGGTTTAGGTTGCGTTCTTGATCCACACTTTCGTATGTGATTTATTGTTAAACACTTTTTTTACATGTTGAAAGTGTGCATTGATAGGTTATCACTAAATTAAAATTAGCCCATGTTGAATGGGTCTGTTTTGAAGTCGTTGGATATTATATTTATTTGACTTTTAGACTAGATTATTGCTTCTGTTCATGTTGTTTGCTCAAACTTTGCAACTGTTATCACAACTGCACTTATGGGCTCACTTTATTATGTGACTTCATCTCCGAAAGGTTTGTATTAACTTTTATTTATAGCACTTACTGTATTTATCTCTTAATAGTACGTATGTTTCCGTTTTTGTTTTAGATCTTACTTATCTTGTGGCACCAAGTTTGGAGTTCGCGTTCTCGGTGTCAGGAAATGAAGAAGCTATTTGATGACTAGACACATAATTCAGCCCAAGCTTCACCATAAACACATAATTCAGCCCAAGCTTCACCATTTGTAACCCACCGCTTCACTATTTGCAGGTATAACCTTCTAACATCAACTTACTATTATGAAATTCATTGAAAACAAATAAAACACAACCTATCTTAAACATACATGTTTATGAGTAATTTAACTTTGTGTTTGGGATATACATGCTTTTTAACTACCAGTATGCGTATATAGCATCAAAAAATTAAAAATATAGCGTATGAGAGATCGTTTGTTGATATAATGTAATTGCAATTTGAAACTGATATTGACATGAATCATGAATGGAGAACTTGATGGCGCAAAAGACAAGACGTATTTTGGAAATACTCATACAAACAGCCTCTTAGTATAAATATACTTATGCAGACTTTATTGACGCTAAAATACTTATACAAATAGCCCTACTGAAACAGCCAATTAGTATTAACTTACTAAATGTTTAGTTCCCTCTTTTTGTTATTTTGAGAAAGATTTGTTCTAATCCCTTCATGGGATTTTTCTGGGTTTTCAGTAAAGAATAAGAAAGTGTAAAAAGTTTTGATTTTTATAAATTTTGTTGCATTTTATTAACAGATTATAGTGGAAATTTAAGGATATTTAAGAATACGGGGGTTAACTACCGACCAGTATTTATAGCTACATATATTGAAATCTTTATAACCTTAACTTTGGTAGTATAAATTTATCCAATAATATAAGATAATTGAGGTGAAAAAGATGTGATATTTTCTTGGATTACTCAAATGATACAGTTATTGCAGGGTATGCTGTTATCAACTTTTTTTTATCAGTATATTATTGAATTTACCCTTATATTATGTTGTTGGCTTGATATTGGTTAGCTGCTGCCGCCGTGAAGGTGACTACATTCTTCTGGCTTTCATTTCTTTTAATTACATATACTTTGAGAGATATTACACTATTTTTATAGAGCTATGCCCATTCTGACTCAGGTCTCCAAACTTTCCATGTTTAATTATAGGAACCGCAAGTAACGTTGTGGCTTACATCGCACAGTATGTAGCTTTATATTAGAGCAATATACCTATACCTCCTAAATTTTCTAAGCACTAACTCATCTTTTTGGTGTTTTTTCATGGGAAATGTGGCTCTATCAGTGTTAATTACTGCTGCAAGCACTTTGTCTGTCTTTGTTGGTACATTTTTTTTGAACAGCAAGAGGATACAGAGATAAAATTGGAACGATACAGAGAATATTAGCATGGCCCCTGCGCAAGGATGTATTTGTTGGTACATAGCCATTCTTCAGTTCTTCTATAGAATTTGTTTGTTCATATGTCATTCTATGGTCGCGAATATGTTGCAGTAGATGCTATTGGACTTCTTATAGCCGCACTGCAGGTGCGTATCTTTCTTTTTTTTTTTTTTTTTTTTTTTTTTCCTAAGCATGTTGTAAAGTTGGGGAAAATCAAATCGTTATATTAATCATGAAAGACATGCAAATCGTAAAATCAAAAGAATTCATTGCATTCATGCATTGATTGATTTATATTAGTATATAGGTGTTAGAATAGATCAAATGTGTTTTCCACTTCGTAACTTATGTTTTTTTTTTTTTTTTTTTTTTTTTTTTTTTTT